>JAPZDV010000025.1:14056545-14144675 GCA_029814665.1 Acanthurus lineatus
CCTCCCCCTTCTCCCCCAGCACCCTCACTCCTCTGTCGCTGTCCCTCAGATCTGTAGGGAAGCAGAGGCGGCCATTTTCCACCAGCAGCTGTTTGAGGAGCTGCGTCGCCTCACTCCTCTATCCTCTGACCCCACAGAGGTCACGGCCATCGGAGCCGTAGAGTCCTCCTTCAAATGCTGTGCCGGGGCCATCATAGTCCTCACCACCACTGGCAGGTGTGTAAACCAAACCTATCACCAGAAAAAAAAACAAAAACGTTTGGTCGGGGCATAGTTTAAGAACTGATTCAAGTCTGATCTCTGACCAGTAGAAGTTAGTTCTGTAGACTTTTTAGGAGCCTGGAGCAGTGACACGATTCAGTCATTCAAAAACAGTAAACAGTAAAAAAAAAACACTCCAGGGCAGAAGCTTCCTGTTCTGTTCGACCCTCAGGTCAGGAAACACTAAATAAACCAATTAAAATAAAAATTAGTTTGACATATAAAAAGATAATAATCATTTTAGCTTGTTGGCTTTAAAATTTAAGTTATTTTTTCCTGCTGAAAGTTACACAAATAGATCTATGCTACTGTCATGTCTGTACAGAAAATATGATGCTTCAGCTGCAGTCTGTTAGCACAAAGACTAAAAAGAGAGGAAGAAGTCTTCATGTCTCTGTCTGAAATGAACCAAATCTACCTTCCAGTACCTCTTAAACTCACTAATTAACACAATCTATATCTTTAGTTAATTCAAAGTATAAAAATTACCTTTAGACAGGGTCAGCTAGCTGTTTCACCCTATTTAACCAGCTAACCAGCTGCTGGCTTTACCTTTATTATTTATTGTTCAGATATGAGAGTGGTATCAGTCTTTTTATCTAATCTTGGCATGCAACTGAACATGTCTGACTAATCCTTTAAGTTTATGGAAAGATTGTGATTTCTGCTAATACAAAGGTGAGAGGGAATTGATGGTCAGCAACAGGATGCAAACCCCAGTTTGCTGCACAAAAGCCAGACACTGTTCACACCCCTCCACACTCTGATATTCAGTCTTTCATCAAATAGAGGACACCTCATTACATGTATTACCTCTGAATGGTGGCACTGGAAATGTATCTTATGCTGAGTCATCTGAGAAAAAAAATCACTCACAGTTTCTGAGTTTCTTTTCTTCCTTCTGGACACATGTATGGGCTCTTTAAAGGCTGGAGTAACAGATGTTGTATTTTCATCCAGCCAACACCAAAGACTGAATACTGTTCCTGCTTTCACATCCTGAGGATAGAGCATTATTTTGACTGTAATGTTTATTTGTGTTCCCTTTATGTTATTGTGTATATTTATGTGTTCTGGCTGCTTGCTGGCATAAAAACGACACATTGGCACATATGCACACACTAATTTAGATATGTAAATCAATATTATTAAATCATCACATGCAGACCCATACAGAGGTAAAAAATGATAAAACACAAGATTTGAGCTGAGCAACGTAACAAACATACATTTTCTCAAATCTATCACACTCTATTACTTTAAAAAGAGACCGAGCAAAGCCAGTTGATCTTGATTTTGTATTAAGTTTGTGAGGAAACAAGACTGGAGTCTGCAGTGATGCTATCAGTTCTGAGGCTGCCCTCAGGCACAGCAAAGCTCTGAGCTAAATGTTAATGAAGGCATGCTTCATGCTCACAATGACAAAATGACATGCTTACATTTAAAGAGGTGCAGTGTTTAATTATTGAACGGTTTAGATTAGCATATTAGCATGCTAAAATTTACCAATTTACACAAAAAATACAGCCGATGTGAATTTCGTGAGCCTTGCAGGTATTTGAAAATAAACTTAAAAGAACAGATATGGACAAATTAAAAATAAGACCCAATGATGAAGCTGAGAATTGAAAAGTCAAGGGATCACTCAAGTGCTAAAAGTTTGTTCTAACAGGAACATGAATGTTTGTGTCAGATTTCTCAGCAATCCATCCAATTGTTGTTGAGATATTTCATTGAAAAATATAGATATCAACCTCAAGGTGGCGCTAGAGGAAAAGTCAGAGAATCAGTAATGTCATAAGGTTTCGTCCCAAAGGTAAAACATTTTTTGGCAACAGATCTGATAGTTGTAAAGATGTTTCAGTCTGAAACAACATGGTTGACAGACAGAGCAACATTTCAGGCATGCTGCTGGCACTGCAGTAAAGGTCAAAAAGGTCAGGATATCTATGGAGAGTTTTTAAGCAATGTGTTTGGCTGCATCGCCATCATAACACAGTGGAACATCTTGTAGCAGAAAGATGATTGTAGATTTTACAAGAAGCTTAAGAATCTATACGCTAAGGAGTATTGAAGTTGTTCTGGGGGCTGGAAAAACACTAATTTGTCACCAGTCTTCTGTTTATGCAGATTATAACAAAGTAATAATTTATTTTTTTCTTCCTCACCATCCTTCTTTCCTCCTCGTCTCTTCAGGGCGGCACATCTCCTGTCCAGGTACCGCCCTCGTTGTCCTATTATTGCCGTCACCAGGAGTCCTCAGGTACAGATTGCCTATGAACCAACAAAACATTTGTCTTGCCTGCACCGTGACTTAATTAAAGATGACACTCACTTTTCAGAAGTGAGCAATGTTTAATACAGTCAGTATTTAATCTCACCGTCTGCTGTTGTAAATATCAGTGCTAAAAATGTCACATTGGACTCACTGACTGTATTTACGCCTGTTATTTCACCAGAGTCTTTTTTTGTTTAAGGGAGCTTTCCACAGTGGTCTTTCTTCAGGGACAGTTATTTTAAAAAATGTGGTCAAAATGTGTTGTAAATCGTTTTAAAGTAGATTATTAATGCCTTTCATTTTCCAGTCTTGTGGATTTAATTCTCATAAGAACTCCATCCACAAGCTGTAAAGTTTGTCGGGACTGTTCATGGCTGCTTGATCCTGTGACCACCTAATAAATAAATTGTAAAGTATAAATATTACCAGTAATGTTGTAAAACCCTGACATCATTGCTAAACGTTCATTTCACGCCTCTGTCCTCTCCCTCAGGTGGCTCGTCAGTCTCAGCTGTTAAGAGGAGTGTTTCCTGTCCTCTTCCACCCTCTGCCTGCCCCCGTCTGGGCCGATGATGTAGACAACAGGGTCAACTTTGGCATTGAGATAGGTCAGTGTGTGAGAGCTGTTTGTCTGTTTGTGTGCCTCCGTTAGCCTGTTTATCTGCCTGCTATGATGCCATCTTATTCACACACACACCCTTACTGTGTTTTCTCTCCATCTGCCTCCTCAGGGAAAGCAAGAGGATTCTACAAGTCAGGCGACATGGTGATTGTGGTGACAGGCTGGATCCCGGGCTCCGGCCACACCAATATTATGAGAGCAATCAGTGTCCCGTAACAGCCTGAACTTGCTCTGAATCTGACTGACATGCTGACCGGCCAGTGTTAAGCCCTTTTGGAGGCAGATCCTGTAACACTGAAGTGAGACAAATGCTACATACTTAAACATTATAAAAAACTACTGTTCCTGATAGATTAGCAATAAATTTTGGCAGCGTCTTCTTCGTTATTGAAAGTGAGGTTATGGAAAGGAAATGTTGCGTTTGTGTTTAACATGTCTTGTAAGCAATGACTCCAAATAAAACTTGAAACACTAAGCTTCACTTATGGAGCCGTCCGGCCTCTTGTTTCTGTCTGTTTTTTACTGGAGTGACATTGAATTGAAAATGAATATTGTGTCTTTGTTTGCCACGGTTGAATCCTATCATTATTGGTAGCGTTTATAGAATATGGAGATAAGGCTTTTATTCATGTCTATAGTCCTGAGCTTATCTCTGTGACAGCTCGATTCTTTTGGTTATTATGAGCAGTGTCGGGAGATGCCCAGATGACGTGTGTTCAAATGCACTCTTTTGTCCACTGAGATGAACCAGATGTCAACATCTGCTTTGTATTCTCTCATAAAAGTAATCATATCTTTTTCTGTGTAGGGGGATTTTTTTTATAATTCTTTAGGTCACCTTTCTGAGCTTCCTCCCTCTTTTTTAGTTTCCATTCGACTTTAATATTCTGTGAATCCTGCCCTCTCAAATTCCTGTTCTTTTCATGAAATCCACAGCGATACACATATTGAGCTTACTGAGCATGCTGATCTCTATCACAATTAAGACAATGAATTCAAAGCACTTATGCCTCTCTGGGTCTGTTTTAAAATTTGCTTGCTGAAAGCAACAGTGCTTATTGTGCAGAGAGATGGTTCCTATTTACCATTTACTTTAGTTATATCCTGTGTAGTGTTTTTAAATAAATATAACTGTTGCATTCATACTATATTTTACTAATTCAGATGTTTAAGGTTGTGCTTATTTTGACATCTTTATATATTTATCTATGGAAATGTGTTATATTTACAGTACATCATTTGTTTGTGGTGTCTCTGTCCTGTGAGGACAAGGCATCTCCAAAAAAAACAGTCAGTAGGCTCAGTGCACAATGCATTTAACAGCTGATCCAAGAGGGACTATATATATATTGTTTTTAAACCAAGGGAATTTTGTGTTCTCAGTAAAGAAACGCAATCAGACCAATTAATAAAAAATAAAAGAAGTTCAATTCAAAATCCTTGAACTTGGAGATCTGACAGGGTTTTCACTGGACATGAACCTAAAAATGCTAATCTGTAAGGTAAACTTAAACTGTCAGATAAATATAAATCTAGTCCAATAATTACCTCTACCTACCTAATGTAGATGAGTGAATGCATATTTATGCATAAAAAAGCCTAATATAGCATGGAAATATTCAGGTAAAGAAAACACTTAAGAATTAAGTACAATACTCAATTAAACGCATTTAGTTGCTTTGCATGAGGTAAGTTTTAATACGCTGTAAAACACGCACCTCTCAGCAGGTGACAAGTTCTTTTATTATGTACTTAAAGAAAACTGCTTGTATTTTTTGTCTTTTAAATTAACCACTCATTTATCAGCTCGAAGTTACCGAATTTTTTCCTTCTCTTAAGACTTTTAACTTTGTGTTGCTGTATTTTGTCACGATTTATTTAGAAAAAACAGTTGCTTTTCGTCCAATAATTAAACGTGATTTCATCATCACGCTCTCCATCACGCGCTCACTCGCTGTATGACGCGCAACCTGTAGCCTACCTGCGAGCGATGCGTGCGTCTTGCACGGGCCGGGCATGCGGCCTTGGGGGACGGTTGATGGGGATGCGGATGCCATAGCAACAGACCGATTGGATCCAGACCTTTATGTGCACATTTATTTATTTAATATTTCATTTGCATGCACCGCGCGCCACTGTGGTCGTGCCGGCCGACCTCTGAGTGTTGAGTCAGAGTGAGAAGTGGATTTCAGCTTCAAACTGGACTCCATCGGCTCTGAATTAAGAGCCACCTTAAACGCTCAACAAGTTGTTTTATTTTTAAGGAGGCTTTTGAGTTCGTTAGAGCGCACGTGGGAGCATCGTTTTTAACTGAAAAATACCCGATCATGTGTCCTCGGTGCTTTAAGATGGAAAAGGACACTGTCGTATCCGTGTAGTCTGGACACAGTGTCATTGAAAGTCGGCAGAAGTGGGAGTAGATGGCCGCGGCTGCTGACGAGAGAACACAAGATTTCGGACGTCAGACTCAGAACACCTGACCAAGTAAATTCCGAAATCAGTTTTAGAAAATAGCTCTGTAGAGCCGCTTTTCAATCCCCTGGCTGTCTGAGCGCTCCAGTCTCACGCTGGAAACATTTCGGCGCGCCTCGCATCATGATGAGAGCTTTTCCGCACGGATGCTGAACATGACAACGTGCAGACGATTCCGGGAAAACATGGGCTAGATTTGGGGTAAATTGGCTTGTTTCCGTCTTCTTGTGTGTTCCTGTCGGCATGTTTTCCGGTGTGTGCGTGTCAAAATGAATCAGTGCGCCTCGGAGTGTGAGCGCTCGTGTGTGCCGATGATTATGTGCGTCCCTTATGTCCATTAACAACCCATCCCTCCTGACAGTGGATCAAGTGTCCTTGTCATTCATCCGCGGATGAATGTTCTCTACTCCACCACCTCAGCGCTCAAATCATCGCGTGCATGATGATATATGTGCAAAATAGCAAAATTGGGTGAGTAGCCCTGGACATATAGGCTTCACGGACAGGACACCGACGGCCAATGAGCGGCGAGCTCCGTTATCTACAAAAGACCGGGAATCCGGTGCCAATATGACCGGCGTCGGAGCGTTGAGGGCGGCTGTGGAGAGGAGAGGGAGGGCCTCGGGGAGAGAGCAACGTTTCAAGGACGAGGAAGGAGGAATGATACAGAAACATCTGTAAGGGCAAACGAGACTCGTTTAGAAAGAGGGAAAGTGAAGCTGCTGGCGTCACACCGGCAGGGTGAAGATTTTAATGTCTGCATGGGTCTTTTTCCAAGGGCACAGAGGTAAGCATGGCCACATCTGCGGAGAGAGGGCGGAGGTGTGAGCTGTCGGCTCCGGGAGATTGACTGGAGATCCAGAGGCCACTTTTCTTTTGCTTCTTCTATTTAACATTCAGACTGACATTGACATTCTCACTTAGGCCGATGTAATTTAGACAGGTCGATTACTCTAAACAATAGTTTTCCTGAGGGGGCGGGAGTTACAGGTTATATTCACCCTCCCCTCACCCTCCTCCTCCTCCCTGAGTTGGGATGGATGGAGTGGCTGGAGGGGTGGGTACCCCCAGTAGCACAGGGGGGTCGGGGGGTGACAGCCTCCCCAGACGTAACGGAGGGGACTCAAAGCGGCGCAGTAAGGGCAGCCTGCCCTCTCCAGGCTACAGGCTGTCCCAGGCCTCGCTGGAAGGGGAGAGGGGCTCCTTCGGGGCAGACAGCACGTCCTTAGGTGGACGCGGCCGCCGCCTCTCCATCATGAGTTCCTCCACCAGAGATGGCCTTTCCTTCCGCACAGCAGGCACCCCAACCACCCCAGTGCCCCTGCCACCTCCTCCGCCCTCCTCTTCTGCCACAGCCCATCCTCCCCCACGCTCAGTGGGCTTTGCCTCCTCCCGCGCCGCCTTGGCCTCCACCTCCTCCACTGGGACTGGAGTAATGGTGGTGGCCACCGGCCAAGAGACCACCACCACCACTGCCTGCAACACCACTGCAGCAGGGACCCCTGAGATGGTGGGTCAGTCTGGACTGGGTGGGTTTGGCATGGGGCTGGACGGGGAGGACTACAGCACCTCCAACCAGAGCACCTTCATCCAGCGACAGTTTGGAGCCATGCTTCAACCAGGGGTCAACAAGTTCAGCCTGCGCATGTTCGGATCCCACAAAGCTGTGGCACTGGAGCAGGAGAGACTGAAATCAGCAGGAGCGTGGATCATACACCCCTACAGTGACTTCAGGTATGGAGTCACAAACACACACACCCACACACACACACATACACACACACACGCTCATCTAGTTACACTGTATTGTAAAATAAATGCCACTTGTAGCACATGAAAGACACATACTGTTCGAAATTTGGATCAAAGCAAGTTGGAATTGTGCTTACTTTGTTGAGCACCCTTGAAGCATAATGATGGACACTTAAATAGAAGGAGAAACAGGGTAAGAGAAACACATCATATATTCAGCAGCCACTTCAACTGTTAACAGGGGTGAATGGGGAGGAGGACAACTGGGAGCAGAGAGAGCCATGCAGAGGGCTAAATATATATAATGGGTGGGACAACAGAAAGTGATGTGAGGCTGAGAGGGGATGCACTGAGCCATTGGAAGAAACGGGGTATTGAGTCAGAGGATGTACAAAAGGCTAAAAGAGAGAACAATAAAAGGGGAGTGGATAAAAAGTCCTTGGAGGCACGATGAAGCCAGAGGGAGAGGTGTTTATGGAAAGCACAAAGTGTAGGTGACAAGGCCTTCAGGAGAGACAGCATGCAGCAATGAAAGGTCTTCATTTGTAAATTTGTGGGAGAGTAAACACCAGGCTAATCGTAGCCTGTTATTAGAAATTGTTTCACAGTCAGAGCGAGACAGAGGTGAGGAGATGTAAATTAGGAGGACAAATTTAGCTGAGAGGTGTTCAGACCGATCAGGGAGCAGCAAGAGATGCCTTCCATGCCAATTAGGTAAAATGTTAAGCATCTCATTTGAACAGATGATGAACTCAGCACAGCACCCCCTGCTGGTGACTTTGTGCAGGGGTGAGTCTTCTAGAACAATTAAGAGTGAATAACTTCTGAGGTGAAAATGACTGTCAAAGCTTTTCATTATTGATTTTCCTAAAAGATAAAAAAGGAACCTGGTGTAAAATTTTTATTCTCCTTTTTCATCTTTTTGAATGGAGGGGAATAAGAGAGGACATATTTTTGAATGTCTGCCAGCATGCCTGGAGCATGGAGGGCCTAATAACACGCCCCCTTACTTACTTTTAATATGTTGTGACATGCTGAATGGCATGCTAGGCATCCTTGGACATACTGATTATTGGTTGTTAGAGACTTTGCACAAACACACTCCTACAATGTGCAGGTGGACAGCATTCATAATCTCCAGACAGACTGCACCAACAATGGATGACTTGATCCCCAAGGCTCCTGGCCCACTTTTGTCTCATCAGCCACTCACACACACACACGCACGGTCGTTTTGTATTGTCTGTAAATTTGATGATCACTCACAGGTGCTGCTTATGAGTCTGCTCACAGGAGATACGGTGAATGAGGTCAGTGAGGGGTGGAGGGAAGGAGTGATGGAGGGTTGTGGATGGACGAATCACCTGCTGAATCTCAGTCCCTCCTGCACTTAATTGATACGCACGGGCGATATCTGATGATTTTAATAGTCCTAATTATCCCGTTGGAGAATCACAATTGAATTTTGATCAATTATGTATGACACACCTAAATTATGCAAGTTGAGCATGCATTATATATAATTCAATCCTCTAACTTTTCAGTTAAGTACCTGTAGTTTGAAGAGACGTCTGAAAAGAAACTTTATGAGGCTGGGTGAGAGGGGAGGAGGAAAGACAGATTACTTTCAAACCCCTCATGTGTTCTTGTCCCGTTAACAACCTTGAGCACAAGAGACAGTGTGTGTGTGTGTGTGTGTATATGTGCAGTGATATGTACTCTTTATGTGTGGTCCGTCTCTCTTAAGTCTGTTAAATAGCCTTTGCCTCCTCCACCTCATTAAGAAAAGATGTGTAGCTGATGCACCTATAAGAATACGTAACGGGAGAGGGGAAGATAATTTATACAGTGGAACAATGAGAGGCGTGCAAAGTGCAAGAGAGGAGATGAAAACAGAGAGAAAGGCAGTTTAGCTGTTAATAAAGATGAGTCGTGCTGAAACAGGCTTGGTGGCAATAACATATACTAACAGAGATTTATTATATAATAGCTGGTTGCTGTTGTGCTTGTTTGTCTGTGCGTGTGGCAGGATGATGGGTGGAAACTTACTCAGAAGTGACATCTGCCCAACTGCGAACAGGGAGCCAATCAGAGGCAGCTCAGGAGACACTTGGCCTCAATTACAGTAGAATTAGTGTTTGGCTTGACAACAGCTGAACAGGTAGATGCAGGTCAGTTCTCCTCCAGCACCTGTTCGTGTTCAAAATTGCATACTGATGAGGTGGAGGAGAACAGCTTTGATTGCATTTGCAATTCGTGTTTGTGTGTATGAGAGAGACTGTGTGTGTGAGTGTGGTACACACTAGGGTGCGTGCATGCTACCCTGCACGAGCCGCACACAATACAGGACCCGGTGTTGCATCAGTCCACTCCTGGAAGATCAGAAACCAGGTCTTGTCAGGTATTTAATCCAACATAACAATCCTTTTCACTTTGGGTCTGATGTCCTTTCTTATCGGCTTCATTGTTCTCGTTTGTTCAAACTCAAACCAGCTGCCATGTCCGAGTGACTACAGCAAAATTTAGTGCACTGAGGCTGATTAACATGAAATGACTTGTTCAGTGTCATCTCTTATATTACCAAGCAAATATTATTACCACATACTGTTGAGGTAGGATTAAACCTTATTTAAATTTGTGCAAGCTGTCATCATTGTCCTTGTTTGTGGACAGGGAGGGAGAAAGTCATCACTTAAAGCATTATTTGCAGCAGAAAATTGGACAGTGGAGGTTACTAAGTACTCAGATGTTTCAATTTAAGTTCCCCTCAGCTTTAAAATATGTTTTGCTGCTGGAAGAGCATTTAAGCTTCACTATACAGGATGAGTGTGCTGTGCTTGGTGGTGCATTGGTTTGCATGAAGGTCCTGGGTTCAATCCCGCTGGTCAGCTTTCTGTGTGGAGTTTGCATGTTCTGCGGCATGGGTTTCATTCCACAGTCCAAAGAGTTGCAGGTTAGGTTAATTAAGCAATGTTTATTTGTGTCAGCCTTGTGATGAACTGGCGACCTAGCCAGGATGTGCCCCGCCCCTCAACCAATGTCAGCTGGACTCATTCCCACCTCCAACCCTCCAAAGGATCAGAGGTTATCGATAATGGATGGTAGGATAAATGATGCATTTTGCAGCCTTTAGCACAAGAAGGATGTTTTCACGTTCTTCTGCTGGAAGTGTAAAGTTTTTATGTGCTCACTGAAAATTGTATTTTCAAGGGCAGGTGAAGTCTCAAGTGCACGTAAACTAACAACAGACTGTACAATAAAGTAAGACACGTCTACTGCCCCACGGTTCAACCTACAGATTCTGATTCTGTAGTAAAGGATTAGCAGTAGATGTTATTTTACAGGTTTTATCAAGAAAATTGAATCTTTTTTGGGAAAAGAACAAACCAGATAAAAATTCTTATTCAAAGAGATGATTAAGTTCTGTTCCAGAAATTTGTTGAAAGGATCTTTTTGAGATGTTTCTCCAATCTTTTTCTTTTTGGCTAAATAAAAAAAATACTCTTTGGCTTCAAATAGGAATTTAAAATGAAACCATCCAGTGAGTTTCAAGGGGAATTGTGTCTTCCAATTGCATTGCATTTCTACACTCACACAGCATTTTTGTACGGCGGTAAGGTTGAGCTTCATATGTGGTTTTCTGTTTTTTTCTGTTTAAGTTTTCTGTGTAAAATCCTTTAGTGCAGAGTAAATACTTACAACAGCAGTAAGTGAATACATAATCAAAATACTCTGGCACTTTTGAAGTACCTCAAAACTTTTTTCAAGTACAGTTTTAATTATCCATTATGTTGCCAATTGTGTTCCTTGCGAGTCAAAAAGTCAGTTTTGTAGATTAAATGACGATAAATTTTTCTGCAATTATAACTTCAAGTGATTGAGAAATTCTCCAAATTGTTGCATATTGTTTTTCTGATGATCGACTGGTTGGAATGTTTCAGCTCTGGTTAAGTACAAAGTAACAAAGGCAAGGTTTTGGTGTCATTATAAAAATATGTTGCTTCTCTGTCAGGTCCTGTCCTTCATTAGAATTTTAAATATCCCTTTGTAGTAATGAATTTTGGATCATATTTTATTTATGGATAGCGCTGGCAGACACTAACAACCATGGTAATATGTTGTGATTTACACAAATGTTCCCTATAATCAGAGTTAACTAAGCGTGTCCTGAAGGTCAGGAATGAAACTCAAGTTTCATCACAACAGCCACAGAATGGCTTTGGTCTGTGTTGCTGTAAATAATCCCAGTGTTTATTGCCAGCGATTATGAAGTGATACATCTGTCAGTATAAGTAACAAAGTCATGGAGAAGTGTATGTGTGTAGCAGAGTGATGACTCATACTTAATCTTCATCAGTCTAGTGGTAGCGTCACACCATGAGGTTGTGTTACTAAATTAGCGCTCAATAGCAATCGACCACAGAGCTGAGAGTGTACTTTCTCACAGGAAGAGAGAGACTGCGTGCAGAGAGAAGGAGAGAGCATGCAGGAAGAAGCAAATCATGATTTGGGTTAAGGTGATGGATAAAGGGATTAGGAGGAGGAGAACAGGAAGACGACAGGAATCATCTCCTGATGATTGCATCGCCTCTTCTGTCACACTTTAATCATTTGCAGCATCCCAATGATGCGACTGATTTCCCATATTTTTATGAGACGACTACGTCATACAATAATACCCTCGGGCATGAAATACAGATTGATGAGAACTCCCAAGGTTACTGATCATTTTCCTCCCTCTCTGTCTGTCTCTCTTTTTCAATTCAATTCTGCTCTGCCTCATTGGCACAAAAGATAAAGGATGTATTTTCTGTGACCTTGGCAGCTGAGAAGGATGGAATTATTTTAAGGGAAAGAATCATAAGTAACACTCCTGGACTTGCCAAAGGCCTCAGAGAAAAATACATATAAGGAAAAAAGACATAAAAGGGTTGACTGAAAGGAAAAATAGTGATGGTAGCAGACAAAGAGAAAGACGAGGAAACCTTAAAAGTGTTTGCGTATGGAAATTCTCATAATTAACCTTTTAAAGGCCATTCCATTAAGGAGTTAAGAGTAATATTCAGACACTTATAATAAACATTATATTGGTTTCAAGGTTATCTCAAGTGGGCTCAACATAAGGTCTGAATTTGAAGTATGACAGCAAATTAACAGGCACAGAGGCTCCAGTTAAAAGACACCTCCCAAATGCATTATGGGACTTGGAGGATCCAGTATTTTAGAGCTCGACTTTTGACATGTCTCTGAAAGTGAGAATACCTCAGCCTCTGCTGCTGAGAATCCAACTGTAGGGTTTAAATGATTGATTGAGCAAAAACTGAGTGAGTAAAGTACAGTAAATACAATAAGCTTTTTATCACAGCCGACTTGGACTTGTCATAATAGGAAAAGCACAAGTTTTACTAATACTATTGGTGATGACACTCTTGTATTGAAGGATCCTAAGTCCATACTACAAATAATCCTATATTGTATATAATGGTGCATATAATCAGTACATACTATTCATGTTTTACATGACTTAATCTACTTTACCGTTTCATACTAACAAGAAATGATACAATATATATGATGTTGGACTTTTGAATGTAATTGTCCATTAAACTTCAAAGGTAGATCTAAATATGTTTATATTTAATGTTCTTTTCCTCCCAGATATTTTTTTACAGTGAACTTCTACATTTCCTTAGTGCATTGAGGCATTTTGTTACTTTTTAGTGTGAACTGGCGCAGAGTTACCATGTAATTTCAGTTTGAGACAAGCCAGATGACAGAAAACCAGTGTGTACAGTGCCAGAGCTGAGGCAGCTAAAAGGGAACATTTAAGAATATAAGAGGACAAAAGAAAAGAAAACAGAAGCAAAAACAAGCCTTATAGACATATTCATTTCACAGCAGAAAACAGTGTAACAGTCAAACAAAACACTGTCTTTCTCTGTCCAGATTCTACTGGGACCTGTTGATGTTGATGTTGATGATGGGGAACTTAATCATCCTGCCAGTGGGCATCACTTTCTTCAGAGACGAAAACACTCCCTCATGGATCATCTTCAACGTGGTCTCGGACACACTCTTCATGGTCGATTTGGTTCTCAATTTTAGGACCGGCATCATCAAGGAAGACAACACTGAGATACTGCTGGACCCCAGGTCAGTAGAAGCATTTGTGCATTATGTATTAATCTTAAAAGTCAAGGGTGGGGGCATTTTGTGTGTGGTCTAGAATATCGATGTGGCAGCTTTGTCACTACAAATTTTAATGTGCTCTTTTGGCAGTCTGCCGGGTTTGTGCTCAAACAATCAATGCGTGAGTGTGAAAACGTGACATGCCTGCCAGCGGCAGGGCTTTGTTCTTGTTAAATATTGATGAGAATTGTATCTGTAATCACTTCCGCGAAACTTGACTGCCAAATTACAAGTGTCACAGGTCATCCATGCTACTTTAACTCAGGGCGATCCGCCAGAACTACTTAAAGAGCTGGTTCCTCGTGGATTTTGTGTCATCCATCCCTGTGGACTACATCTTCCTGATGGTGGACAGTCTCGACTCCGAAGTCTACAGGACAGCCAGGGCACTGCGCATTGTCCGCTTCACCAAAATCTTGAGTCTGCTTCGACTGCTCCGCCTGTCCCGTCTTATTCGCTACATCCACCAGTGGGAGGAGGTGAGAAACAGAGACAGGGAAACAGAGGAAGAGATGGGGAAGAGATATTTGTGTAAGAGCGGTGGATCAAAACTCATGTAATTCTTAAATTATGAGCCATGACAAGCTTTTATTTACAAAATATCATGTTTTTAGGACAAAAAATGTTAAAAAAAAATATGCTGATCTGCCGAAAAAGGCCTTAATAAATAGAATTTTGATCAATTTAAGAATTAAGTCCTTGTGGAAAAAGTAAACCTCACCAGCTCTCTCCACCTGTTATTAATTAACTCTCTCACATCCATATTTCCCCTGCCTTCAGATCTTCCACATGACCTATGACCTTGCCAGCGCCATGGTGAGGATAGTAAACCTGATCGGTATGATGCTGCTGCTGTGCCACTGGGACGGGTGTCTCCAGTTCTTGGTCCCTATGCTGCATGACTTCCCTCCTGACTGTTGGGTTTCCAAGAACCTGATGGTGGTGAGTTCCCAACCAGCCACGTGCACGATGACACTGTTATTTTAAACATGTTGCAGTGAATGATTTTGTTGTGCAGAGACCAAATAAAGGACATTAAATTCGGGTTGGGTTGAACGAAACGCACAAAGCACTATCTCAGCTTGTTTGATCAATGTGCACAATATTTATTTCAAATGAATGCAAATCAGAGATTCAGGGAGGCTTGTTTCTTTTTTTTACGTTATCTCTGTGTGCACAGCGAGAGGGTGTTTATCAGATTTGACATTGTTTGCTCGTCGTCTGTGTTAATTGGCTCATGCAGCGACACGTCCAGTTGGAATAAGATTCACTCTCATCATCACAAAAATAAAAAAATTTCCCAATTAAAAGCCTCAACAGAGATCAGGTGGAGGCGTGAATGCACGCAAACAGACGAAGGCCAGGGGACTTGCAGGAGATTGGTCACGTGCATGCAGGCGTACGGGCGTGGATGCAGATGAATGCACACAGATACACAGCTGTATGAATAGCTGACTCATGTCTCAGCTGTTGCCTGGGTGACTGTTGCTAAGTAGAGCGATGCTGGGATTTTCCCCAGAGAAAGTCCCCTGATCTGTTGGACCATTAACATCTTAGTATAATTGGACTCACACTCGCACACACATGTACATGCACACACACATGCGCACGTACACACACATGGACGTACACACACGCACACACACACACAGAGGCTGGTCTTTTTCTTATTTGTAGTCTGTAGAGCGTATATTTAATAATGCATGACGTCCGCCCTTTACTGGTTTTATTTGTTCTGGCTCTGCTCAGTTTTGAAGCAAGGTTTTACTTATAAACTTACTAAAACTAGACTAAACTAAACTAAAAACTAGAAGCTGGTGTGAAAAATACCGTAGTACACTGAAATAAGTAATTAAAAAAAATATTAACAAAATGTCTTTGGTTTAAGTTTTTGTCAGTTGGGTCAAATTAATCATCAGCAAGCACGATCAAGCATTGATGCATATGTTTATCAAGACTGACATGTGAACACGACTTTGTGTAACATCCTTAAAAAAATGGTGCATTTGTATTTTAATGCTTAGTCTGAACATCTTAAATCTTGCCCTAAAATTTCCCTGAATTGAGATAAATATAGACGAATACTGAAACTAATAAAAATTCAACAGAAAATATACATTTTCAATACTGAAAACTAAACTGAAACATGCTGAAACCACTATAAAAAGCAACTGAAACTAAACTAAACTGCAAACAATAACTTAAACAAAAAAGAATAAAAACAAATGAAAGATACAAAACTAAAAAACTCTGGATTTTGTTTTTATTTTCTAAAGTGTTGTGGCTGAGTTCCTCTGAGAGGAAAATCTCATCTAACCTAACCCACTAAAATAAGAACAGTTCAATATTGCAGCACCTTTTAATTAACACCTCAACTCATCCTGTCACCCTCTCTGTCCGTCTCCCACTCACAGAATGACACATGGGGAGTGCAGTACTCCTATGCTCTATTCAAAGCCATGAGCCACATGTTGTGTATCGGGTACGGCGCCCAGGCTCCAGAAGGGATGACTGATGTGTGGCTCACCATGCTCAGTATGATCGTAGGTGCCACCTGCTACGCCATGTTCATCGGCCATGCAACCGCTCTCATCCAATCACTGGATTCCTCACGACGTCAGTACCAGGAAAAGGTGAAACATGACCCTCATCCATCTGTTTCTACATCCATCTGTTTCTACATCCATCTCTACAATAACATGTTTGTAGATTTCAGCCATTAAACTTGATTCAATTAACAGGGTTGCAACTAATCATCATGGTCACGTAAATGGATCTGTGGGTTGTTTTTCTTTCCATTAGTCGGTTCTTTTTTTGTTATGTAAGAGATGCTCATAACATGTTCTTAGAGCCTGAAGAGGCATCTTTAAATTTCTTGTTTTATCTGGTCAACAATCCAAAACCCAGACATGCTAAATTCAATGTGACAAACATATATAACCATATAAACTACATATAAATGATTAATTGACTTTTGGATGCATGCAGAAAAGGCAAGGAACCAGAGGATTAACTAAAATTCTCATATTCTTTCCATGTAAAATAAATTCGCTGCTTGTTTGCAGATCCCTGATGTGCAAGGTGTGTTTCTGTCATTGCAGTACAAGCAGGTGGAGCAGTACATGTCGTTCCATAAGCTTCCTGCAGATGTTCGCCAAAAGATCCATGAGTACTACGAGCACCGCTTCCAGGGGAAAATGTTCGATGAGGAGAACATCCTGGGAGAACTCAGCGAGCCACTTAAAGAGGTAATACATTTGCAAACACCCACACACCCACGCTTAAAAAAGCTGCATATGCTCTGTCCTCCAGCAAATCTGTCTTCCTCCCCTTTTCACTTTATCTCATCTTTCTCTTCATCTAGGAGATCGTCAGCTTTAACTGCCGCAGCCTGGTGGCTAACATGCCCCTGTTCGCCAACGCAGATCCAAACTTTGTGACTGCCGTGCTGACCAAACTCCGCTTTGAAGTGTTTCAGCCTTCAGATTTCATCATCCGGGAGGGCACAGTTGGACGGAAGATGTATTTCATCCAACATGGACGAGTCAGTGTGCTGACCCGTGGCAACAAGGAAACCAAGCTGAGCGATGGGTCTTATTTCGGAGGTGAAAACATGCAAAGTTGTCTGAATATTTTTGTAGGAGGTTACATTTGGAGATATATGTGATGGTGGATCAAGTTTGTTTACATGTATTTACGGTACATTAGAGTTAATTTATCTCACAGTCTTTCTCACTGCTTATTCTTTTCTCCTTGCGTTGTCTCCCTTCCAACATGCAGAGATCTGTTTGTTGACTCGTGGACGGAGGACAGCCAGCGTCCGTGCTGATACGTACTGTCGTCTGTACTCTCTCAGTGTGGACAGCTTTAATGAAGTGCTGGAGGAACACCCAATGATGCGGCGTGCCTTTGAAACTGTGGCTGTCGACCGGTTGGACCGCATCGGTACAGCTCATGCATTTCTCTCGTCCTCTTGTCTGTGCAGTGAATTGCTGTTTTCCATTCACCTTTCAGTTCCACACTGACCTTACCAACTAAGATATTTGCAGTTATCCATCTAATTCTGCTAAATTTCTCAGAAGCTTTGACCTCAACTAAAAGGTCAAAACTCATCTTTGAAAATACACTTAAAAGAGCATAAATTAAATGACAAAAGAGGAGCACTGCTCTCAGTGAAGAACACAAAAACCTTGAGGCTACAATCTAATATGTCTGTTTTGTGTTAAGCAGATAAAATTATCCTTCCAAAAGTAAACAATGACATGCTTTTTTTCCTCTTTCTGCTCTATAGGCAGGAAGAACTCCATGCTCCTGCGGAAATCATCTCAGGGTGGTTCTCTGGGGGGCAGTATGGGTCGTGGTGGAGGCCGCGGTGGCGGGGGTCCAGGAGCCGGAGGGGGTCTGGCAGCAGGCAGTCTGGGTTCCTGTGACAGCATGCTGGTGCAGCAGATTGTTAAACACGACAGCATGCCGGCTATGCAGGATGCCATTGCTGCTGCTGCTGCAGGAAGAGGCGGGGTCATGGGAGGAAGTGGTACGGTGTCTCCTCGGCCACGCCCGGTCATCTGGGCACCGCTGGTCCATGCACCCCTGCAGACTGCAGCTGCCACCAGTAATGTAGCCATCGCCCTCATGCACCAGCAGCAGCAGCAACAGCAGCAGCTCCAGCAGTTGCAGCAGCATGCACTTGGAGGTGCTTTCTTCCTGCCCTCCCCTCTTGTCTCCCCCTCTCCTTCCTCCTCCTTCCCTCTGTCTCCTCCTCGTGCTCCTGTGTTACAGCCCCTCCGCCCCTCTGTGAGCTCTCTCATCGGGATGATGACTATAGGAGGAATGAGTGGTTTGTCCCCCAGAGGAGGATTTCCTGCCTCTCCCTCAACAATGGGCCCTCCAGGTGGGGTGACATCACCCCCTATTGCCAAAACTCCACCCACACAAGCCTCCTCTGTCCCCACTTCTGTCCAACAAGGAAGGACTCTGCATTACAGCCTCCGCCTCCAGGCTGATCTTCCGACAGCAATTGCCGGATCACTTGGAACCCCAACAAGTGGAGGGCCATCTACTCCACCCCTTCACAAGGTACCTACCACCAGCCCCCCTGCTGCCTCTGGTGCCCCATCAGATGGCAACACTTCTGTTATGGGTCAGCAGGGAGCAAAAGAAGCTCTATTACGTCATGGAGGAAACAGCTCCCAGGGTCTGCCAGCACTGGGCAGACTCACCCAGGAGGCGAGGCTGCTGTCAGCCTCACAGCCCACTCTGCCCCACCGTTCCTGGGCAGCAGTGCAGCCTCACCCACCTCTTCACCGCAAGGCCTCTGGTGGTAATTTGCTGGCGGCTCCTTTCCTGGCGGGGCAGTTAGCCAGGGGGGGCAGTGCGGGCATGCTAACCTCCAACGTTCCTGTGCAGTCGGTGATAAATGTACCATTTAGTGCACAAGCACAAGCACAGGCCACAGTTTCTGTTCAGCCCACAGCTGCACACACACAACCTGCCCCCCACACTGCCTCTGTGCCGACACCAACAGCTGCACACACACCTTCTGCTGCTTCTTTCCCATCCTCCTCCCCTCCAAAGCAGACCCCACTCTCCTCTGCAGCCCCTTCACCTGCACCCACACCCTCATCTCCTACACCTATGCTCCCCCAGCCACCTCGACCTAAACCAATCCCGATGACGCCCTCTCGCTCCTCCTCTCCTCCTCCCTGCTCCACCCCTCCTTCAGCAGGAACACACCCACTGTCTCTTTCATCAACTCCTCGTCCAAAGCCAATCCCCACACCCTCTCCCCGTTCTTCCTCACCCTCTCCCTCCTCCACACCACCTCCATCTTCTGGTTCCACTCCCGTTCCACTACCTCAAACTTACGGGCCTAGGTCATCTCTTACCTCCTCTTCTCCCCCTTCCTCTCTGGTCTCCTCTTCCCCTCCACACCCTCAGAGCCCCCGAGCCAAGGCATCCATCACACCTCCTTCTGCTTCGCCCTTGTCTGGCCTCAGTCCCGCTCCAACCCCAATTCCTTCTCCAATACCAACTCCCACTCAGACTGCCCGCACTTCTATCCCCTCCCAAACTCCGTCACTCACTCCTGTTACTCCCACCCAGACCATTACTCCATCATCTTCACCCTCCACCATCCCTGTTACAAATGTTCCCTCACAAAGTAAATCCCAGAGTCCAACCCCTTGTCTCCAGTCCTCTGTCTCCAGCTCAGCCAGAGGCCCAACAACCAGCCAGATTTCAAAACAGGCTTCGTCTCTTACTCCAACTCAAACTGCATCTCCCTCCCCAACACCAGCTACAACTTGCTCTCCAACTAAAATAACTTTCTCAGTTCATCCTGTAAAGCAAACCCCTCCCGTCATTACTTCAAGCCCCATATCAGGCTCTGGTCATTCCACCAAACCAACCCCAGCGGCAACTCCATCTTCCTCACCTTTATGCCCAAAGACGAGCTCTGCTAGCTCCTCTTGTCTTACAACCACCTCTTCCTCCAGCACCGCCTCTCCTAGTTTCCAATCTGCCCCTACCCATTCCCCAAAACAGACGCCAACCACCACAGCTGCCCCTACCCATTCCTCAAAACTCAATATTCCCTCTACCACTGCCCAGACCTCTCAGGCATCCACTACTACACCTACCCAGTCAGCACATGCAGCCACTCCTGCCAACACCACCTCCCCTAAAAGTGGGAAAAAGGACTCTCAGCTGCCACTCGCCAGGAAAGACTCAGAGGGCCTAAGACACAAACTGCCCGCCAACATGTAAGAAAGCAAAGGAGGGAAATCGTTGGGTTTGAGCAGTAGATGCTGCTGATTAGCAGAGCCATGGATATCCAGAGTGGTGTCAGAGTTGACACCAGACTTCCTACGTGGACAGGTACATCTAGTTTGCATTCACTCTAGGATGTGATTGTTTAGGACATCAAGTGTTCATGTGACTCTCAACCAAGCCACCCATTGAGGAATGAGACTTAGCAGGTCTGCGAGCGGTTGGTGGGGGCAACGGTAGACTCGAAAAAAACATCCAAATGTACACATACATATCTGTGTTAGTGATTGTTGGAGCAAGCCTGGGAGCTGAAGTGGAAACATTAAAATAGGATGGAAACAAAAGCTGAGAGACAGAAAAAGGCGGTCTACTCGTAAGTCTCCATTTTCTTGGCAATGGAAACAGCAATACACGTGAAAAACATGTGAGACCTTGACAATAATAACAAATGTGAGAAAACAATAATCTTTCTGCTGTTGGAAAGATAGTATTTTGTTTTGTCAGTTTTAAATGCAGGCAATAGAAAAGACACTTCCTGGTTTCCAGCTCCAACTCCCTCTTGCTTCCCATTCTGCACCAAAGTGTAAGATTTTCTCATCAGAATAATACTAATAGAATTAAAAGGATAAGAATTTAAAAATCACTGTAAAGTTGATACTCATATGGATTTGAATAACTAGGAGCAGTCCACTGGTAGTTATGTTGTCCCCGGTGTGTGGTGTTTAGTTTTTAAACAAAGACAAAACTTTTAAACCTACATGTTCGCTCTGACGACTTCTGTAAATTGTGTTTTTTTGTGTGACACACAATACTCCCCTGCTGTGCACTGTGGCTTGCTCGATTTGTTCCACCGCCTCCCTGTACTGTAAATACGTGCCTCCCTGTGGGTCTGTTGTATGCTTCGTCACTCCTTAGCCCCTTAGCCTTTCATCTCTTGTCTGTCTCGCCGCCTTTCATCTGATTTCACAGCTCTGGTCGCTAACTGTTTCTTTGACGCTCACAGACTCTCTCCCTTTCTCTCGGTTTGCCCGACACTTTGCTCTTTGCTGCCATCAGCCTCGTGTTCGGTTTGCTCCTCCTTCTGTCGCCCTATGACACTGTTTCAGTGCCATTTCCAGTGATGTTTGATGTTTTGTGTGGGTAGCAACAAGGCATTTCTGTCTTAACCCCTGATACCATGTTGCCTAGACTATATATTAAAGGACCAAATGTTTTATTTTTTATTTATCATAGCTTTAGCTTTTCAACAGAA
Organism: Acanthurus lineatus; assembly: GCA_029814665.1. Classification (NCBI taxonomy): domain Eukaryota; kingdom Metazoa; phylum Chordata; class Actinopteri; order Acanthuriformes; family Acanthuridae; genus Acanthurus; species Acanthurus lineatus. The sequence continues at coordinate 14,078,140 of JAPZDV010000025.1, forward strand.
AAAAATAGCTGACAATGCTGTCACAATGATGATATTCTTAAGCGTGTTGTTGAAGGTGATGATTATGATTTCGATTGTGGTGATGATGATTTTCTTGACAACCATGATTGTGATGATGATAAAAATGATGATGATGATGATGATGATGATGATGATGATGATGATGATGATGGTGTATATCTGGATGTAAGAATAAAGATGATTTAGATATCATTTTTTTGCTCATTCTTGCTTGTGTGTTTAATATCTATTACAAATTGCATTACATTAACCACAAGCAGAATGATTGAAAACATAAACTATGCAGCATTTTTTTTTAAATTAAACTTGAAAGTTGATTATTTGAAACATTTGGATATTAGAGTACTTAGACATTTTTATTTTTAATTTGGATGCTTTTTGTTTAGCTTAAAATTGTTTATCTGAAAATTATTAATTAATGCATCCCAACAATCCTGAGACATTCCAGACCAAATTATTGGTCAGAAATTTCTAAGGTGATCCCATTCATGGAACTGTTCTGATAAAGTTTATGTCAAATTTATATTCTAATCTAAATGCCGCAATGTCGTTTAAAAGTCTCCTCCATGTTGCCAGAACGAACACTGAGACTGGAAAGACCTTAATTCAAATGACCCCAAAATATGCAAATCAGTAGATAAAATACCCAACAGGTGTTACTTTTTAAGTGCAAACTGTAAACTCCCTGTGGACTGTAAAAAAGTTTCAAATTCACAGAATAAATAGAATAGATAGAATAGGCCTCTCTGTGAGCACCAGAAATAAGTTGGAATTCACCTCCATTGTGCAAGAGATCTTAAATAAAATCACAACTACATGCATGGCTGGATACTGCAATGCATTGGAGAGAGAAATATTCAAATCCTTAAACATCTACTACTGCCACTACACATTAGTTTGCATTATTATCTTATATTTTCTCAAATATTAGCTAACTTTTGGAAAGTAATGGATAGTTTTACATCTTTAGGCCTTGACCAGTATTTTGAAACAATTTTGGAGATTCAGAGGACAAAAATTTCATGCAACCTCCTTCTGAAACATGACAATAGCCATAAAGAGATACTTTTATATCGCAGCCTGAGTTGACAGGGACCATTGGCTTAATATTTAAAATATGCAAAGTGTTTCACAAGCTTATCATATGATTTTCAGTGTGAAATATTAGTCTTTTTGCCTGATGAAGGTTAAGCACTAAAGTATTGCAAATGAATGTCTGTAAGTAAGAAAGTGTTTTAGAGTTTGTTTGCACCTTAAAATCTTAACTGAAAGTAGCTATTAACTGTCCAGTACATGTAGTGGAGTTTAAAAAAATACAATAAATCCCCCTGAAATGTTGTGGAAAAGATTATGAAAATTAAAGAATTAAAAAATAACACAGAATTATTTCTACATATAGTATTTGACTAATTATTATGTTTCCACTACTGCCACCATGGGCAATGTTTAGTTGATTATGTAATTTGAATTTGATTCCTTAATTTGCATGTTTCATTTGACTCCAGGACACTGAACATCACTGAGTCTCAGCCTGGACATGATCGCCCTTGTTACTCAGGTTTGGACTCATTCATCATCTCAGAATTTCAGTGGACTTGAGTTCAACTTCGACGCTGTTGTTTGTGAAGATAACTTCTTGTGTAAAGGACCACTCGAATGGTTAACAACCCTTTGCTCTGCCTCAGCCTCCAGGTCCCGGCTCTGCTGCTGCTGCTGCTCCTTGATCCCCAACCCTAATCCTGTACCTCTTTGCAGAGGGCAGACACACTCATATCCAAGGTTAAGCTTTTGAATGTGGGTACACTTAAATCTCTGCCGCTTCTGGCTGGAACTAAATGAATATCCTCCTTTATGAGGGCAGATTACAGCCTCACTGATACACCTGCCTCTCCTTCCCTTCCCATAACTTTCTCTTCCTCACACACATTAATTTCCATCACTCCTCTCTTATTAAGGTGTAAGTGGCTTTTAGACGGCAATGAAAGAATTATTTTTATGAGTTAAGATGTATTAGCATATATAATTTACATTTGTTCTTGGTTGCATACTGTTGGAATGGCCCCTGTTGAGTCTCACAAGCAGCATAAATGTGTCAGTATGCAGATGATTGGCTTTCTTAAATTGAATATTTGAGGGGTTTTTTTTGCTTTGTTGTTAGGTTTAGGGAGGGGTCAGGAGTCCTTAAGTTAAGTAAGCTGAGAGAAAAGTACATTAGCCTGAACATGCTGTATATCCAGTCATATCCATTACATTTCCCCAGTGCAAAAACAGAGTAGGTTCTGGGAGCAGACACTTCTGAGGGACTCAGACCCGCTGGCACTGACAGTGACCGCTAGATGGCGATGGTGCCGTAATAATCAGATCACAGCAGCAAGCGGGCGCATCTTGTACAAAAGTATCATTTATATTGCTTAAGTATATGTCTGTATAGTCACATTAGAGAAAAGAATGGCCATTTAAAATATGGGAAATGTTGTTGTGAACAGTAGAGGCCACTTGTGGAGCAAGGAGACAGGGTAAAAGAGGTTAATGATGGCAGACCAGCCTGGATTACCAGCCATGAATAGAGGTGGGGGATAAACAGGTCTGTAATTGCAGCTTGTCATTCTGGCTCATAGACTCAGAGAAGAGTCTCTGCACTAAAGCTTCCCTGGAAACAAACTCTTCAAAATGAGTTTCAGGGGCTAAAAACTCACATTTATATGTATTTAATTCCTTATCACAAGGTTGAACTGCATGATAATAATAACAACCTGTGTGCATTCCTTATGCAAGTTTAATCACTGGATTGAAATAATCCTCATTTATCCACAAACAGACGGAAGGGTCTCTGCAAGTCTCCTGATGATTTGAATTACCACTGCAATGTTTATTCAAGACCCCCCTGCCAGAGACGCTGGAGAAAATACTTACAAATTTTACTTAAATAAACGTAGCCATGCCACTGTGTGAAAATACTCTGTTACAAGAAAAAGACCTATTTATTCCAAGTAGGGTTTTCACATAAATATGGACATATTTATGTCTTCAGTAATACAATGTTGCAGGCAGTAAACGTGGGGTTAATTTGAATTAATGCATTACCATGTAGCTTTATCCATAATGATACATTTAAATCTATGTTTCATATTTTTTGTGTTTATCGTTGTAATCTGGGAATAAAACTACGAACTCAAGAACAGTAGCTACTACTGTTAGCAGCTCAACTAAAGTGTGATTTTCACATGAGGAGTCCTTGCAAAGATGAAAGTATGCATCATTTTACAAGAAAATGCAAGAGGTTAGAAAAAGAACAAAGGTCAGGGGAAAAAAAGCATGCTCGCACGTTTTCCCACCATCTTCTTGATCATCTCGTGACCCCTCAGGTTTCTCTTTCGAGCCCTTGGGGGCGTCTCGACCCCAAGGTTGTGAACCGCATACTTTAAAACAAACCAACATGGAAATAAGTTGCATTTATGGCACATATGGGGTACATGTAATTTTACTTCTTTGACTAGTAGCACGACCGCAGAGTGAGCACAGATTTAAGGTTAAGGGGGTGGTAATGGGTGGGCTGGCAGAGCTCACCGCAAAATTATATATATAGACTTCCTGCACCTTCACTTCTAAACCCACCAGCACACACTCCTGGAGCCTCGGCATACGAGGGATGAGATTTAAACTTTGAAAAAAGCGAGGTGATTCCCATACCCATAACCACTTCAAACGTGACGCACGTACGTAGGCTAAATGTTCAGAGACGTTTGCAGTGAAATGAGGCTTCTGTTGAGCGTCTGCGCTCCCGTCACGAAAAAACACAGTTTTGTCTCTGGAAAAAAATGTTCATAAACAGACCTGTGTTTTTTTTTTTTTTTTTTTGCACTGAGCTGACTATAGCTTTTGTATTTTTTACTTAACTGACTCACTCATTCACTAAAAGTCATGTTTTAAAAGTCCCCGGTGATACCCCGCTGCTGCCCTCACACATCCTCCATGAGAGTTTCGTTTATCACAATAGGTTCCGTTTAATCATCTACCAGCCTCAGTCCAGGCACCTGTTAGGAGATCTGCGCTGTCACACCTCCACCTCTCCACCCGTGGTCACCTCTGGCTTCACAGGGAATATTGCTGAGTCATGAGGAAAGGGGGGGTTGGGGTCACTAAGTCTGATTCGACTGAAAATGCTTTTGCATCTGACGGGTAAGCAATAAGCAGATATCCTTCAATCCGCTTTCGCTGCCCGATGTTCTCAACCCACCTATGCAATGCGCAGTGATGACCAAGCGAGAGAGGAGCTGGAGGAGGAGCGGGGTCTCCAAACCTGCCCATCTCTCTCCTCCCTCCGCCACCGGCACAGCGACAGACACCGCTGCTGGCCTATCGCACCAGAGCCGGACCCCCTCCCTCCCTGCCTCCCTTCCCCTGTGCCCTGCCCACCCCGGCGGTCTCTTCTCCTGCCCTGCCAGAGCCAATCCGCGACTGGGTGTAAGTAGGGCAAGCCGCTTCCTGGTTCTCAGAAAGAAGGAGCAAGGAGTAGGAGTGGGCCAGCGGAGGCAGAAGACAGGGGGGTCAGAGCAGCACGGAGAGCCGGCGGTCTGCAGAGACGGGACCAGAGAGAGACCGACGCACGCAAATTGAATTAAAATAAAAGCTCCCGGCTGAGGACGGGAGGAACAGTGACTACAGACGGGGAAGAAAAGACACACGCAAGGAGTATAAAAAAAGAAGAAGAAAAAGAAGTAGAAGAAGTATCAGGGTGGGACGGAATAATCCAGGAAGTGTGGAGGCCGGTCAGGTGGGAGGCGACGCGTCTAAACAGGTGACACACCGGCACTCAGGTAACTACCTCACATGACTGCTGTCGTTTTCACTGAAAACTATAACATACCTGTAAGTTTAATGTTATTGAGCTGACATGTCTTCTTTGTGACAACACCGGCTTGCCTCAACCTATAGCTTCCCTCCTCCCTCCTTCCCGGTTCTGATCGGGGTCACGGGAGGACAATCCACGTCACGGGTATTCGGTAACTCCCGTCGACGTTTATTCCCCTCCTTTAAAATACAAACAGAGTGCGTTTCGGCTCCTCTTTTAGATGCACAAAGTGGAAACATAAGCTTTCGTGGCTGTATTTATTGGAGCAGGTGCTTGCAGCCGCTGTTTGATTCGTACGTCTGTGCGTGGCGGCCAGGTGAGAGGGAGCGCGGGGTCGGCGGGTACATTTCTGGACACTCTGCTGCTAATTATAGCCGAGAACACGGGCTGACATCCAAAACCTAACCTGCTCTCACGCACATCACCTGCCTCTCTGCTGCTTGTGGGCACGCAGGGCAGTGGATATGTTGTATTTGAACCTCTTGCACCTAAATGATCCCCCGTCTGTGGTCTGTTCATCATCATCATCATTATCATCATCATCATCATTCCTATGGCGCACCCAGTGTTTTATGTTAATCCCTGCACTAACCTGTGCTACAATAGGATGTGCTCAGGCTGTAATGTTAGGTTGAGGCTTCTGCCTACCTCATGGGTGGGGAGGGCTGTCATGCCAGTGGGCTTTTGTGTGTGTGTGTGTGTGTGTGTGTGATTACAGAGGTAGATGTGTTGCTGACTCGCCCCTCTGACAGACCGGCCTAACAAGCTCAACTGGCTTGGGTTTGGTTTCCCTGTCTTGGGCACAGCCTGTTTAAATCTCTAGCTGTCCATGCAGGTAGTTAATGCCTTCTGCCCTCTAGGCTCAGGTGTTGTCGCAGCTTTTTTGGCTCACCTCTCGGTTCACCCAGGGGCTCCAGTTGGAGGGTAAAAGGCTGTCTTCGTGTGTCTGTTTGTGGGTACGCTTGTGACTGAGGGCAAGAAAAGTTAGGAGAAGTTAAAGCCCTTGTGTTTTCTTTTTGTCTCACTGTCATTTTCCTGTGTGTGCCATCATATGAGTGGATGCTTCCAACACTTCCATGTGCCGAGATGATTCCCCACATATGGAAGAGCCATCAGGGTTTTGAAATAAATTCTTAATGCCGACTCTGTTTGCCCGAACTTTGTCTGTCACGTAATTAGACATCTGTGCTTCATCCCTCGTTCCTGGCGTCCTGACATGACCTGCATCCTGCTCTGCCCTCTACAGGCCCCCATCTCATAGCTGATATCTGCGTTTTTCTCCCTGATATTTCGTCATCTTCCTTGTATATCTTAGTCAGAGTCTGCAGTCTGGACACGCTCCACATCATCACCTGCATTTCTTGCCTACACACAAGCCACTTCTTGTGTACATTGTGGTGTTAATCACATGCATCTCAAAGACGTGTGTGTGTCTGTGTGGGCTTTAGCAAACATTACTGACAGTTGGAGAACTTCTTTTCCGAAGAACTCAAAGTAGGAAGCGGTTGGTTTCTATCTTTTTTTTACAGTAACACCCCCTCCTCTCCAAATTACATCTGATACATCATGTGATTGCTTGTCGGTCTGTATGTGTGTGTGTGTGTGTGTGTGTGTGTATGCTCAATATGTCTTTGTGCAGACAAATTTTAGACTGAAACCAGCATTGTGAGGATGTCATGCATTATGAGGACATTTAAGCTGGTCTTCAAAAATTTAAGGGACTGATTGAGGATTAAGGTTTGGAATCACGGTAAAGGGTTAGGCATGCAGTTGTGATGATTAAGGTTTGTGCAGTACGGGTGTGTGTTCATCCTCATGCACTGTCACTAACCTCTCTCACAAAAGAAATACATTTTCCTCAACTAGTCAGCCTTTTGTGTTTAATTGTTATAGTTCACAACCTTCCCCGTCTTTGTTCAAATATTGCCTGACTTAAAGCCCCTCATTAGGTGAATAACGCTCTGATTAAATCAGGTAATTTTCATTCTTTTGTGCCTTTTTCCCTCAGGTGTATGACCTCTGCTGACCTCTGAGCAAGGAGCCAAAAGAGGAGGGGGGCAAGTGAGAGGCAGAAGAAAACAGGCAGCCAGCTTTCCTGGGTTTATGGACTGGAGGTAGGAATCATGTCATATATCCGTGTTTATGCTGTATTATAAGTCCCAACATTAGCCATTTCTCTTTCAAATACTCTTTTATTGATGCTGTCTGCTGTACAATAGGAAAAATATTATTGTTATTTTATTATTATTATTATTATTATTATTATTTTATCCTCCTAAAACAGTAGTTGGTGCAATCTCTTGAGGCAAAGGAGTAAATTCCTTCTCAAAATGGAGGAGAGGTAAAAGGTCATGTGGTCACTTGTGGCTGTGGAGATTAAGGTGCATTTTCAGAAAAAAAAAAATAGTCTATTTAAATAATTTGTGGTTTTGCTCCTTTTTTTAACACACATAATTGCTTAAGGGATGCAAAATGAGTGAGAGACTTGTCACTTCCAGAAGTGACACGGCAGTCAACGCATGAATTTGACATGAGTGTTAGATTATTCTTGGAAGCAAATCCTTCAATATTGACATCCAAAAGCTGTGTGTGTGTTTGTGTGTTGACTTAATGGCTGCATTACAATTAAGAGATGTAATTTTCTGAAACAACCAGACAGTTCTAGCTGTTTATTTGCATTTTCCCAATTATTCATTCCACATCACTGGTTATTATCTTTTAAATCTCTCATTGTGTTAATATTTTTTAAAAGCACCAATAGTCATCTTTACAATGTAGATGTAATATCAACATCAAGGTATTCAGTCAAAATTGTTGCAATACTTTGATATCTAGGCTTTAAATTGGCAAACAACTTAATATTTAACTCACTTAATTTAAAACACAGATATTTATACAGTGTGCCACCATTCAGTTTGAAATTACAGAGATAACCTGTGAGTTTTGGTCCATGTAACCCAGCTGTAATGTTTTTTTAAGGTTAAATAACTAACAAAGCATTCAAATATAACCAAAATAATATCAGAATATATAGAAATAATCATAAAAAGAGGAAGAAGAAGAAGCAGCCGCAGCATATCAGCTTGTTCTGTTTTGCAATACTTCAAGAGGCAATAGTATAAATGTGTAACTCAGGCCTGTAGAAGTGTCCAGAAATTATTCCTTCTCATTCAGCCTCTCTTGTCCCTGTCTGCTGTGTCTCCCCGCTGTAAAAACTGGCTTCTGTCAGTCTTTGAGACTCTGTTTGCTCCCAGTTTGGCCCTGTTCACTGGAAGGCTGCTGAGCCTTGTCCTGTTGCCCACTTGCACAGCTCCATTTCTGCTCCAAGCCAGTTTTCCCTGCTGGATTTCCACTGCTCTGAGTCTAAAAAACTCTGCTTCCTGGTTGCCCTTCTGTATTACTGGTATGAACACCAGCACTCCGCTGGTGCTCGATACTCCCAGCCCAGAGTCAGACACTGTTGAGAGGGCTGTTAGCTACACAGGAAACTAAGCGAACTACTACCTAACATATTGCGCCCTTGTGAAGTGAAAGATGATAAAATAAGATGACAGTGGTGTTATCAATTTTTCAACCAAATCCAGCCTGCATTTATTAAGTATAAAGAGCATTTTAACCATTTTTTGTGTTTTTACATGCACCACCATACAGATGAATTAAAAAATTCAGTAAAACTTTGCAGATTTCAGCTCCTAAACCACAAAAATTGATTCTCTCTCAGAACATTCTGCAAACATAAAATGCTACAAATACGGCAAGTTAAATAAATTAATATATGATTGAAAATGGACTGGGATCATTTGAGTTTATTGAGTTCAGCCCACCCTGTGTCGGACAAAGACAAATAAGTTACTCAGTGTACTTAAAGAAGAGCTTAACTAATTTCCCTGATGCAAATCATCCAGAACGGCCAGATCTGCATCCATTTTATTCACACATTTTTTGTTCGTGTGACACAGTTAATACGACAGACATGCTGTTAAAGGGGGTCAAACCTCACTGAACATCTTTTTCTTTTACTGAATGACCTTAGAAACCATATAAGCCACTAAATGTGCTCAAGCAGACAAATGTTTTAAAGGCAACCTGGAAGTTTGTTTGCTTCAGATGCTCTATAACTGCACTCAGCTTCTAATGGTAACTCAGGAATGACGCTTTAAACAAAAATTGTGTTTAAAATAAGTTTAAGATTTTTAGAGTTTTTTGTTGTGTGATCACAACAAAGCAACTCTGCTTCTAAAAGGTTTAGAGCTTTGATGATATTATCATAACAGTAATAATAAGCTAAAACAGAAGATACAGCTTCAGGCTAATGTTATTCAAGCCAATTTCAATTTCAATTTAATCATGCAATAAAAACTGGGGAAAAAAAAGTTTTTCTGTTGGATACCATGAACTTAAAAAGCACAATTTTTTTTGTAAAAGTCCAAAGCTTAATTTTCTGTTACTAATGGTGTCCTTTTAAAAGCCTTAAATTTGACAAATACAACATTTATTGATTTTTTTTTTGCCTAAAAAATAATTTATAAAAAATATAACTGTTGTATTTCTCAGGTATTTTGAAAACATTCACATTGTAATTGCTGTTAATATCATCAGGTTTTAGCCTTCTTTTTTTTAACTGGGCAACAGACAGCAGCCATCAACAAACCAAACAAAGGATACATATATGTGAAAAACCATAGTATTAAAATCTTGTAGAACTTTTTCTTAAGAATATCTAGATCACAGAGGTCTTCAAAGCAAATGTGAGGAGCTGTATATCATTTAAGTTGTATTACTTTTATTTAACTGGTGTTGTAAATCAGACTTGACTTGCCAAAACAAAATGCATGTGGAGCAATTTAAAGAGCATCTCCAACCACACTTAATGCAATGCTTTTTGTGTTTTTTAACACACTTCACCTCACGGATGGATTTACGAATGATATATTAATTAAAACATCAATGATTTAAGCTGTAAAGAAGCCTCAAGCCTCCCTTTGTCCCCTATTTGATTAGTGCTGATCATCGTTAGAGGCAGCACAGAAATATCTTTCCTGACAACTTATGTATTGAAATACACAAATGATATAAACGATAGTGTATTGTAAATGGATATGTTACATGTAGCTATTCGTGCTTGTACGTTCATTTGAATCGAGCATGAATTTTGCTGTGACTTTGGTGTGTGCGTGTGTGTGGATGTGGTGGGCAAGTTTGTGTGACAGGTCATGTGACCTCGGCTTTGCTGGAGTATGACTGGTGACAATCATGTGTCAGTGAACTGGTGGGTAGGGGGAAGTGAACTTGAGTGGTCTGTCAGGCGAGGAACACACACAGACACACTCAAACACATGCATATATACACACGTGTATACATGCATGCACACAGTTCCAGGAAATGCTATAATTAGGGCATGTAAGCCCATATAAATTCCCCCATTTCAGACATGGGTCTTTCAGTTTCATGCAAACTTGCTGAGTGGGAGGAAGGTGGGGACAGAGAGACAGAATGAAGGAGGGAGAGTAGGAGATGAAAGAAGTAATGGTTTTCACTTTTGGCTCTAATATTTGAAGTTTTCTTACGTTTTTTCTCACGTCTTTTGTAAACTTTGGCCTGCTGCAACAGCAACTTTTCATTCCGAAGAAATCTCTTGATTCCCTGTTCTCACTCTGAGTTACTGATGCGTCACTCTGTGTAAGAAACTGGATTTAGCTTATCAAGAACACATCTTAGTCTTGATTTCTTATTTTTCATGAAGTCATGCTGACTATTTCAGTAGTGTTGCTTCTAAGTTTTATAATTGGAACTCCCCTTTATGTAAAAGCATGCGTAAACCTTGACCACATCCCTTGGATCTCTGTACCAATGCCACTTTTTCACCATATATGGCGGTTGCTTCTCCACATTGAGGCAATAATTTCACAGGAGTGACTACATAGTGTCCGTAATCCAGTCTGCAGCTACTACAGTTGAGTCTTGCCCCCACTCAATCTGTGTCAATAGAGGAAGTTCTGTATCTGCCATTTCCTCTTTTTAGTCATGAGTTTCTGTAGCATTTGACAGTCCTCCCTCGCTCTCGACCACCAGCTTCGCAGCCCACGCTGCCAAACGCTAAACCAAACAGCAGGTGGCCGTGACTCTTCTTCTTCTTGTAAAGAGTCTTGAGAAAAACCTTGAGAAAAAGCTACCGACCAAAGGAGTGATCATGATTCAGCTCTTCTAGTAACAATTGTTTCTGTAGACATTGACGCAGGCGGTTATCATAAATAGGTACAGTGAGACAACATTTCAGGGAAAGTGAGAATAAACACCCAAACATGAGCGGGCGAAGGGAGTCATTGCTGCTGAAACTGACCCCTTTCGTGTGTGGTGTTCAAAGGGGAACTCCAGCAACAGATGAGGGCTTTTTATTCCAAAAGCCTTGTGTGCTATCCCTTTAGGAAAAAAACAAAAAAACCCTTTTCTTTCACTAATATATTAAAAACAACCAGATTATCATTGCAGACAGGTCATATGACAGACATGATTGTTTGTATTTCTCCATCGAAAAACGCTCATCAAAAAGGCTACGAGTCATCCATCAGGAAAACATGCAATCAGCAAGTTCAACCTCATGTTGGTTGTTGTTTTCGCACTTTTGCAGCCGTCTAGTTCCTGACTTTTTTGAGGCTGCAGCAATTGGTGATGCAGTTGTGCACTAGTTAGCCTGGACCGCAAGTCAAGTTTCATGGATTGTAGTTACAGTAAAAACAGTCTCCTCCCCTCTTTGTATCACTCATTACTGGCTGTTAAGCTGATTTTTTTTCCACTCATGTCCTCCAACTGTCTTTTTACATCTTTCTGCTGCTACATACCTGGATGTTTTTATGCTTTCTTTGTTTTTTATGCTTAATCTCTGAGTTGTTGCTTGTCAGTTAGTTTTCAATTTATCTCTCATCTGCTGTAGAGGTCGACCATCTTTACTGAGTACAGGAACAGGAAACTGATCAGGATCAGTTAGCTTTGCGACATTTTTCTCTTTGTATGTTTGTGTGTGTGTGTGCGTGTGCTTGAGTGCATGCGTGTGTGTGTGTGTGTGTGTCCAACGCTTTTGCAATATCTTCCTCTAAAAAAAGAGGTCATTAGTGTGGGAGAGCAGCAGTTGTTGAGACCCTCCCAGTGATGTGGCAACTTGATGTAACACACACAAACATGTGCACAGGAACAATAGTAAGTGTAACTTCTTCTAATAAGATGTGTGATGATTAAAAAATTTGGTTCAAAAACTAGTTTAGTGGTTGTTTGCAGCCTCCATCATAATTTCTCTTCTGTTGAAGAAAGTTCCATGCATATCAACTACTTTAATTTGAAATTATTGTCTTTATTTCAAACAAAAACTTCCAGTTGTAAATAAACACAATTTCTTTTACTTTTACTTTTGCTTTTACACTTATCTCCCATCTACTCATCAACACCTCAAAAACCCACTTAATTTTCTCATCCCCCCTAATTAGAAGAATAAACCAAAAAATTCAGATTTGTATCTTTCAAATATATAAAGATTTACCCGCACAGACATGCACATATGAGCCATCCGTCAGTAATTCATGCTGCATGCACATACATTCATAAGTTTACAGTGACCGAGATCGTTTAAAAAAAAAAAAGTTAACTCATATAAAATATTTCAAGCTGTCGATTATTTTTTACAGTTGCAATTTTGGGTGTTTTTGTGTATGATTGCATTGAAGATACAGTTGCATTATTTATAAAATCCAGTAAAAACAGACAGTTTCAAACATTCAACAAATAAAGTCACAACAAAGCGATAAAGTTGAATTTAATGATATCGTTTGTTGTTCTTGTTATGTCGTCAAAGTGTGGATGCACAAATGTGTTTTTTTTAGTAAAAAAATTAGGCTACTTAAAAAATATTTCACAGTTAAAAGTATTTTTGGATGTATATAATTTTCTGAATTGCTTACCATATTATTCAAATTTTAGTCAAATAATTCAGCAAAGATTCAGCAAAATGTATTTTTTTAAAATAGACATTTTATTGTTTGATTGATTGATCATAAATGTTATCAGATACTTGGTTAAGACCCCAGCTCTGCCAGGGCAGTGAGTGCTTGTGTAAAATGAACATCGAGGATAACATGATAAAGCCCTGAGGCTTATTTCCATTGTTGTCCCTTAAGATCAGCTTTAATGTCATCTTACATACACAAAAAGTGCATTACAAGACATTGCAGCTGAATTAATCTTTGTTTAATTTGTTGTGTCTTTAAAACTTTAAGATGATGTCTCCATATTTATTAAAATTGTTAGAAATATATAAGATATTATGAATGATAAATAACTAAAATTGGGTTCTCAGCACAGATTTGTCTTCTGATATCGGCCTCGGAGGAAAACTCGTAATGAAAAGTGACTTTTCCTGTCTCTAGTGAGCATTTCTACAGTACTTATATAAGAACTTAATATAAATACAGGTAATCTAAAAAAAATATTAAGAAATGCACAGAAAGAGTTAATTCTGTTTACACTGTAAAGTAATTCAAGTTTTTGACCCGAGTTACTGCGTTTGGTGTCCTGCTTCATCGTTAATACCCATAGATTCAATTAAATTATCCCACATACCAACGTGTTAAAACACCCCCTCAATGTTACAGCAATTCTGCTGATCAATTACTGTATGTTGACTGTAATAACAACTTATCACTCTTTCTTATTTTCAGTACAGTTTTTCACATGCAGTGTGATTGCTTGCATGCTGTTACTTTCCTCAACTTCATCGAGTGAGCTCATCAGACACACATAAAACATTAAAACCACGAGAACAGAATTAAGAGCTTTTCTCTTGCTCTTGCATATTAATTGACATGAGGAGCAGTATGTGATTCAGTGTTCTCACGCGCCACACACACACACACAAAGACAGAGAGCTGTGCAGTGTTTTGGGGGTAGAAACTGCTGACCAGATAAAGAGCGAAGAGAGAGGGCGAATAAAGTGTGAAACCACTCTGTCAGCATGCCTTTTCTCTCACATCTGTGTGTGTTCTCCATCTTAGGGTGAAACTCCCTTTTGGTGATGCTAATGATAGAGGTGGCTGCTACCACATCTCTCCCTCTGACATCTGCACACACACCCACGCAAACACACACCTGCAAGGACTCTCTTGCTACTTCCTGTGGCTGCCTGCATGTGTTCACCTCTTGCTCGATCGCTCTGTTTTCTCCCAGTCGTCGTGTCACTGCTCCTCTCCCTTCTCTTCTTCTGTCTCCCCCCTTCCTCTCCCCTTGTAACTCAACTCTGTCTACTCTTGTTTCATGTCTCCTTGCTAACACAGATTGTTCAAGGCCGGGACTAGATTTTCCTGTCTTAACCTCCCCTCTTCTGGGCTTTATCTTTCAGAGTATCTCGACACCCACTCCTCATTCACTCACTCTCATGTGCTTCTCCTCCTCCATACCCTCATTTTTTGTGTGATTTCTAAGAACATGTGTGTATTTAGAAAATATACCTCCCTCATGTTCCTTTTGTTGTCTCATCTCAAATCTCGTACCGTTTTCCTCTTTCCAACCTCAGATTGATTTCTTTTCCTGCTCCTGGTGCTCTCTCCTCCTTTCACAGTAGCAAACTTGGCAGAAATCTTACACATTACACTAATTTAAGAAGAAATGAGCGCTAAAAATACACCAGTTATCTTTGTTTTCGTTTTCATAAGTGAAGCATGAAATTGAATCATCATTTTCACTCAGAGTATAAAGCTGAAAAGAACCAATAGCCTCATATTATAAAAGATTTATAAAAAACAAAATTTAACCCATCACACTTAAGAAACTAAAAACAGCTTAGTGAGCAAAACTGTCAGGAAACACACACTGATGTGTTAAAGTTCTGTTGTAATATTTATAATAATAATAAAAAAGGTGGTATTTTTGATTGCACATAGATCAGGGCAATATATATTATTCCAATAAATAAAATAAAATGATGTATTATGAGACAAATATGTTAAAAGGAATATGGGAAGGAACGCTTTTTAAAAAAAAAATACATATTACACTACAAATTCCACTAAATTACTTAAATTAATTCCATTCTTAGCAGTAATCAAGCCGTTTAGGTTGAATAAATGCTGACTACTGTCTTAAAACTGTCCTTTAAGTAGATATCCTCCAAATCAGGGGTTCTCAACATCTGTAAAGTAAAGCAGTAATGTGTATTGCATGGCCGAGTTTATTTTTAAAACTTTCAAAACATGAGCAAACATTATCAAAAAATTACAGGAAGTACCACTGTAGACATTGTCTCATCTAGTGTGTTGCAGAAGTCTACTGCAGTTAGCATGCTAACCAGCAAGCCCTGTTCTCAGTCAAGTTTATAGCCCTGCTATCTCTCGCTTTCTGCTCAGCACTCCGGTTCAGGGCTGCTAGCTGCACAGCTAACTGAGCTAACAACAGCTACCGGCCACAACAGCTACAGGAAATGTGCTGAACATCTGCTAGTGATGACTCTATCTTTAAACATTGTCCATTGAAGACTAATTCCTGGTAACTAAAAACTATTAAGAGACCACCTACCCAAATTATCGGAAAAAAAGGCATAACATGACAAAAAGAGGAGAAGGATCTAACTTTATTCAGAACACTGCTCTCAGCTCAGCATCACTGCCTGCCATTATCAATCCAAACTGAATGTTTTCAGGGTCACATTTGCTCTCATGCAGCTTCAAATGACTTTTTGTCCCAGGAACGAATCCATCTGGTACCTGATGATGTGTCATGATTAAGGTGTAATATTTAAACGCAACTAGTCATTGAAATTATACACTTTAAAATTCATCGTGTAATTTTTAAAGTACATTTGTGTTTAAATGTAACCAGCTTTGTAAATTAAAAAACTCTAGGATTTATTTTTTATTCCTATTTTTGAGACATTGCAAAATTTTTTAGACACTTGACATCAGTGTTGCATAGCCATTACAAAGAGAGGTTAATTTTTCTAAAACACAATTCAATTTACTCCAACTTTTTGTTTGAAGTTGTTAGATGTTACGTTGCACAGCGTATATATGTTCATCCAAATGTCTTGTCCCATGTGTTGATAAGCTGATAATCCTCCAGCAGATTCACGCTGGTGTTAAGGTCTCGCATGCAAACTGGCTGCTGTTATAGCTCACAGTGCTGTGTTTGTGGTGTGGAAGGGCGAGGGGATAAGGGCCTCTGCTCTGCCAGCCAAATGAATAATGTAATGTGTTCTTGGAACTAAGACCACAATGTGCGCATGCGTCCACACACACACTCACGCACACACACCATAATGCCCCAGTTACAGTAAGGACAGAGGAGGGCTTGGCTGCAGCGTCTTTCTTGAATAAAAAGGCAGAACAAACTTTTGCTGAGTAACATCAGCTCACTGGACTTCTCTTTTTCTATAAATTCCTCCTAAAGTCCAGTCATGGCAGGGTACATTCACTCTAATTATCACGATGGTGTCTCAAGTCTTGTCTTTGACAAATTCAAATGCCAATTCAAATTCTCCCCAGTTGCGTCTGTTTTTATATCTCCTGGCTGGATGCAAATGTTGAGTCCGGAGGGAACTGTTGGGACATGGGACTGGTGGTGCTTATGTTTTATCTCCTGACAGAGACGAGCTGTATTATTAGAAGACCTGAAAGTGTCAGCTTGTGTGTAGACAGTATTCTTGTGTAACTGCGGGTGAATTTGTTGCAGAAATGTGGAGGTTTTGCTCTCAGATAGTCCTGAGCGTGCTCTGCTGGGCTGAGTGCAGCTTTGGTTTGGCAGACGTGTCTGCACCCTCATCTCTTCTCATCCCCCCCGTTTCCTCCTCCCCTACTCTTCCTCAGAGAAGGTGTCCCAGTGCTAAACTCAACTCACTACCCCCAAATAAATGAGGTGCAAAGAGGGTGAAACTTTTGTCTTTCTAAGCCCTTAAGAAATTGTCACACAGAGAAGAAAAAGTGGCGAGAGGAAGACGAGTGTGTGGAGGAGAAACGGTATGAGCTTGAATCTTACTTTCCATGTGTTTGGCCACTTTGTTGTTTTTCTGGCGCTGTGGTAGTTTAGCATCATAATTTGTTATGTTGTGGTTATGAATAAGCTCTCAAGTATTGTGTGTTATCTGAATGAAAACAAAGATGATGTGAGTGTGTGATTGTGACAACATCTGTGTGCGTGTAGTGTTTCATTTTCTCTTTATTCGTAAGCATTTCACCACATTAAAAATATTTTATAATGCACCTAAGGTGCTACAATGTTTAGAATTTAATCCCCATACATGTATTTTTAAAACATCATTTTGGAAACTAAAAATTGTTGCTAAATTTTATTGAGTCCACTCTGAAAATTTCACTCTTTTACCTTTCGTATTTCACTTTATCGTATGACATTTAAAATCTTAAGAACCATCCATATTCTTCCCCTTCGGCTGTATTAATACTGAAAGTACTGAGAACACAACGCGTACGACCAACCAAAGGTGCTCACATAAACCAACACACTGACACACACACGACCACACAGTCACAAACACACACACATGTATCTGCACTTTGGAAAACATCTGACATCAGAATTTATAAAAGCATTTCTCCTTCTCCCTCTCAGCCACAGTTTTCTGTGAATAGTATAAAGTCATTTTTTCCCCCTTAGCGCTGGAGCCTGATATAATTGAGGTGGACTGGGAAAACTTACAGCCTTTAACGGAAAATAAGACCCATAAAAATAATACCAACAGTTCCAGTTCCAGTCATCACACACTCTGAGCGTGTGCCGAAGGATTTCATGATATAGACGATGGGTCCTGCCTTCATACTGCAGAATAAATCTCTATGTGCAGCTTTGGTCAATGCTGCTGCTGTCATTTTCCTGGCCTTGACACAATTTTTTCTATTTTTTTTTTTTTTCAGGAGCTACGAGTCATTTTAGTGGACAGTAATGGTGGATTTAAGTTTCCATTTCCTCTTCAGTAAAATCGAATCCACCGTATATTCTCTTCTGAACACGTTTCTTTTGATTTTTGCATAGTTTTATGGTCTTGATGCACAACTACGATGTAACTTTAGGGTGATGGCATTTGACCTTAAAGTTAAATGAAAACAAAATGAATAAAAGCCTCCATATGTTGTCAGTGTTTTTTAAAGTATCAAAAATCCTTGTTGTTAAGAGAGAGGAAGAGTGTGCACATAATGAAAGTGAGGGATGAGGAAACCGTAGAGTTGCAGAGGAGGTGTCTCCATCATCGACAAAAGAGTGGGAGGTGAGAAACAGAGAAGAAAAAACAAAGAAAGAGATAAGAAACAATTGTTGGAAGGATAACATCTCAACATCTGTAGCGTTAAATGCATAAAAAGAAAGAAGAAAGCAGTTTTTGGAGCGAGAGAAAATGTTTTTTTGTGGTTTTATGTTTTGGAAAGACTAACAGCAACATTTAATGACACACCTTAAGGCAAACAGTGATATCACTTGTGACTCTAAACTGCTGAAACCTAATTAACATGAATAAACGTCAGTAATTATGCTTTGTGATAACAGCTGAACATGCTTTTAAGCTAACAGAATTATTTGGTTTGCAAGAAAAAGTGTGTTTGTGGTATCTGCCTGATGGCTGTTTTAACATTAGTTACAACGTGTTGCAAGATTCAGCAACTTATGCAGATATGTTCTTGGTTAGCAGCAAAAACCAGAAACAGAGTGACAACAAAGAACAAGGGGACGTATTAACTCTGTGTGTGTGTGTGTGTGTGTGAGTGAGTGAGTGAGTGAGTGTATGTATGCATGTCATGGTGTGTCAGTATTAAGTGACTCACGGACAGAAAATTGATGGGAATCATTGCAGCGTCTTTTGCAATTCTATTATTTTCCGAAATCATCTTTGTTCTAAGGAATATGCCTAAAATAACAAGCTTGAACCACCAACCACCCATGATGCCTTTTTTTTTCTCTCTCTCTCCTGCGCCGGAAATTTAATGTGCGTTGTTGTGTGCTCCTCCTAAAACCCCTTTGTGTCTCACTGTTTGTGCCTCACTGCACTGCTTTGCTCAAGATTTCGGGGTTTTGTGTGTTTTCGTGACTTTTCGCTCATTGACGGCATTTCAGAAATTGGGCAGAGCGCGATATAATGTGTATTTATCAGCATAATAATTACCAGGAACTATCCTGTTTTCATATGGATGCATAGCAGTGATGTAATTTTGATGTTGATCTTTAAATGTAACATTCAGGACTGTTCTCGTGTCACCTTACAATGAGATAAACTGTACATGAGCAACATTTAAGGATGATTTACACTCGGTCCTACAGAGGCTTTGGTAGTGAGTCTTCAGTGGGATTATTTTTCAACAATTATTTTTTTACAGCATGTTATTGTTATTATAAATATGTGCATGATGTTGAGAGAATTATTATAGTTAAGTATGAATCCACACATTAGTTTCTTTATTAAAAATTTGTTCATACAAATGCCAGAAAATAGTAAAAAATGTCTAAAACACAAGGTGATATTACCAAAACACAAAGATCTTTAGTTTCCAATTATAAAGGAATATTACAAAATCTGAAATTCTTAAAATAAATGGCTTGAATGGCTGATCCATTATGGAAATAATTTCTCTAGTGTGGTGCAAATAAAAAAAAAAAATCTGTGTGTGTATGTGTGTGCAAAGGACAAAGCGTGCCCCTTGACTTCCTCACTCGTGCATATCAGCAGCTACACATGGCGTCCTTGATGGCTCAACTTGAGGAGATAATTCTCATGAAAATGCTCTAGTCTTGAAATAAATCAGCAAATATCTGTTGTA
Source organism: Acanthurus lineatus (assembly GCA_029814665.1). Taxonomy (NCBI): domain Eukaryota; kingdom Metazoa; phylum Chordata; class Actinopteri; order Acanthuriformes; family Acanthuridae; genus Acanthurus; species Acanthurus lineatus. The sequence continues at coordinate 14,097,806 of JAPZDV010000025.1, forward strand.
CAGGCCATGGTTCTGCTTTATGACAAGCAATCAGTGACATTTAGCATAAGTAGGTTTCAAGAGAAGAGCTGTCTACTCCAGTTTGTCTTTGGTGTTCAATGTAATATGGCTTAGCTCTCATATTGCACCTACCTGAACGTTTGTTTTTGAGTGTAATATGACTCATAATGCCAATATGATTTGTTACATGATTGTTCAATTTTGACATTGAGTTGACACTGGTATTTCTGAGGTATTTTGGATGAAAGTGCTGATTTCCTTCCTGCCAAACCATACTTTTTAATGTGTGGTGTCTGAAGTCTGAATGTTATTCGTTCGACATCGGCCACAGTCCCGTTACGACTTTAGATACGCTGCACCCCATGGAACTGTTTGCTTCTTTCTGTACAGGGAGAGGTCGACTAGGACATCATGTTTATCGGAAAGTGTTCGGAAAATGGGCCGTTGGGGTTTGGAGAGAGGGGGCGCGTGGGCGCCTTGGGGGGGAGGGGTATCTTTGACTCTACCTTCGTCACTTGCACCCTCTTTTCATACAACAGGAAGGAAAGTGACAGAATGTGCGAAGAGGTAGACATCCCCAAGGATGAACGCTTAACCCCGACTTCTGACTGCGAGATCAGACCTTTTAAGCTACACATCTAAGGGTACACGGAAATAGACAGAAAAGAAGTGGTTTCAGAGACAAAACTGAGGAGAGGAGGTGTAAAGAGCAAAAAGATGGATGCCATGAGACACACGCTGCCTCGTCTCAAGCTTACTGTGCCTATGCCTATGAAGACGGGGAAGGTAGGGTTGAGATTTGAGACGACTTGATATTTTAGCACGTTTTTGAGAAAGAGAACTTTTGGAACGTTTAATTTTGATTTGAACATTACGAAGGATTTAATGGTGCTGGGAAGTTTTTAGGAAATATTTTAATCGGCTGTACTTTTCCCTGTTTTTGAAGGGTGGAGTAGGCTACATTTATACATGTTTTAAATAGGCTGGCGTCAAGTTCGTCACATAACAGGTTGAATATAACAATAGTAGGTGGGGGGAGCCACAGAATGGCACGCAATGACTGTATGTGATGTGTGTATGAGTGCACTTGTATTGTGTGTATGTGTTCGCACTCCTGTGCCTGTGTATTTAATAGGGTGTGTTTTGGAGCAGGTTAGTCAGGTGGATGTACCAGGGTTGTGCAGAGCCCTCTGGGCACTGTGAGAACACTGTTATTGGATGGCCAGGGGGCTGCCAGTTGCTATGGGAGGGAGACAAAGGGCAGGGAGGGGGAATCTGGAGGGTGAGTGAGTTGTTTGTGGAAAATCTGGTCTGCTCAGGTGTGTTGGAGTTACTGTTGAGCAGGTATAGTGTGGACAGGATGAGGTGTGAGCTGAGGGAGCCAAAGGAGGGTGTTGTTGGGTCTTATTAACGACAGGCCTCCTTGTGTCTCACAAAGAGAAAAAAAAAGTTGTCGCCTTATTTGACTTGCATTACGCATATTACCTCAGAGTTAACCTGTTGGTGGAGATCTTTATCAGGTGAAAAAAACAGAGACAAAGAGGCCATTGAAACAAATGAAATCTAGTAACAGACTGTACTGTATAGATTACACTGAGTTTGTGAGAGACGTATTATAATGCCAGTCCTCATAAAGGTTATAATTCTTCTCTTGCTGTTTTTTCCTTCCTCATTCTTTCACTGGTACTCCCCCCATTTACCCACTCTGTCACTTCCTCCCTTGCTTGCGTCTCTTTCTCCACTCTCCTCCATTAGTTCCTCTCTTTCTTCTCCAGGTATTTTAATCAAACGGCTAATGCTATAAAGGTTTCACACAGGAATTAACCTACTGCCCACTGTAATAGCACCTACAGTACCTTGCATAATCCTGCATCCTTCCATGTCACTGTTATCAACCATTTGGTTTTATCTCCTCTGTCTCTCTCTGTCTCTCTCTCTCTCGCTCTCTCTCCCTCGCTTCTGCTGATTTTGGCTTTTTCTCCTTGTTGTTATATTTTGTCTCTCATGCTGGCTCTGTCATCTCCATTGCATTTGTCCCCAACCCCCAGTCTCTGGCCAAAATCGCCGCCTCCTGATTTAGTAATCTGAAGAGAGTACAGGGGGGTTGGGAGGGCGGATAAGGGGGAGAATTGTTGCTAAGCCTGGTTTAAATTGTCTCTCATGTGACAGAAACTCTTGGTATCAGTCACGCTATGGAAAATTAACTTTTTATAAGCGTGCGCACATCTCTTTTCTTCCAGTTACTGTAGCTGCCACGGTATAAAAGATATAATCTGTTTTTATTTATAATTAAAGCAGAGTGTAAGACCTCAGTCTTTCTTCTTACCTGATCTTTTCCCTCTTTCACGCAGGTGGCAATGTCTCCAGGAGAGGACGGTCTGATTGGGATCCCCTTCCCGGAGCACAGCAATGAGCTCTTGTCACACCTGAATGACCAGAGGAGAGCAGGTCTCCTGTGTGACCTCACCCTCACGTCTCGAGGGGCACGCTACCCAACTCACCGCTCCGTCATGGCGGCCGTCAGTCTCTACTTCAGGCAGCTGTTTGGGGCAGAGGAGGGCGGAGGCGAGGGCGGAGGAGGTTTTAGCGTGTGCCAGCTGGACTGCGTGGCGCCTGACGCCCTAGACGCCCTGCTAGAGTTTGCTTACACTGCCACTCTTACCATTCCGAGCTCTGGAATGAGAGATGTGCTACGAGGGGCTCAACTTCTGGGCATCCAGTGTGTGGCTGACGCATGCAGAGACATCCTCGGGGAGACGGCGGAGGCAGAGGGGGAGACAGCAGAGGGACAAGGAGCTCAAAGCACAGCTACCGAAAGGTTTGCACTGGGAGACAGAAGTATATTGAAAGGGTCAAGAAGAAAAACGGACAGAAAAAAAGTGAAAAAAGTTGGGTCACATCACATCAGCTCCTCACCTTTGAACCCTCCACCTGCTTCTCCCATCTCGCACCATTCACCTGCATCGGACAGCATCTGCTCCCTGCCGTCCACCCAGCCACCCAGCCCAGAACAGGAGAGGCAGAATGGAGATCTCAGGGTGATCAGAGAGCCAGGTAGAGGGGCCACACCAAATGGAGGGCCTCCTCACTGGCTCCATGAGCCCCCTCGTATAGCTCATCCGCCTCCTGTCCCACCCTTGACCCACCCCGACAAGCTGTCAGAAGATGATGACATTGAGGGTTTCGGTGACGATAGTATGATGATGGGAAGCACCTCCATACCTACCTCTGTAGCTGATCGAGGAGCGGCGGCGTCAGCAGCGGGAGTCGGGAGGAAGAGGAAGTCACAGACGCCTCAGCAGTGTCCTGTTTGTCAGAAGATCATCCATGGAGCAGGAAAACTGCCCCGACACATGAGGACGCACACTGGGGAGAAGCCGTACCAGTGCTCCGTTTGTGGAGTCCGTTTCACCCGGTATGGACACCTCTCACATCTAATATTTACAAAACAAAATAGTTTGATCAAGGCCTGTAAAGATATCCGAAAAATCTGAAAATTATTTATAACAGTGTTCAATATTGTGATGTTGACATAACTTGCAATAAATTAACAAATATTAGTGTGCATATTAGCTATGCCGCTCCTCTGTCTTTTTACTTTAATACTCACACTGGTAACATAGACTTCAAATGTTCAATAGCCTATGCCCTTCAAGTAAAGAAATTAAATAAATTATTTTAAATGTTTTGAACATTAAAAATTTGTTTGCTAACTTTACTGTCACATCCAAGTTGTCACCAATGATTCTGAGAGTAGCAGACAGTTAGCGGTGGCTCCATCTGATTGGCAAAATGGTTTGAATGCATGGCGTTTGGTTTTCGGACTCCATTCGATAGGTTGAATGTTTGCACCCTGAGTGAAAATGGCTTGTGATATTAAAATGTTTTCCTTTTAGCTGATTTTCTTGCATGTTTATATCACAATGATGTTGAAAATATGATTTGTCGGTCAGCACTAGTTTGATGCATTGAGGCCTGATTGAATCTTTTAATCAGGTTTTATTTCTTATCCCCTTCCATTTCTGATTTTTAATTTTTTTATTTTTCTCATCATTAGGAATGACAAATTAAAGATCCACATGAGGAAACACACAGGCGAGCGCCCCTACCCTTGCCCGCACTGCGAAGCCAGGTTTCTCCACTCATACGACCTTAAAAACCACCTGTCCCTCCATAGTGGTGCGAGGCCCTTCGAGTGCCCACTCTGCCACAAGGCCTTCGCTCGAGAGGACCACCTCCAGCGCCACCGCAAGGGATACAGCTGCCTGGAGCTGCGCACACGCCGACCCAGACGTGTGCCTGAGCACAGTGAGGACGGGAGAGGGAGGGAGGCTCCACCGTTACAGGCCTATCCCCCTGCGTTCCTCCCTTCCACGATGATGGATGGCGGAAGCGGGTCTGGCCCTCCACTGATGTTTGCAGGTGACATCGAAAGGGAAAGGTCTCTCACCCTTCAGGCTTTGGCTCAACTTGGGCCTCGTAGGCTAGCCAACTACCCTGAGCTCTTCCTGCGAGGTCTGGAGCTGCGAGGGGGCAGAGAGGCAGAGGGAGAAGATCCGAGAGGAACCCCCTTGCCGGCTCAGCAGCGCGACCGATGGGCAGATGAAGTGGAAGAGGAAATGGGAGAAGAGGAAGCGGAAGAGGAGGAATGATAAAAAGAGAGTGTGTGTGTGTGTGTGAGAGAGAGTGTGAGAGAGTGTGAGGGAGAGAGAGAGAGAGATTACATACATGTGTGTCTGTGTGGTTAAGCATCCACAGTTAAAAAAATCTCACTCAGGTGGCTGGACTAACGACCTGCTGCTCCCACATAGAGAGCGCTTAAAAAAAAGCAACAACTAAATGATAAAAAAGAAAAAAATGGAAAACGGGTTTTCAGAGATATTTTAAATATTTGTCTGCTGGCTGTTGGCATTCAATTTCATTTGTCTTTTGACTTTTATTTTTTTTTGTTTGCTTTTTATTTTATGTGTATCAAGTTTGAGCTGTTTGATTTGATTTTTCTAGCTGGACATGCGTGTGTTGAGTGTGTGGTTACTGGGATGCTTTTCACTATGCAAAACTAAAATCCAGAGCTGCGACAATTTAGGGATTTTTGAAGATGTATATTTTAGTTACAACATAATTGTATTGATTCAGGTGCACTTCAGAGGTCATATCATCTAGATCACAAGAGTGAGTTTGTGTGGCCACTGTCCTCTGGTGGTTATCAGTGGAAATGCAGTCTAATTAATCCAACCTGTTCTGTACATTGTAAGCAATAATGTTTTTTGTGTCTTTTCTTGTTTGTGGTAGAAACTTGCTTTGATTTTGGTGCTTAAACCAAAGATTTTAGTTGAACTGTCTTAAATCTTAAGTTAACAGGAGAGGAGAGAGGTGAACTGTAGCCAATGTTGGGTTTGAAGAGAAGATTCTTCCCAACTATTTTGAAAGCCATGAGAAAGAATCTGCTTCCATATTTGAGTGTTTCAGAGCCAAGGAGCTCTGTGGTAAATGCCTGACCAAAGGAGACAAAGTCTGGGTCGTTGAGTTGATGTTGATTATGTTGAAGACAATTCTTCTTTCCCCAAAGGCTGTGGATTTCAGTCTTCCAATGCACTCATTTCGGTTTCTTGTATGTAAAAGAAAAAAAAATAAGTAAAGGGGCAAGTTGAGGGGATGAATGAAATCGCTTGCCCCTTTTTTTCTGTACTTATTTATTTATTGTTATTTATTATGACTCTTCTGCTGAAACTCTTTTGTGAGACCAAATCCAGGGTGGGTCACAGATCAGAGTCCACTTTTCATCTATGTCTTACAACAAGTTGCATAGTGCTTAAGATTTTGGTTCAACATCTCCATATACCTAAACGTCTTCTTTGGCGATTCTTCCTCAATTGCATTTCTTTGCACATTTAACCCCGTCAGGTACTGCAATAAAACTGGCACATTCCATTCTCCGGGGTTGAGAGAAGGGAACAGAGCAAAGAAGAAGTCAGGGTGTTTTAAACAACCTTAAATGTAACCGGAGCACAACATGACTTTGCTGTCTGACATTTTCAGCATGCTTCTCTGTTGTTAATTCAACATGTATAGTACTGTATCACATGTTATTGCATGGCAGTCTGGCCACCGCTGTCTAAAGGGGCCATTATCTTTGACCAAAAACCTTTTTAGCTTCATGCTTTTCCTGGACCAGTGCATTAAGGCCTTTTGCAGGGTGCAATGCAATCGTTAATGGCTTTAAGTGACAGCAGTTGTCTTTTTATTTCCAATTCTCTTGAAACCCATGTAGTCAGAACTTGGTGTAGCAGTCGTGCTGGTCTGGCCTTGTGTGCACTATCCACTCCTGGTTGTATAGTAAATCTTTTTTTTTTTTCTTTTAAGTTTCCAGTTTATTTGCACTATATTTGAGAGCTTTAAGCCTTTCTGTCTGACCTTTAATAACTCATCTAATAACTCACTCGGTACGATTCAAGATTGTGATTGAAATTGACTATACTTTAAAGCCCACATACGTTGAAAACTCTCCTCCTGCATAATGTACAGAGATATAGTCAATATAATATATATTGGGATGAAGTTGCCTTAGTTTTTTTTGTGCTTCAACTATTCTCAGGAAACCTTGAGCAATGCACTAAGTGATTATACAAAATATAACATGGGAAGAAACTGTTTGGTGCTGTAGAGTGATCGACGCTCTTCGTGCAAGTGAAAGGCCAGGAGTTTCAAAATAAAAGATTTTGTAGTTTCATGTTGCATAATTTGGAATTTAAAACCAAATTAACTAAACCCTTTTGTGAGATAAGAACAGGGAAGTAACAGTAACGAAAGTAAACTACTGGCCTTACTGGAACCAGTCCTACTGGAATGGCAGTATGACGGTTGGTCTGTTCATGAAGGGTGTTGGTGCTCCCAGTCAGAGCTTTGTGAATGAATGAGGGTTAACTGATGCCAGCTGTGAAGTGTGTTTCTATGTGAGCTGTTTGTTTTCTTGGCTTCGGTGAAGGGACATGGGGTCTGGTCTGAGCAGAGACCCCGCTATCAGGGATACATTTTTGTCTTTCAGTTTTTAGTGGAACCTTCTCAGAGATATGAATTCATTTTCCCATCATTTGTTTCAGTTAATGTAAAGAATATAAATAAAGATCTCTAAGCTTGCTGTTTTGTGTCTCGGTTATTGCTTTATTTTACAAAACAAACTTTTCTTTCATGGTGGATTGTTTTAGGTTGATGTCCATATTTAAAGTGAGTTTAAAGTTTGATAATAAAATGACATGACAAAGATATGCACTATATGGGACCATCTCCAGCTAAAAAAAACTGACTTGTGCTCTCTGGTGGACAAACTTTGTAATGGAGACGCTTACTTTAAAACACCTTAAACATAACAGTACCTGTGGCCATTTTTAAGGTACTAGTTACTCAATAGCAGTCCAACATATCTGTAATATTCAGGCTTTGTGCAATAATAAAAATCTAGTGATTCACTGGTTAAGTTCTGTCAATAATTTAGTATGAGTTTTGCGAGCAAATGTTCTTTAAAATGAACTTATATTTATTTTAATCTCAATGAATGCCAGCCCTACTGGATATATATGTATCTCAGGGAGACAGGACCCACTGCTTTTCTAAATTTGGTATATCTTAGTTAAGTTTACATCGAGAGGCTTATCCTGGTCTTAGCTTTAGCCTTAGCAACATTGTCTCACATGGTAGGAAGAGCATAGGTAAAATAAAAACTAATAATAATAATTAAATTTTGTCAGTTTCAGGGTTGCTGTCCCTGCTTTACAGGGACATTTTCATAAAACAGTCACATCGTTAATGTTTTTAATCACCTGTTCTCCGACTGCTTTGATGCCACATGGGGGAAAAAGCCTGTTTTCAAACTGAGCTAACTCGTGCAAAAAGTCCAACAATGCTAGCGCCTCTAACGTGACCCCGAAACTGACCTATTAATTTGTCTGCGAGCACGTGCATGAGATACCTGTAGGGCACCGCAGGGGAAGCTGGGATAGGATGTGACGTTGTTTGTTAATCCTCTTAGTTTAATTAAGCTGAACCGGGAGGCCCTCACATCTCCAGCAGAGGCTTCAAAAAATCGATTTGATTGTAGGAGAAGTCAAACGGAGACAAGGAGGAGAAGCTTTGGAGCATTAAGCAGTTTGAAGTGGGTTGGAAGTGTTTGTCCGCGGGCCCCTGCAGGATGCTGCCCCGCAAGATGCTGTGGGGCGCCGTGGTGCGTCAGGTCGCCCCCCGTCTGACCTACAGCACTGCAGCACAGGCGCAGGTAGGCCCGCAACCTTAACCCTGCAACACACTCTGCAATGTACCAAAACTGTACTGCATAAAACGTCTCTTTACATCCACAGGCATACGATAGTTTTTACAGGTGGTCTAACAGTTCTTAGTCAAATTATTTACACAACAGCGATGTGTAACAGCGTTTTTAAGGGGGGAAAAGGGGCATCTCTTTAGAGTACTGCTATTTCGGATTAATTTTGTTCTTTCGACTCAAAAAATGTTAATATTGCATTATGTTCTAAATTATATAAGATGAAAAGAGAAGGATTTGGTGCTTTTATTTTTTCATAAAAAAGGTAGATGGGTTGTTTCCAAAAGGATTTGGAGCAATTCAATAAAAATGTTCAATATTATCTCGAATTTTACAGATAAAATGTTCAGTGGATCAATCAAAGCATAACCATTTCATTAATTGATAATGAAAAAATTATTGCTTGCACACTGTAACTGATGGTAGCTTTAATTTTTACGCATCAATTGCAGTAACATTATTGCACATGGCTGCTTTGTCAATCACACTTTTCATTTATCGTACTGTCTTTCACTAGGTGAAGCCAAAAAAGACTAAATTTGGCCCTCTGAGTGACCAAGACCGAATATTTACCAACTTATATGGCCGGCATGACTGGAGGTAAATATGCTTAAGACAAAAATAACTTTGGGCCTCAAATGACCTGAAACTCAGTGGAAATTCATCTCTCTCTCTATCTCTCTCTCCTCCTATCAGACTCAAGGGATCCCTCAAACGAGGAGACTGGTATAAGACCAAGGAGATCATTCTGAAGGGACCAGAGTGGATCCTAAATGAGGTGAAAATCTCAGGGCTTCGAGGCAGAGGAGGAGCGGGCTTCCCCACCGGCATGAAGTGGAGCTTCATGAACAAACCAAGTGATGGCAGGTAGAAACAAGAAAGAGAGGAAACAACACAAATCTCATTTTTTAAAGACACTTGAGTCATGCATCTCTGTCCACACTATTAAAGACACTCTGGTGATGTATGAGTGTATTGTGCTTTTCCTTCTTTCCTCTGTTTCAGGCCTAAGTACCTGGTGGTGAATGCTGATGAGGGTGAGCCGGGGACATGTAAAGACCGTGAGATAATGCGTCATGACCCCCACAAGCTAATTGAAGGCTGTCTCGTTGCTGGAAGAGCCATGGGTGCTCGTGCTGCGTACATTTACATCAGAGGAGAGTTTTACAACGAATCCTCAAATCTGCAGGTAAGCAAAGGCACAGATATATGGCCCATCAACACATATGATATGTGTTTTATATTATGTGCCTTCTCTTCAAACAGGTAGCAATTAATGAGGCATATAAAGCAGGACTGATAGGGAAGAACGCCTGTGGCTCAGGGTATGATTTTGATGTGTTTGTGATGCGGGGAGCTGGAGCCTACATCTGTGGGGAGGAGACGGCCCTCATCGAGTCTCTTGAGGGCAAACAAGGGAAGCCTCGTCTCAAGCCCCCATTCCCTGCAGACATAGGTGAGATTAAAGTTCGTACATCCGGTTTCCTGCACGGTTTAATTATGGTTTAAGGAACTACATAATAGGTACGTGTTGTATTAACAATCCCTAGGAGGATCACTGCTTTTCTCTTTCTTCCTGCAGGGGTGTTTGGATGCCCGACAACAGTTTCCAACGTGGAGACTGTTGCTGTGGCGCCTGCTATCTGTCGTCGAGGCGGGGCTTGGTTCGCTAGCTTTGGAAGAGAGAGGAACTCTGGGACGAAGCTGTTCAACATCTCTGGTCACGTGAACACACCATGCACAGTGGAGGAGGAGATGTCTATTCCTCTGAGGGAGCTAATAGAGAGACACGCAGGTGTGTGTGTGTGTTTACAGTCCCCCTTTGTGTTGATGTAGGTTTACTGTTCAGGATGCTGACATGACTTCCTTTCATCTCTCATGTGATTGGTGCAGGAGGAGTGAGGGGTGGCTGGGACAATCTATTAGGAGTGATCCCAGGGGGGTCCTCCACTCCCATCATTCCTCGCCATGTGTGTGATGATGTTTTGATGGATTTCGATGACCTGGTTCGAGCAGAAACTGCACTTGGAACTGCTGCCATTATTGTCATGGATAAATCGGTAATAACATAAATGACAAGACACACAGCACTTTTGGCAACAATAAGTCTAAAAGGATAATCTGAGAACTGCTGTTTTCCTCCAGACCGACGTGATCCGAGCTATTGCACGTTTGGTTGAGTTCTACAAGCACGAGAGCTGTGGCCAGTGCACCCCCTGCAGAGAGGGTAAAGAACTGCAGAATGTATCAACACACCTCACTCTTTTTGATCGCTTCTTACAACCAACACTGTTTTTGAATTCTTAAACCTTTCTGTATGTAATAGGCCAGAATAGATTTATACATTCACAAAACCTCAGAGAGATGGCTGCTGAATACTAAAAAATCATCATGAATACAAATGAAGTACCTGCACACTGGAATAAAAGCTCCTTTAAGCTTTACTTTCCTACATGTTACATGTAACTACACATGCACATGCACCCCGTGGCAGGAGACCAGTGTTGGGCAGAAAATGTCTTGAAGTTTAAGAGCATTCTGCTTTCAATGTGATTAAATCTCTGTTGTATGTACCTTTTCTTCCTTCAGGAGTTGACTGGATGGATAAAATGATGTGGAGGTTTGTTCAAGGAGATGCAGCTGTTTCAGAGATTGACATGATCTGGGAGCTAAGTAAACAGATAGAGGGACACACCATCTGTGCTCTTGGAGATGGAGCTGCCTGGCCTGTGCAGGTAACGAGGCTGCATATGAAGCACCAACTAAGAATAATTAAGTATTCATTAAGTTTCAACAACCACTTTTCTTCTTCTTTCTTCATTTTTCACCTGCAGGGACTGATTCGCCACTTTCGGCCGATCATGGAGAGCCGTATTTCTGAGTATAATAAGACAAACCCTCCAAGAGAGCCAGAGATTGAGATGATCTGAAACTATGCAGGTCTCTATTTTCAGCATTCAGCCTTTAAATAGCACTCTGCTCATTTATTTTTAATGTAGTTTTAAATGCTATTTGTACACTGCAAGTTGTACTGCTTTAACAAAATGTCTTCCAAGTTTAAAGTCATCATCACTGCAAAACCAACACAGGCACCATGTTTTCCAAGGTTTTTCACACGAGGATGAGTGGCCCACTAATATAAATTCTGCAGCAAGTTGGTGACTTAATCCACTATTTACTATGGCAGACAGAACTGTTGACAGCTTATTGGCAGATGTGACCGACTTGGTTTGTGATCTTTTTTCCAAGTGTGGCAGCACAGACTTTAATAAGTAAAATACACATAAAAGTACGAGCTCAAATGTGGCAATAAATTAAGTTTATTTATTTCATAAAAGCATGAAATAAATTTATAAGGTTTACTACATATTAGTTCAGTATGATCTGTACAAAAAGACCAGAATAGAAAAGGATGGTGTCACTGACTTGGACAGGGAACAGGAAAAAAGGGGGTGACCGAGTAGGAAAAACTGTATTAAGGATAAAATTAAAAAGGAGTCAGTGATTTACAACATCATTGCCTCATGATATTGTTTTTTCAAAGACACCATATTCAAACACTTCACCTGGCACATGGTTTAGTTCCATTTCAAATTAAACTGTAGGCAGAAAATCACTCATCTGACCATCTATACATCCACAAAATAGTTTGTAATATCAGTCCTGCAAAAGTTCATCTTCAAACTATAATGTGTGCACCACCAAACGAGTACTACCATAATTCTTCAATGATGCTCATGTAGCTGTTAAAAATCATCCATGTGATGAGTGAGTGATGAGGGATGGAAAAAGACAGGCTCAGTTTCAGTGAGCATCCTGTAAGACTCGGCACAAAGCACTGAGGAAGTTTACAGTAGTCCTGTTTTAAGGTGCCATCCAGAAAGGCATAGACTGCGGCTGTGGCTGTTTTTTAGCACGAGGGGGTGGTGGAGGAGGGCAGCGATAGCCCTGTGTCCAGCCTGAGGAGGTGGAGGTAGGGGGAACTGCCCCAGGGTTACCTGGCCCTGAGGCTTTGGAGGTTGAGTGGTCTTCCTCTTCATCAGAGGAGTCACCGGTGTATGCAACCAAACCAGTTTTTAATCTCTTGACTGCAGGCTCTGAAAGAAGAAGAGGGGAAGCATGCAACAAAGAGAAGGAGATGGCACATTTTGGGGAGGGAGGGAGAGAAATATGGGGAAAAAAAACACACACACACCAGCACACAGCAGCATGTTTCATATAAGACAGGTAAAAGTTAATTATTCCAAACACATTTTGGGAGAAACAAATAGTTAATTGATTTGAAATCAAAGTTTTTCAGCAGAGTAGAGGAAGGGGGCAGCCATTCGAAAGCAGCCATTGGTTGGTGGGGAGCGACAGTGTTAGGGCCGTTCAATCGAGTGGAAGGACGGCATCACAGGGTGAGTCGTGCCCCACCCCCAATCAGAATCCAGCATCACCCCAGAGATACATGGAAGAGAAGAAAAACACAGAGAAAAAGAGAAAAACACAAAAACAGGAGAGATTCTTGTTAGTGAGGAAAGCAAAAAAATAATACTGATGATGTCATCAGAATGGGACGGTAAGGTGGACTCGACTTATCAGATGTCTTTATAAAAGGTTTGAACAATGCACATAAGATGTCGCGTCATAGCTCCAGCTCACTATCTGGAGGATTTCTAGTCACAGCAGCAGAATCCTGTAAGAACCATAAGAAGCATAAAGGCCACTTTGCCGCTTAGTGTGAGTGTGAGTGTGTGTGTGAAGTGTTGTGTTTATCTAGTCTGCCACAGACAGGGCTTCGTTATTCAAATCTAAAAGAAATAAAAGGTTTTTCGACCAACAATGTGTCTTTATACACTGAGGTTTTATGCAACAGATATAGTTCCTCAACAATCTCCAAGTTAAACCACTGAAATTTAGACACAGTCTGGTGGCCCAGCAGAGGATTTACATTTCATTCTTTGCTGCTCTACATTAACACTGTGAATAGATCCAAGCTGAGCTTATAAAAGGGGCACAGTCCACAGTCAGGAACTGTGGATTTGGATTTGAGCAGGGATTTTGTCAATCCACAGGATAATGCCCTTACCCACGGGGCCTTGCGGTGCCCTTCTCTCCTCCATCTTGGGTCTCACTCCATTCACAGGCAATGGAGGTGGAGGCATTAGCTGCCTACTGCAGGATGCAGAGAGAAATGGTGTCAGTTAACAATGCCCACTGAGCTTTGCACAGTTAATTTAGCATAAACTTTTACGAAATAATTCAAAGCTCTTTTGTACCTGTCCCTCTCACTTGGTGGGCCAGAGGAACTCGGTGGTGGGGGTCCTGTAGTCTCTGGGCTGCCCACTGGGAAGCCTGCACCTAAATTAGTCATATGAATGGGTCCATGCTATGAGCAGAAAAACACACAGGCCCGATTAGCAGACATCCTCAACTAAACCCTGTCCTGACACTTGAATGAAAAATAACTCTACCAGCACCAAAGTGAGAAAAAAAAACTGCTACTGTGACTAGCTTACCACAAGTCTGATTACACTGACATTTTTCCCAGAGTTACATCAAGCTGATCAATATTAATGATACCTTTTTTCTCAAACTCCATATAACCAGTTGAGAGAGACAGGTAAACTGTAAGTGAACAACAGGAAACAGCAAGCCATGCTACCTGAACAGATGTACATAAAATGTTTTTAAAAAAAAAATGGCATGATGGTAGATGAATCACAGACAGTGAAGCTAAAGACAGAAACTGCCTACGATTGGCTGATTTAAGTGATCTGACACACACACATATTTGCATACAGGTAAAGCGTAGACAAACAAACAAGGCAAAAATAGACAAATTCTTTTGGCCACAGCATTTGGAAAGAAAAAGAGAGATGAAAAATAAAAACAGAGAACAATGGGAGGCTGTAAATGCTGAAGAGCATTTTATCACCTGGTATCCGAGTAAGCCGCTGTTCCTCTCGTCTGGCACCTCCTCTGTAAAGCGTCTTTTCTGCGGTGGGTTTGCTGGGGCGGCAGAGGGTGGACCCTTGAGTGGCGCTGTGGCTGATGGGGGAAAAGGTACAGGAGGAAGAGTCTGTAGAGGAGAAAAAAACAAAATTAAAATTATTATTACCTTGAAAACATGCAGTTTAGAGCATTATGTAATTTGTTCCAGAAAGGAAACCAACACAATTCACTGTGATTGTATAAAATTATTGGGATTTGATGGTTAGTCCTACCTGTGGCATGGTGCCTGGAGCAGGGGCAGGAGCAGGAGCAGGGGCAAGAGCTGGGGCAGGAACAGGGGCAGGAGCAGGAGCAGGAGTATGGGCAGGGGGAAGAGGGTACTGAGGAGGCACACCTGCAGGTGCTGTGGGAGGTATAGGAGGTGGGACAGCGTAAGGTGGAGGGACAGGTTGCGGTTGAGGTGGCGGCACAGGCATTGGGTAGCTGGGCTGGTATCCAGCAGGGGGGTAATAAGGTGGCTGCGGTGGTATCCCGTTCACCACTGGAGGCTGTGCAAAGCCTAAAGGAGGAAAGAGGGGAAAACACTCAATCAGGCTCTTTCAAAAACTCCTACCATCATGTAAAGTGCATTTGACTGGGGCTGATACAGCTGTTATCTTTAGAAAAACAAGAGTATCACTAAACAAGAGGTAAATCTAAACCACAGAGAGACATCTGGCTTTAATGTACCTTGTTGTGTTGGCATCATTGTGCTCATTTGATTGAGGAAACGTGAATACTCTGCATGGACCTAGACACAGACAGACAGTGTTAACATGTTTTTTTTAGATGTTCAAAGAATTAAAATATGGAAGTTTTCTATTGTAGATAATTATATTAAGACAACAGTAAACACAGCCATGTAACATTACTGTGTTATTGAAGAAAATATTGTATTGATCTGTTAAATGATTCAATGCTACTGAACACATTCTGCTGAGACTCATTTTAAACCTCAGCCTGTTTATGATCAAACTTGTGGTCTAACATTGTGGTGCAGAAAGATTCACATCCCCTACACTTCTTTTACTAGAAAGATGAAGATCAAGGACCGTAAAAAAAAAAAAACATGTGACGACACATCGCCACTTCCTTTCACTACACGAAGAGAAAGCCACGATATCGCTTATATGTAGGTTAGCTGTCAATCATCACATTTTACCCTCTTTTTCTTAGCATCAAGTGACTAATTAATGACAAACTCCAAAGGAAATTAAACACTTAAACACACACCTGCATAATTAAGAAGTAAAAAACTGACTAAAAGTTAAAAAACATCTTTGAGGATTTTATTTATTTTATTATTTTTTGTAGACCTTTAGTCTGATTTTTTAGTTTGACCCATGTACCATCTGCTAACAATGTGATGTCGGGAGAGGGGGCATATCAGATGTTATGACATTAATTTTTAGAAGTTGTCATGTTGTCTATTGTTATTTCTTTTTGATAATTTTAAGGTAGAATCTTTTAACCTGTCCCCAGCTTTCTAAACTGGTAATAACTGCACCTTGCAGAGCAAGAAGCAGTAATAAGTGATCCTGTTCTTCCTCCAACCAGCTAACAATGGCAGTATGTGACAGTTACTCAAAAAAAAATTAATAGTTGATAAGTATGCATTTGTAACTCTATAAGCTTGCACAAACGTTGATAAATTATCATGGTTTATCTGTTCACAGTAACAGGAAATACTCACTGTCTGAAGCAAGTTCTCACACAAGGTTTTGGCAGCTGCAAGCCCTTCTGGTTTGGGGTGACTGGAGAGAGCAGACTGCATTTAGTTTCCATGAGCCCGCAATGCTGCAAAGTTGGTTGCACAAGCAGGAGAAACCACTTCTTAATCTGTCTTTATTCATGGACAACACCCACCTGATGTAGATGTACATAGGTTCAAAGGCCTCTCGTCCAGAGGCAGGCTCTAAACAGCCCGATCCTTTGCCTCGAAGGAAGACTTTGGCCCCGGTCTCAGCCTGGATGTGCTGCAGGTACGAACAGCCAGGGCCCTCAACCCGCTCTTTAACTACAAACCCTGGGATAGCATGCTCCAGGCCCACAAAGACTTTATCTTGAACATAATGCATCTGAAAAGGGAAAGACAACATAGGGAATACATTTATCAATACTGCTGCTGGGACTTACATTTATCTACTAGAAACTTTGATCATTTTACTTTCAGAATGATCATATCAATTTCTACATATTAATATCCATTTACCACCAACTATATCTGATTTATGTTTATTGCACTTCTTATACAAAAACTAAAAAACAGACTTTGATGAATTTACTAATTTATTTTCAGGCTAACACTTTTTTAAAATTATTGTTGTGATGAATGGAAATTAACATACAGAGAGTTACTCCATTAGCAATCTTGGCAGAACAACAACCCTGAAAATATTTCCAGAATATTTAGGAAACGTTCTATTGTAGTATCATCTCAGTTTATGAGATGAAACAAGACAAAAGGAAGCTGTTTTACCCCCGACTGAAAATGTGGTTTGTGGTGGGTCATGGGGGGCAGTGAGGGAGGAGGTGGGTTGTGCTGCTGATAAATCGTGACTGAAGCTGCGCTCGGGGAGAAGGATGTAGAAGATGACGACGCAGTTGCAGCCTTCACCACACCATTGGTGATGATCTCCTTGATTCTATTAACTGCCCCTGGAAGAACAATAGAAAGAGAAACTGTCTGTTTGACTACGTGATAAATCAAGACAAACCTCAACAACTAACTGCAGATAAATCTGATATACTGACTGTCGACAAGCTCTCTTGTCTGTCCTTGTACGTGCAGATACAGAGGTCGATCCCTGCATGGAAAGAGCAGAGGGGTTTGTGTAAACATGAAACAAAGAGTGAGTCAACTGGTTTTTATGATCAGTCATTAAAGAGAACTCACCCTGGTAGAGCTTTGCCCTTCTCCTCTGCTGTCATGTAACGGCCTCTAGTTGAAACGGCAGCACCGCTCACTTTACTGATCTGTAGGTAAAGTGAGATACAGTGTTCATTAATTAATACACCACATGACCAGCGATGACATATTCTGTCAGGTTTGATTTTTTTCATGTAGCTACTGACCTCATCCTGCGTTTGTCCGCGTGTCAGGAGGTTCCGACAGGTGATTGGGACATCATTGATCTCAACCTCAGCAACGACCAGGTCATCCTTTGCCTTAGCTGGTACGGGAGGCTTCCCAACACCAACAACCTGAAAAAGAAGGGAGAGAGATTAAGTACAAGTCAGAGGGGTTTTTTTTGTGATGAAAATAATGACTGTGGAGAATATATGTAATCTGAAGAGTAAGATAAGCTAAAACAGAATGAGGGAAAATCTGTATTATCGGCACTCTTATTATACACTGACTGGAAATACTTTTCATGTAACTACAAAGAAACTGCAAGTCAGTTTTCTCCTAGGCTGTTATCAGAAATGCTTGGCTTAATTTCAGTTTGACACCTTAGAGTGAAAAAAAAAAACCCATCAAAGACACAGCTAAGCACACCACTTTCTGTAACTGAGCGGATGTTATGAAACATTTCAGTATGGGAAAAGGTGCTGTGGTCTTCATTATGATATATTCAAAAAGCTCTAGCCACATTCTTGCAAGAATCTGATGTTATGATTTTCCATATAACAGCCTTATTAATTATTCACATTACCCAGACAGGCCTACAATTAGTGACGTTAACCAGACAGCTACCATGTTATTAAAAGTATATGGTTACAGTTCAACATGGTTGACAAAAACAAATTCATCTCAAACTACATACCAGCATACAGTCCTCCCCCATAAAGGGGCACTGGGGACCCTTTGGAGTTGACTATTCAAGACTTCTTTATTAGAAACTGACAAGACGATTTATGCTCCTTGTTACCTTATCGGGCGGTCCCGGGGTACCAATCTGCGAAGGTTTGAGTTTTCCTTTTGCTACCAACATTGCATTAATTTTGGCAGCAACAGCAGCTGCAGCATCCAGAGCCCCGGTGGGTGCAGCTTCAGCCTCCCCCATCCCACCAGGGCCAGAGCTGGGGCCGGGTTGGTCCCATTTGCTGCGGCGACTGGGAAGACAGAAAAATATGATAAGATTATAAAACAATGGCTATGGAAAAGAGACAGGAATTGAACAATTTGTACATTGATATTGTTAGCGTTATAACTTGAGCTAGCCTTACAACAACTGCGGTTCACTGGCTGCGTGCAGCATTGTTGATGTTTTGAACACAGCCCGAGAAGTGAGACTATAAACTCTATGATTTCACTTCTTTCCTTTAATGTTTTAGGATTATAGTGATCATTTATGTATATACGATTACAGCTACATTATAAATCTGCATGCATATCTTCTATAACATGTAACTAAAGAATAACTTGCGTGAACCAGTACGCAGCGGCAGACCGACAACACTCCGCCATGATTACATAAAACAGCCGATGTTAGCTAGCTAGCCGGCTAACAGAAAGCATCTGGACGGCGGGTCGAAATAAACAAAAAATACAAAAACAGCCCATTTTGACACACTCACCCGCTGTTTTGGGTTCCACAAAATGACATCAATATCCTGTCAAATGGAAGTTTTCCTCACAATGCAAAAATAAATGCGAAAAAACCCTCCCTTGGCCTCTGCACAGTCAGTCTAGCAGGCTCTTTTCGGCAAGAATGTCTGCTACTATCCGCCTCAGCGTTTCCGCCTCCGGTGAATGCTGTTTGGTGGTAAACAGCAACACAAGGGGGCGCCAGATACCAGCACATATTTCTTATGAGGCAGAAAAGGTTCAGGTGTGATGCTGCTGACTCACCTGTCGATCTTTCAACACCTCCGTGCCACCCTTGAGTGAGTTGTTCCGGAGGAGGCATCAAAGTTTCCAGTGGAAGAGGAAGAAGCCTTGAGCTGCAGCTCTTGCTCTCATGACTAAAACGGTGCAGGACGGTCAGACAAGGTAAGTGTGAGCATCTTCACTATCTGATTTATAAAACGCGTCAGGATTGTGTTTGTACATTGATTCCAGCTGAAGGTGAGGTTATCCCTTTTTAGTCACCCTTTAAATGCAAGCTTGCATGACAGTTAAATGTCACTTTAGGTTTTACAGTACTTCCTCTGACTAAAATGAGGAACAAAATGTTTATATTATACATTACATTTGAAATTTTGTTGCAAAGGTACCCTAAAATGTCATTTCCAACCCTGTTCAAAGTTTTGCTCAGTATGCTGTAACATTAAGAAGAATGTTTTATTACTCAAAACAACAAATGCTTATGGGTAAATATATATTAATATTTCTGCAAATCTGTTCATACTATTTTCATGTGGTTAGGTGGCTTTAACTGCCTTTTCACCATTTGGAAACATTCACATTGTCACCTCAATTGCAAAGAGATGAAAATCTGAAAACCTTCCTCAGCTGTAAAATGAATTTGGTTGAAGGTTGTCAGAGCTGTAAGCTTACTAAAGGCCCTGCTCTGTCCTAATAGTTTTGTTGCCAAGAAAGGATGATACCAACATCCAGCATCAGTACTGATACCACAGCATCTTGCCTGTAGGTTTGCAGGCTGTTCTGATGTACTGGGTTACTCAGGCAGGTACAGGTGTTCAGTTACTGACCACCCAGGAGCTCAGAGACAAGGCCCGGGGGTGCAGGTTACTGTGGAAGGTGAGAACGCTGTGTGGGGGCAACATGGGTGAACAGATTGAACAATCACCAGCCCTAGCTGCTTTTCTTTTGTTTAGTCTGCAAAACTCTACTTTCTTGAGTTTGATTAAGATCGAGGTCTGTCTACATGAAAAGAAATTAGTTCTTAGAAAAGGCACGACATCAGATTTCAATCACAGCACCAGTTTTGTTCATGTTCATTTATTAGGACTGAAGTTTTTTGTTGTCTGAAGTACTGGATTATTTTCATTCTTTGTATGGCAGTAAAGCTGAATTTTTGTGCAAAATTACCTTTGAAGTGCATTCATGTTTTACAAAAGTAGCTGACATTGGAAATCTATTTTTTACAACTGTGGAGTCATTTTCACCTAACAGTTTGATTTAAAGGGTTTTCAATTTTGCTTATTTTTTACACTGAATATTGTGATTATATTTCTCCGTTTAACTGGAGAACTTTAAGTATCTCTTGCAGGACAATGTGCAGGATTCTGTGTTTTTTGATCCCATGCCACTGTCACTACATGAATTTAAATTTGCCATAAACCTTGGATGTAAAAAGCTCAGTATTTATTCTTCAGAATTTTTTTCATTACTGAGTAAGATTGTTCTGCAGTGTTGCGCTCTCAGGTTGGGGAGGGTTCCTCTCCTCTGGCGATAGGTCGGTTACTGAGCCACCTGAGCTGGAAGTTCAGGTTGTACAAAGACAGACAAGAGGAAGAACAGAACATGTTGTTTAAGAGGAAACACATGCAACCATACAGAAGCTGTTTCCAGCTGCTACAGATAAACCTTGAGTACACAGTGTTATGTTTTTAATATATAAATATCTTTGTATGTACATGATATGCATGATTGGATTGAAAACTTCTTTTTTAAAGGATCCTTTTCTTCTTTATTTTCAGTGTTAAGCTGTGAGATCAAAAATGGAGAAATGTGATACAGTAAACTGATGTCAACTATATCAACAGGAATTAACTGAATAGGGAAAATAAGACTGAAGTTCGAAATATAACGTCTTTGTTCTTGCATTTCACCTGCAGGGGGCACTCTAGTTCTAATCATGACTTAAACATCAAACCTTCAACTCGTTAACCTTCACTCTCAGATAAGGCAGGAAACTGATGCTACTGCTTTTTTTTTAACCTGGTGAACCCAGCCAGTTTATACTTGAGGCCAGAATTGAAATGCCTACAACTTAAATTTTTATTTGACAACTTTAAAGAAATTGCTCGTAATTGTTCCTTTGTCTGAAATGCACCTTTGATGCAGAAAGCAGTGAAGCTGTAACACCTTTAAAAATAGTTTATTAGTTTTGATAAACTAATAAACCCTATGAAGTCGCTTCTTCATGAAATTGCAATTGATTTCCTGGATTATTCAATTAATGATTTTTCTAAAAGTCAGAAAATACTGAAATGTCTAAAAATGTTTTCTGATGTGTACATATGTCTCACTTTATTTGAGCAGCAGTCCTGAACACCTTGTTTCCTGTAACACCAGATGAAAACAAAATAAAAATCTTCATTGCTTCAAAGCTTTAACTAGGTTATATTTGGTATTTATACTTGAATAATGAATTAGTGAAAAAATAAAGATTAATAGAGCGGTACTTATGAATTAATTTTCTGATGATCGGCTTATCAACCAATTATTTTAGCTCTGTATTTAATAGGTTACACATTCTTTTTTTGTTATGGAGCAGTGTCATGTAAATGCATGATGTCCCTCCTCAGCCATGAACAAACCATGGGGTTCAGATGAGTAAAGTGTCAAAAGGTCAGAGGTCAGGGGAGCTTTGACGCTTGACTTGACAGGGATGTCTGTTTACGGGCAGTGTGTGGTGAGGAGGAGGCGGGGGAGAACTGAGGAACGGTGAAACACAGCGAGAGGGAGAAAGAGCGATAGGGGCAGACGTGCCATATTTACTGTCTTTCCTAGTAAGAGCCCAAGTGTGAACCGTAATGTGTATGTCGGTTGATGTAACCTCCGGCCTTCAAGGCACACAAGTCCTGGGTCTCGCCTGATCCTGGCGGCTGACACGGGGGTGTGAAGTCAGGGGACGTGATGGGGAGGAGGGCGCCTCATGGTGGGGTTGCCATGGGTTGAACAAAGAAACACTGTGAGCTCCTGGGTTTAAGTGTTTGCTGTCAAACCAGAAATTACAAACTCTTTTTCTAATACTAGGTTGACTACATGTGTGGGCATCGTAAAACTTGGACTAGTGGGTTTGATTTTTAGCTGATGTTACAGATGTTGAAAGCTGAAAGATCATGAAGTTAATGTTAAATCTGGTATATTCAGGCAAGACTTTGCAGTTTTATTTTTCATAATGCAAAAACTTGCATAAACATTAATGTCATGCATGGTGAGACCACGCAGAGAAATGAGTATGAAGGCAAGCCAGAAAGTGCAAAGGGGACAAAAAGTGATTGAGAGAGGGAAAACAGATGGGGAGATTGAATTTTAGAGGAAGGGCAGGCAAAGGGAGGAGTGAGAAGGGAATCTTTTTTGTGTATGTCTGGAGAGAATGGGAGCCTCTTATACACCTCACAGCGTGACTTTGGCTCGGGCTGCGGCCTCGTCTCGTCTGCCCAGCGGGGTGCTTTCCTGAGCGGGCTGCCCAGGGGAGGGGCACCTGCAGCAGCCTCAAACACTGGTCAAGAGGAGAGCCTGACAGGCGGGGCGAGGGGTGCTGGGATGGAAAGATGCTTGGTGGTTCCAGGAAACGGACATGTGCTGGATTTATGAAATCCTCAGGTTGAACAGAGTGACGTTCCCAGAAGAAAACACAGGTCCTTATGTTTTCCCTGTGGACAAGAGAAGAAGGAGGACACTGCCTGCAATCTCAGGATGAAATCAAAAGCTTCTGTGCGCAAGAAGACAAAAGTTATGATTGTAGTGAGTCGGCCGGTGCTGGCAACTACCAAAACAAACAGCATGAAGTTTATAGATTGGCCAGCCTGCCAACTGAGACAATATTTTCCATCCATTTGGTTGGGTTGACCAAACACCATGTATTTGGAGTTTATCAAACACTCAGTCATCCCCACAGACCTGAGGGAGGACTTAATCATCTGATATATTGAGTTTTAGAATATGCAGACAAACCAAAACCTGCCCACTATACAGACACAGAAAATCTCTCAGTGCTTTAATATCACACACTGCTGCTAAGTGTCTTTTTTGGAAGCGTTTCATCTTCGCTCAAGCTACACTCTCAATCTTCTGTCATTTCGGTATGACCCAGGGGTCCAAAAATCACCAAGTCTCATACACTGCTCGTGATTTCAAACATATATGGAGCTGGCTCTTTGGCTGCAAGAAATTCCATTTAAAAGTGCAAATGTGAGGAGAGGGCCTCGGTTGTCTTTGCAAGTTGGATGGATATTGCATTAACTTCACAACAGAAGCGCCTCCTGTGGTGTAACTGCACAGGGCTCCGCGTAATAAGTGCAGTGGGAACGTTTTGCTCAGAGGTAGCTGGGCCAGGTAAATGAAAACACATGGTACGCAGCATGGATGAGAGAACGGCCCTACAGCCTCAGAAATAATGGCATCACCGTGCAGAGAAACGCATGCGTTCCCCTGACAAATGCTTTTGGTATGTGTCTCTTCAACCTGTTGGTATTGCCAATGCAGTAAAGCCCTGCGGTGCTCTGTGGCTTCTCCTGCAGCCCTCTGGTTTTTGTTTCTCACTTAATGTTCCTGCATTTATGCACTTAATGTACATAATATATTTGAGTCTTTTTTAAAATTGCATTTAACATGAATCTATTTAACTGAGTAGTTACCTGGGGATAATGTTTCCACAGAATTAACTGAACGTCAAACCTAAACACAGTTAACCACACATATTAGAGCTAAATGGTCCTTCTGTGTGATTTGGGTGGACAAAGAAAAACACTATTATCCAGATATGTCACTTGAGACAGGATCATGTGTTCCTCTTCATAGAGGCCTTGAATTTTATTTAGAATCTCTTTCCTTAAAGTTTTCTAATAGATGCTTTAATTGTCAGCTTAGTCTTGATAGGAATAAATACATTGTGTAATTCTCTAGTTCAGCATTCATGAATATGACCTCTTTAAATTATTTTGTAGAAAGTTATCAGGTTTTCATTTCTTTAATATTTCATCATCTTATCATATTTTAAATCAGGTTAATGATTTATTTATTAATTGTGTATTTTTTCCATTTTCAAACGGATGTATACTTCTCAAGGGAAGATTCATTATTCATCAGTGCTGGTGCTGAAGTATTGTTAGATTTAGAAAGTGATGCTATGCAACAAGGTGAAACTTAAAAAATTTGTCATTATGACTGCTCTAAGTTACCCTGAATTAATACTGTTCTGAGGTAGATTTCTGTGATTTATTAGATTTAGGCCATTTTAAAAGTAGGTCGTTTTGAGCATAAAGGAAAAGAAAAATCTGGGGAGAGACAGGAGACGACATGAGACAATAATCCCCTGCTGGACTTGAAACAGGGACCTCACAATCACATGGTCAGCATCTTAAACCCCTACGTCTCAAGGACACCCCCTACCTCAGAAAAACACCCTGTGTCTGACCAAAGCCCCATGTTTGTGCTATACCATCCTGTCCCTTTTATTCCATCATCCCATTCCTATCCTCAGTCCTTTCTGTCAAACAACAATATTTGCTCATCAGCGTCAAAGAGCAGCAGGGTTTGCGATCGAGTACAGTGCAGCCTTTGAATCAGACAGACAGGCAGGCCGTTGCCTTAGGGAGATAGAGACACCAGCCAGCGAGTGTATATACACAAGAATGGGGAAGACCCTCTGGAGTCAATGACATGCTGACACAGACACACAAACAGCAGTGTGAATGTAGCTTACAGATTTTTTCCACTGAGCATCTTTGTTCTTTTTGGGTTCAGCATGTATCACCTTTACATCTGTTTTACTTTTCTTTCTCATCTGTCACAGCAATGAACATTATCATATGTGATCTTTAGTTACTTTGGCTTTTTGTATGGCTCAAAGAGGCCTCTTTCTCATCTGTCTCACTACTTAAAAATCCAGTCACATGATAAATTTCAGAAAGCATACTCTTTATTCAAGGCTTTATATTATACATTATTAGAAACATCAGTTACAATTAACACAAGTAGAGGCCATGCAGAGCATTGCATGATTCAAACTATACATACATTTTGAAACCCAGCAGGCAGGTCAGATTATAATATGTCCATTGTTTTAGATTTTTCAGGGTTCAGGGGAAGCAAACAAGACTGGTGACCCACTCAAACATTAAGTCAACTAACAATGACTCAGAAAAATGTTCCAACAAGGTCCTGACCTGTTATGACCAGTTGTATAATAGCAAACATTTTCTCTGATAGTTGTGGATCAAAACTATCAGTGCGTCAGAATTTACTGGAAATGTTTGTGCATGTGCAACATACATCTTCTGCTCCACTAATATTACTGTATAACAATACAGCATAGGATCAAAACTCTGACTAAATTAAACATTTATCTCCTTATAAATTTCTTGATTTGGATAAATGGCTTTGCACAATCAGTTACTATAGTGACCACTTGAATTTTAAAAAACCTTTGTATTGCTTTATGGTAGCCACTATCAGTATGAAAATGGCAGTGACAAACCAATTATTTGATATGACAACCGAGGCTTGAAAAAGGTATGCAGATGAAGTGGAAACAGGTGACACAGCTTACAAAAAATCTTTTTGATTGTCTCCACCTGAAAATATTGTTCTTTCACAGAGCATCTGTACAAAGTGCTATCTTTGCTTAGTATGAATCTTTTCTCAGTTTGCAGGTCAAGCATTAATCAATGGTCTTTGGTGTCTATTATGGAACTCAAAGAATTATTATGCAGTATCTTTTCACATGTGTGTACACACTCACATTATCGTCTCTACAGTTTGTGAGACACGCACACACACTACTGCAGTGGGCTGCTCTTACGACAAAGCTGATTTGCCGATGTCAGCGTCTGTCGGTTGCGTCTTCTTTTTCCAGTCAATAATGTGTAGAAGAAAGGATTCACACAGGAGTTTCCATAGGTCAGGCCTGTGAGGATACGATTCACTGTCACCTGTGTTCCTACCGGTACTGTCCGCAGCATGTCCGGCTGGTAGAGAGGCAGCAGCTGCCAGATCCAGAAAGGGAGGAAGCAGGCCCAGAAGGCCAGGACAATGCCAAGGATGAGGAGCAGGACTTTGGGTTTTGGGGCACGGGGAGGACAAGCACTGCTGCTCCCACTGGCCCAGGCTGGTCTGGTCTGAGACACCCAGTAAAGCCGGCCAAGGGTGGCATAGAGCGCTCCAATGGCCAGCCCAGGACCAAGGATGCTGGTGCAGAAGAGCACGCTCAGATAGGCCTTGGAGCTCTGTTCGTCCCATGCCGGCACACACAGCTGGCCCTCCTGGTTCTCTCCATCCTCCAGGTGCAGTGTGATCATCATGGGCAAGCTAAGAGCCACAGCCAGCCCCCAGGCCAGGCCCACACGCAGCAGGCCAGAGGAGTTGGAGGAGGAGGTGTGCAGGGGATGAGCCACTGCGCGGTATCGGTCTAGGCTCATGGCAGTGAGGGTGAAGATGGAGGCGTGCATGGTGAGGAGGTCAAGACTCAGTAGGAGGCGGCAGCCCAACTCACCAAAGGCCCAGCCGGATGCTAGACTGTCGTACACAATGAAGGGAGCCGTGAAAAGGTAGAGCAGATCAGCAAGAGCAAGACTCAGCACCTGGAGATGAAGAGAGGAGGAGGAGGAGGAAACTGGGGAGGAGGAAGGTGTGGAGGAATTGGCAAGGCAAGATGGTATAGGTAGTCTGATAAGGCAGCAGGTTAGTCCTGTTCCACGTCTTCTCCTACTTCTCCTGCGTCTCAAGAGGAGGCCCAGAGTGTACAGATTCCCGGTGATGCCCAGCAAGGATAGGAGAGACAGGAGGAAGCAGAAGAGGGCTGTGGAGGCCAGACTGGGTGATGGAGAGATGGAGGGAGAGGAAGAGGGCACAGAGATATTGGGGATAATAGGGACAGTGTATGGGGAAGGTGGAGGTAAAGAGCCTGAGAGGTCCATAATAAAATATTTTAGAAAATTTGAAAGTTAAAAGGAATACAGCCTGAGAATGTTAAACAGTCTGTTCCAGATGCAAAGTAAAAGAAGTGGACACAGAGAGGAGTGAGGAGTGAAAGTGAGGCAGATTGGGTCAAAAAGAAGAAACAGGTGGAGAAGAGAACAAATGGATATGTCATTAGTTTCCATCAAGACTTTCCTCCCTGTTATATTCTCTGTAGATTTTTTTTGTATGACACACAAGTTATGAAGAACAAAGTGAAAATGATTTGGATCTCTGAACGTGCTGCAGAGAGATTTATGTGAATCTTGACACCAGATAAAGCAAATAAAGTCACATATAAACATGTAGAAATGAAAATGTCAGTGAAACAAGGGTGGTTTATGTTTTAGCAGAAATCTGCTCTGGTTGGCACAGTCTGTAGAGTTTTATAGTTTCACAGGCAGCCAGATGAAGCCTGTCATGGTTTTAGCAAAATAATTGGATTTTCAGTGTAGGAGGGCTCCAACTAAAGACTGTAAATCAAGACTGAAAACCTTCAAACGCCCGCTCCCTCTTAAGGTCAGCAGTTGGGCAGCAATTAGGCTAAATGGGACACAAAAAAGTGCGAAAGAGCTTACATGACTCAGAAATTGTTTCCTGCAAACAAATTCTAATTGTCTAGTTTTAATTTAAATTTCTTGGTTTATGTGCACAGGTGGATTGGATGTGAGCCTGTGCATTGCAATCTGTCGAGTCATGGATAGCGAGGTGAGAGGGACCGGACTTAAAATATGTGTTAAACTTATTTACTGTCTTTTAATTTTAAATTTTAAAACAAAGTGTCGGCCAGTTTGGCGCCTCAGAAGACGAGGGTGATCATATATCCCACATCTCCCTCTGTGATATGCGTGTCCGTCTTGAGCAGATTACCTTTCGTCAAAGATCAATGATTTTTCTGCAGAAATGTAACCTGCAGCGACATCAAAGCAGACGCAGGGGTGTCTGACAGAAATGGCCTGTATGACACATGGTGACCCGGGCTGCACCGGGGTTAAGAGCTACTGCTGAACTGTGGAGGAGCAGCCAGACCCCCGCCGTGCTGCGCGCCCCCATACCTTACCGACCCCCTTTAAATAACAGCTGTGTTATATTCATCACATTACCTTTCCTACAAGGAACTCTTAGCATGACCAAATTTCCATTATTTATTTAAAGTCAATTTAAACTGCGATATTTTGGAAAATGTGTGTGCGGGAATTTTATTTTAATATGATTTATTAAAATAAAATCCTGCAACCCAAAATGAAAAGAATAAATAAGACCGCACTATTTTGTGTAACTTTAAATAGTTAATCTTGGCATCACAAACTTAAACTCAAAAGAACAACGATTCACGATGTAAATTTTTTGTGTCCTAAATCGCCCAAAAAGTTTATATACGATTGCATGATGCCCTTTGCTTGGGTCCTAATAGGTGCCAAAGAAAAAATGAGAAACAGGTTGATAATACACAGTATTTATAAAATTTCATATATAAATTAGAAAATAATTCTGCAGATATATTTTTGTTACACCTACCTTAACACAGTTTAATCCCAGACGCTGTGAAAATAATATTCCATAGATTTGTTTGGTGAAAAGATTCAGTCCCCATTTTGAAAAATCCTTCTGGAAATTTCAGGCATTGAAATCTGGACCCTTTATCTTCAGCAGGATGAGGTGGAGGTCTGAATATATGCGGTGACAGTCTGCCTCCAAACTTTGTGATCTGATCTCTGCTCAGTGCAGCTCTGCCCTCCTCAACTTAGTCTTTGATGTGTGTGAGTCAACGGGAGAGGAGTGTGTGTGCGTGTGTGAGTGCGTGAAAAGGGGGTGGGATGCTGAGTGAGGGGGTTTATCCTGCACGGTACTGAGTATTGATACTAAGTTGTGTTGGCCTGAACTGGGGTCCAGATGAGAACTGTTTCCCCTTTTAAAACAGATCAGAATGTTAAAGAGTGACTCTCCTAATCATATGTTTCACTCTCCAAACATTAATGATCTTGGTTTCAACAACAGGAGGGATATTTGAAGGGTCTCTTTTTTTCAGATCAAATGGGCTTGTGGTTGAAATCTACCCCGTGCAGTAACTTTAAAACATTCATTTAGCTGTAATTACATTCTAGTTGCTCTAATTTATGATTGAAAAGCATTCTGAGGAAACTGGTGTACAGCTGTGCAGAGTAGCAGCGTAATTTTTTAGATTTAAAATACAGATGAATCTCATATTATTGTGCTTTCAATTCTTGTATTTTATAACCACATTTTAGGAGATTTACAGTGTTTGATTATGGTTTGATGACTCTTTAATGGGTTCAATACCTTTATACCAGACATAAATCTTGTGAACCCAAAGATGCACGAATCTGACCATAAATGGTATCAAAACATCAGATTATGGCAAATAATAAGGTGCTCTGTGAGTCTCATATATGGTCACTATTTTATGAGATTTGAAAGCTATCAATTCACTGTGATGAATTTATAAAACCTGTGTTTATTCAGCAAAAGCACCCAGTATAATTTAAAGCATATGTTATCTAACTATGTGTACATAAAACAAAAAATGTATTAATGAAGAAAAAATGTAAAATACAAGAGTCCTTATGGTTTTTCCACTTTTATGACTGACTTACAATCAAGTCTTGCAGCAGCAAAGAAAATCCTTGTTGCTCCAATGCCAACTGCACTTAAAATAGAATGACACGTTTATGATCCACATATCATGTTCCAAAGGGCAATAAAAATTTATCAAATGATTAGATATTGATTACAATGACCCTTGATAGTTCTACATAAGTGGTACAGTCATTGCAAAGGTCAAACCTCGGATGATCTGATCAGTGGAAGAATCTTAATTGCGGTTTCCTTTTGGACATTTAGGTGTTTTTCTCCAATTCCTAATAAACACAGAGTGGAGTGTAAGATAGGGACAGTATGTATTCAAATAACTTGTTAAACAAACGTCTCTGACAAGCAAAAGGTCACAAGGTTGATCAATACAACAGAGACGAGTCTATCAACGGTCAAATTGTCTATGAAACTACTCTGTGAGTATCTTATTTCTGTATTATTATCAGAAAAATGTAAGCATAAATATGAAACAGCAGAGTTGACCCTTTAAGCAAGATTGAATTCGTCTGTGTGGGGTTTAGACTCTCAGTGGGAAGGGCAGAGAGACTGACGCACTGAGCCAGCGTATCATTGGTATTTGTTGTTATTTCATGGCACACTGCAATAACTAATGCACTTCAACTCTGACCCAATGTCAATACCACATCAGCTCGTGTTCAAACACAAGGCGCCTCACACTCACACCCCCACTAGGGTTTTACAAGATGATTTGGTGTTTAAATTATAGAGGAAATTAATAATCCAGCATACTTGCCTGTATCAACATTTGCCCCTGTCAGTGAAAAGTTTAACTGGTAGATCTAATAAGAAGCTGGACGTTAAGCTCTGACAAGATCTCAGAATAAATGGGTCTTTCAGCAGTTATCAAAAGCAACTTACAGTCGCCTGTTATTCACCTAGTTGTTTTTGGCTAGGCCGTTGTATAACCCACAGCTGTGGTTTGCCAGCTTCAAGAGGCTGAACAACTTGGAAATGATTTAGTTGCGACTAGCCAGTAAAATGTGTAGGCTGTGCACCTCATGTTGGTGGTGGGGAGTCCACGTTGGCTGCCTCATACATGTGCTGGCGTACATAAGATAGACAGAGACAGGCAGTAAAGACGAGAGAGGGACGGGTGGAAGGGGGGGACATACCTATCCCCACGGGGTGTGAGGAATTTGAACAAATACCTGGCACAGGCATGCCAAAATAGGAGGAGGGGGTGGTTGACCATGGAGGTACGAGAAGCCCAGGCTCCCTCATACAAGGACGCGGGTGGGTATAACAACCTAATAGATGGAACTGGAGAAGGAGTGCCAAGGTGGCCAAAAAAGTCTGAAGTAAATGAAGTGATATCAGGTGCTCTCCTGGCATTCAATTTACATAGAAGTGGAAAAAAGAGCAGGAGGGATTACAAACTGTGAAACCAGACATTTGGAAACGGATATTGCTTAACTCGAACTTGCAAACATGGAAAAAAGGGAGTGGGGCGAAAGGAGAGTGAAAGTGTCGGAGAGCTGTGCTGTTTGTTTGCCTTTGTCAGAACACATCAATCTCAGTGCGTGCAGACGCATTATATAATTTCTAATTACATTTACCTGAGCTGTCGGCTTTGATCTGCACTGCACGTTTTTTCCATATTAGTTAGTCTGTGTCATACTTATGTGCCCTTTCCCTTCACTTTGTTATTTTGAATGAAACTGTTAAAATTACGACCACGTCGATGATTCTTTCTTTGGAAGTAAATTTATTATTACTGACATGGTTAACTGTATTGCTACTTTATAAGTATATTTAACAAACATGATCTACATGGGTTTACATGGTGATGTTTTGTTTGCATATAAGGTTGCAAAGTGATTCTTTTCTAATGATATTCACCTGAGGTGGTGTCTGGAGACCGGTAAAGGCTGTCTTCAGTTTATTTGCCTGTGCCTCATTTGTCAAATATAACTGTATAACTCACTGCCTGTCACTTATTAGTTTACATTTTTGAGTCATATAACAAAGTAGTTGTCATTACTATTAGTTTACCTGTTAATATCAGCAGCACATTCAGGTGTCAAGCATTTATTTGTTCTACCATATCCACTTTATAAAGGAGCTGCAACCATTAATTTTACACTTTTAATCAATCATGTGATAATATTTTATACTCATTATTTTTCTATAGAATTTAAGACAACAATGCAAAGATATGTCCATTCAGTATTGCCTAAGATAACATTTTTAAATGTGTAAAACTAGTGTAAACTCAGAAATATTCAGTTGACTTTACAAAACACAAAGAATTAATGAATTGTTTAAATTGCATGCAGGTTGTTTTTCTGTTGAGGATACAATCAGTTAATTTATTGAGCCTATATGTTATTCTTTTACAACATTTCCTTAATTCCTTCAGGTAATTTGGGTTTATTAACACAAAGCAAAAACTCCAGGATGTCTGTCGTTTCATCAGCTGCAGAGTCACAGTGGAAACCTGTAACAAAACATGAGCGAGTGGATTACATTGGACTCTGTCCTCGTATACTGACGTATTTCATTATACTAATTGTGTGCTCGTCCCATAGAAAATGTTCTCTGCCACTTACTATGTTCTTGGGTTTCTGCAACTGAAGTCTTTGGATATCATGGGGCCAAATGGGCCCCTGAGGTGTCTTTGTGCTACTGTGAGTTCAACAGAGGTTGAGCATGTAAAAACAAAATGGAGCTGGAGAGCACAGTCACACAGCCTTGAAAAAACAGTATTTATTATTCTGTATATCTTCATCTATTTATGCAGCACACCCAAATGAAGGGGCTGTAACATGTCCAATCAGTGGGCAGTCACAGTATGACAAACGTCCACCACATAAACATTATCAGCTCCCTAACCTTTTCTGGACGTCCTTGCTTTCTTCATTCATTTCATTAATTAGCTTACCCATTTCTGAACAAGTTGACAAATTGCCTGCTGGTTGACCGTCCTCAGTCTCGTAGTCTTGATTAAATGGGCGGACATTTTCCCGCATGTGACAAATGGTTGCGGACTGATTCACAACTTGTGATGAGTTATTGATCCTCCCCAACCCCCACCCTCTTCTGCCTGTCTGTCTTTACAGTTACACATCAAATTTTTTCCTGTTTTCTCAATTGGAAGTTACGTGTTTGTACTGTGTCAGCACACTCTGAGTTTAGCCTTGAATTATTCCTCCCGGCCATTTTTTTTATACTTTGCTTTGTAACAATTATGTTAAGCAAACTGCTGACATACCTTCACAGGCCCTTTGATTAACATTAAAATGATTGTTGATGATTGTGTTTATGATAGAAAATACTGGGGTTGATAGATATTTTTTCTCATTTAAAGCAGGATTTTAAGGAAAAGACGTCTCTTTATATGAAAAGTGGGTTTTTTTGTTTTATATGATAATAAACCCAGCACGGTGAGAAGTATTTCTTTCAGTATAATATAAGTATTAACATATTAAACTCATAAATACTCTGTTTGAAGTAAATGTTCTGTATTTATAGTGTTAATTAAGTAAATACCTAAAAGTATTAGCAAAAATCAGTGAAGTTATCAAATGGTAAAACTACTGATAAGGCAGCTGATTGGCCACTTTCATTGTAATGTTATGATATTATACTATATTACAAAAAATGTAAGATGTCTCAAGCTCTGGGAACTTTAGACCAAAATACTAATTGTATATTGGGGAAAAAAAACATTGATGTAGTATAAACTTTGTTGGGTTTTTTGCAGCCCTTGAAAGTAACAACAAATCTCAATAGGTTTGGCTCTCCTTTGTCCTCAAATGGACATAACTGTTCCTGACATGGGAGGATCTGTTTACCTGACAGAACTTTGCACTTGATATCTGCTTTTTAGAGAGCACACTCCACCAGTGACTTTGTCTGGAGTGCAGAGTATCTGTCTTCTGTGTTGGCCCCTGAAGTGACTCTGCAGAGAGTAGTCACCACACATTGAACCAATATGCGCTTATCCCTGAAATCACGGAGCATTAGATTTGAACCTTGTGTGACCATGACACAATCTGGAACCCGATACAGGACACCGAGCTGGAGTTTGCTGCTCCATCTGCAGAAATCAGATTAGCTTTTACAGGCATGAAGGATGTTATCATAGCAGCAGGCAACTTACCAGACAGCAAGGATAAACTCAAGTCCAGCAGGATAGTTAACTAATACCCATCCCATGATTCACTATGAAAAGATATAAAAAGTTAAAACATATTTTGACCTAACAAAAAAACTGTCATTAATACTGTAGTCCATGAGTCACATTCTCTGGGTTCAAAAATGAGTTTTTATTCATACTTGCTTTTAAGGAGATATAATAAACCAAAACATACAAGCAGGTATTTTTTTCTGGCTTGCTTTCTCTGATTAGTATCTTTTAGGCTGTAAAAACACCCTGAGGTGTGAAGTTTAGTTCTTTTAGTGTCTGCACAGCTGCTTATTTCAAATCTCAGCTTGTAATTAGACCCTTAGAGACCAGGTGTGTAGCCCCTGGTCAGTCTTCAGCCATCCAGTCTGATGGGCTAATCACCAGTTTAGAGTGAAAAGTCCTAAAACTGAAGCACTGATCTTTAACTGCTAGCTCCCTAATGGATGCCAAAATTTGTTTCAATCTGCCCACTGGTGGCCCAGAGTCAGCATTGCATCCCTACAAACTCATCCAATAATAATACTGGACTAATTATGCAGCGCCTCAGTGAGGACACCCACAGGCTAATCCCCCCTCCTCACTATGCCTCCCTGCTGCAGATATATCACATGAAGTTTCCAAATCGCTGTACATTACATGACTCATTGTAGATATCACTCTGTGAAAGTAGCCCATGGATGAAGCTAAATAGTGGAAATGTTGCCTCACTGTTGAGCATTCAGAAATGTGCACTGCTGGTGCTTTTATGCTTCATTTCTGGTCAAACAAATACAACAGGAATGTTTCATCCCAGATGTACATATTTCTCTTTTTTTATTTTAGGCTGCAGTGAAATTCTAGTCATAGTTTATCAGATTTTTAAAGTTTTTTTCCTGTATTTTATTGCCTTTTATTGGAGAAATTTGCAGAGAGATGACAGTAAATTGATTACAATGCTAAAAATGTAAACTTTGCTAAAGAATAACTTTAAAAATAATGAAAATATAGCAAATTTAAATTAAAGAGGAGGAGATAATGCTACAAAGGGCCCTGGTTGCATTCAAACTTGCAGTCCTGTTCAGTGCCTTAAACTCAGTGGTTACAAGAGGAAGACTCAGCAAGACGGAATGAAGATGGTGGAACTGCTTAAAAAAGTCATATTATGAAAAAATAAATCACAAATATTATGTGTTTTGTCATAAATTTCCCCAACAGTGTCTGACATCATCATGCCCTTCCTTGTTGTTGCCTCTCTCTGCCTCCGTCCTCTCCTCCCGGACAGTTTTCCATGGGTCAATTACAATTAGTGTTTTTACACAAGCAGTTATGCAATTTAAATAATGCAGTGTGCTCAGTTGAAAATGAAGTCTATTCAACATTGATTTTATTTTATGGACGTGTCATATGGGCTACACAGTTAAGATAATCCACCATGTATATTTGTTAATATTTTAAGTAAGATGGGTTTCATAAATGCAGTGTTTTGATATCCAAATGTTTATGTTGTTTGATGCAGCTGACTGTTGTGGCTGCTGCATCATGTCTTCTGTCTGATCCTTATTTCCATAGAATGACAGAGCTCATGACATCATAGGTCACTTCTTGGGCGCCTAGGCTGAGATTAAATCAGATTAAGTATTAGTAAACACACATTGTCCCTTTCTCTCTCTCTCTCTCTCTCCTTCCCTCTCCTTTTCTCTCACACAAACAGGCGCACACACACGCACACACATATCAATACATAAGGTGTGGTAATCTTGCTATAGTCACTTCTCTCTATATGTTTTCGTGCGGCCTCTATATAAATATTTAATGAAATTCAAATGAGCTTTAGGTTGGAGCTTGGCACTAAAAATTAAGATACTATTGTCAAACTATATAACATTTTCTATAGGCTAATAGGTCCACACTGTCTCTCCTTAAACAACATTTGTTAACTTCTGTGAAATAAATATTGACCTCAGTAATAATGATTAGCCTGCAAATTTAATCATATGTCTTCACAGAGTTCCTTTGTGTTTTTAACTGCAGATCCAACCTATTTATCTTAGATGTTACAATTCAGTCAGTCAGAACTGTAGCCTCACTTTTGAAAGTGAACAGACCGCCTAACACAAATAGGAGGTTGATTAATATTTAAATATAGTTTTCATCAGCTTAGAAATATCGTTAGAGAGGTGGCAAAAGAAACGAGTCTTGTATGTTATAAAAAACAATAAGCTAGAGATATTAAAATAATTTTCGGACCTTTAAAATAAATAAAACACTACTAAGTTTCACAGTAATTCATGTAAAAATTTTGATATAGTGGCCTATGTGGGGAATCTTTATTGATAAAAAGTTTTAATTTTTTATCGATGTTTATGTTTGTTTTCAAAAAATAATTTAATACGTAGGCCCGTCTTAATCTGGGATCAATAATCCGCGTGTATATCACATTTAAAGCGTAATTTAACATCGATTAACTGGCATTGTGGTGTGACAAGGTCACTCAGGCAGTCCGAAGAGGCGCGTGGTAGTCTTTGATTGGGGACGAACAGCATCGCAACGTGAGCGCGCTCATCCGCCACCTGAGGGCTCGCGGACAGTTGACAGGACCGCCAGCACAGAACAGCTCGCGCACGTTTTCGAATCGGCGCTTTTTGAAAATACTCAAATTTTTTCAAAGGATGGCGTTAACGTGAACCGTTGCGATGAAAGGCGCTTAATTAACGGAGGAAAATGTCAACTGCGGGTAAGTGTGACTGAATTTTACGGCGCAAGAAGTTTTCAAACACCCCTATTGTTTGGAAAAATACTTTTAATTTTGATGTATTATCTGTGAGCAGCCTGTGAACTTAGGAAAGAGTGTCGGTAAAACCAGGCGAAGTCGTATATTTAAACTAATTTTAAACTCTTACTAACACCAAAGGTCATATAGTTTAAAACATTTGGGTTATTTGGTTATTATATCGGGGACTCTTAAAATGCGCACTGTGCTATTGCTATTGGCTTCAAATGAGACTTGAGAACAGGAGGTGGTTCTTTATATAAAAGCAGAGCATCTGTTATTTTGTGTCTCTCAATATTTGATTCAACAATGTGTTAAATGCCTCATTAATGCTTCTTAACTAATACTTTATTTTAAAACTCTGTCACTGTAAAAATCATTACTTGGAAGCTACAGCCTTAGCACAGCTGGAGAATAAAGACAAAAATATGTTACTGTTCAGGGAACAGTGAGCAATGCAGCAATGACGGAGTACAGATAAGGGGGCTGGAAATCTTGGTGTGCTCTGGTGATTTAGAATTTAATCCTTTTTGGTTTTGTGAACTGATAGAAGACACAGCTGTGATTTGTAATAGGTTTGAAAATGATGTAGCCTGCTGCCTCTAAATAACTGAGAAAAACAGCAAGACAATGTAACATTTATACAGTACACATGTATTGCCGTTTTAAAAAGGATGCTCTCTTCTTTTGCAAAATATTCGGTATAGTTCACAAAGGAGGGGTTGAAAACACTTATTGTAATTGTGTACACTGATGTTCCATTTTGTTTGTGGGCTCTTTTGATTTTTTACAAGAAGATCACCAAAGCATATAGCTGATATATTATTTAAGAGATACAGCCATTTAAATATGACTTTATTGATAATTTGTCCTTTTCTGAAATGTTATTGATTTTTATTATTGATAAACCAGTATTAAAATTTAACTGTGGCATGATTGTGTCCTTTTAACTCCTGAAATTTCAGCTGCTCAGATTTGTACAGTTTAAATATTATATTTTGAAATTATGACACCTGGGTACCAAGGCTTTCCTTAAAGAAAGGACAATGGTGCTACATTTTTAAGCTCTGTGCTTTATTCAGGGATGTGGCAAAATAAAAGTTTTTTCACACCCTAAACTCCACGATAGTGCACTTATTTCCTTTGTGAAGTTGAAGTCACTATATGGCAGTATTTCTCAAAGAATAATTGAGGTGATAAAGACAAAGCTATAAAAGTAATTAAGTCTTATCAGTCTTGCTTGCGTGCATGTTGATGTTCTGAGTATTTTTCTAATAAGAAAAGAGTTGTGCAGAGTTTACCCAGCACATTGCAACCTGCACCATCTTGACTCCCCAGATTAACATTTGGTCATCAACACATGATGACCTCGATCACTGCGCACAGCTGAAGGAGGGAAAAGTTTCAATTAAATGGAATAAGGCCCGGCGCCAAGATGGCTCCGCACTTGTGCTTATTATCAGATGTTTTCATAAGTGTGTGTGTGTGTGTGTGTGTGTGCGCGCGTGTGCATGTTGTTGTTCATTAGTAAATTCCAAATGTTTGACCAGTTTTGAGCCCGCGGTATTAACTTACTAACCAACTCTAATTAAAACCAGATTTTACCACATCATGGTGTTAACAATGATAATGATCTTTGTGCCTTAAATTTCAATTCATCTGTATTTTAGTAATATTTATAATCAAGACTACTAACTAAAACACCTAGACTGGGTTGAAATTGGGGTTGATACTGATAGTAATATCCCCAATGCTGAAGATACTGCCATAATTGGATATTGGGAGATGCACAAGTCTGAGCACCAATCTGATACCACGTCAGGTGTTTCTCAAAAAAGGGAACCTGGTGGTTCCCAGCAACACCCCTTTATACAAGTGACAGTAGTATAAAGTTCATATCGCCTATAAAGTAGGCCATATGAACAAACATAGATGTCTTGCAAAACTTCAAGCCCCTGCATAACATTGGCATCTGTACAGGGCTAGTTGTTTACTGTTAAAAAAAAAAAAAAATTTGTAGATGTTGCATTGGTACACAGTGTCAGCGGAAACACAAAGTAGAGATATCAGGATCTCTAGTTAGAATTTTGTAAAACTGATCATCAAAATCATTACCAAACTGGGCAGTTGAAAGTAAGTAAGCTAAAACATGCAGAACACCATTATGGTCCTTTGGACTTCAAACTTTCTAAAATATAAAAACATGCATATGTTAAATATTAAACATTAGGAAAACACCAGCTTGAATAAGACCCTTGATATTTTAAATAATAATGTTTAGAGACATACTTAGGTCTAATACCACCAAAAATTCTGTTGGATTTTACTCTTTATGATGCAGCATCTATGACTTTTTTGTACTCCATTGCTGCAGATACCAGCTAGAACATATGAATGATGCCACCAGCTCAACATCATCAGAACAGTATTGATTAGAGAGGCTAAAAGCTCACAGCAAAGGTCACTGCAGTGTAGTGCCACTACATGTTTGATAATTTCAGATATTGAAAGTATCGTTTAAGCTACTTTGTGCACATCAAACATTTTAAAAATTTGTCTGGAAATTGAAGTTGAGAAGTTTAATAGAGTAACAAAGCGATGAAGAAAATTAACCCTGAAGCAGTGAGAGATTTAATCCTGTGTGAGAGAGACCCTGTCTGTGCCCTGGTTTCTAAGCCTCACTGATCAATGATAAGCATCGATGTCTCTATATCTAGATCATCACTTTTAAGGCCTTTGTGTCGTACATACATTGTGTGCACAGTGTTATTCAGATATCTTGAAACTGAACAAATTCAACAAAACACTGAGCAACACTATCTTCCCAACATTATTTAAACTCAAACTGTCATTTTCCAAACATAAGGAAAGGAAATGGGTCACAGATCACAGGTGACACAGGAGGCAATAAGAGTGGCAGACAAAATGAAGAGCCATTTTCAATGACACTGAGATCGTATTCCTGCAAACTTAATCTGACCAAATAACACCTTAATATGGTCAGATAATCTGGATAGAAAGAGGACAGGGGAGGTGCTGCAGAGAGACCCACAGTGAAAAAAAGAGAGAAAGATACAGTAT
Organism: Acanthurus lineatus; assembly: GCA_029814665.1. NCBI lineage: Eukaryota > Metazoa > Chordata > Actinopteri > Acanthuriformes > Acanthuridae > Acanthurus > Acanthurus lineatus. The sequence continues at coordinate 14,137,446 of JAPZDV010000025.1, forward strand.
TTGATGAATGTGGATTAATGTGGCCTTGCAAGAGAATTGTAAACGTGATCAAGGTTGACATTTTGCAGTAGATTTTTGTGGGTTTAAGTTATACTTACTTGCTAATTTAAACAAATGAGAGATGTGTTAGTTAGACTGGCTTCAGCTAACTTTGTCTGAGCACTTCCCCTACAGCTGCTTCTTGTCAATTGGGTTTATGCATCAGTGGACAACACTGATCTAAAAAGATTATAGTTTATGCTGATGATTTAATTCAATTTAATGATTCTCTGTGGCAATAAGCCTAAATTAGTAGAGTTAATTATGTTCGTAGGTATAAAATGCACAATAGTGCTGAGTGGCACTTGGCTATCTACAAACCCTTTTGCTGCCCCCCTTTTAATTAAGTTTTACTCATGCTGTTAACAAACATGGAAAGTAACAGCTCTTAAAAAAAATAAATTCTTCATTGTGCTGTCTTATTTTAAATGATTCTAGTGTTACCTGAAAGACAAACCTGGGGCAGGTATTTTTTGCTAAATATGGCATAAACGGGGTCTAAGAGGTTTATCTTACAAACGTAGTTGATAATTCTGTATCATAAGTTAGCAGCTAGTTTATTAGTTTCAAAATCTATTATAGATTAGTGTCAGAACTTCAGCTATTTTCAACTAAATTGCTGGTTATTTTTTTGATTAATCATTCACTCTGGAGCATCCAAAAGTCTAAAAGTGTTAGAAAACTGAAAAATACTAATCAAAGTTACAGAAGTCAAGAGTTATATATCAGCAAATTCCTTGTGTTGAAAAATGAATTTACTGAAATAATTAAAAAAAGAAGATTACAACGGAAGAGATGAAAGTGGAGGGGAAAAAAATCTGTGAATATCCAGATATGGCAAATGTTTGTGTCCTGTTTAGCAAACTATTATCTGCTGTATAAATTCAAATCTCTTTACACATGAAAAAACAAAACAAACCTCCAAAGTTAATCTCTTCAGCTTGCTGGACTTATTATGAATAACTGCTGTCTAATCTTATATCAGAGGCTATGGTTTGTGGCAAAGATTTGTTTGGTCAAAGACTCACTAACATCAGTAACCACATCAAACTATTTGTCCTTTACCTTATAAGGCTGGGCTGTAGATCAAGTGCTGCTCTTCAGATCGCACAGTGTGAAGCAGCAACTTCACGTGGACTATTTCCCCTGACACCCCAACATAAATGTTGTTACATAAGAAGTCATTTGAGACATTTGGCACCTTACCATGATAAGGTTAGGTAGCACAAAGGCTCATGCAACTTTACTATGCCTGTAGAAACCACACAGGAACACACACACTTCCCTCATCACCTCCTCAAGCTGCTGTCCGCAGTTGTCCCGTGACACTTCAACCCAATCACAGTGATAGCAAATCTGAGAGTGTGCTCATTCGGTAGTGCTGGCAGGAACTACAGTAGAGTCCGAAAGGTCAGGACTGTGTCCTCACACATTTGTTCATCAAGTGAACATTGAACTGCAAAAGCCTGGAAGGATCATTTTTTTTGCATTTGTGAAAAGTTGGAACTTAAAAAAACAAATGGTTCGAGTTTTGTCTGAGTTACAATATTGTTCCATCATTTACTGTTTCCTTCTAGTTTATTAACTTCTACCAGTTTTACCTTGTGATGAAAGCTTAATAGTGTATTCATACATTCTGGTTGAACCCTTCAAATATTTGAGTGGTTTACATACTCTTCATGTTTGTTTTGTGCACAATGCACAAGGAATGCAAATTTATGTCATCAGTATTATTTCTCATCATAGAGAGCAGTGTTTGACATCAGAATGTAGCAGACTCTTTTTTAATTAAACTGGTCAAGATTCATTTTATTATTTACTGATGTGCTAATTTATTAGATGTTAGCAAAAGTGTTGATCAGTTCCAACTAACAGACTGATCAATGAATTCATTGGTCTACATAATTTTTTAGGGGACATAATTTTTTACATGCAGTAACATACTTTTTGCTGAATATCCCCAAACCCTATTTATGCTAAAATGCAACCTACCTGTGTGTTTATAGATGTTCTAAAACAGTAGTGACTCTTATGTAAGACCTCAGAGGATAAGCAAAACCATTGATGAGATTACCGGGGTCACGAGCACAGCTGTAATCCACAGCACATCACCATCTCCAGTACTTATTCACCTCCAACCAGCCAACCATCCTGGAGTCACAGTTCATCAAACTCCTTTGAAAATCCTTTCCAATACTTCCAGTTAATTGACTTTAATCCACTATTGCTTATTTATCATATAATGCTTATTACTCATCCTGTAACACTTGGTCTCCTGGCCCAAAATGAGGTCCTTATAGATCAGAGCTTTTTAAGTATTAAAGGCTACCTCATAAATTTACCCACCCTCCCTTTGCATTCCTATATCGATAAACATATAGAAAAATATATAACTCTTCCTTTTTCTTTGTTTCCATTCACAGGCTCCATCATTTTCAAAACAAAGGTCCGGGTAGAGATTTTCCCTTTGTGGTGACGGAGGTTGGTTCTTCAAGTGAAGATTGACTATAAAAAACCTCCAACAGATTTGATCAGTGAAATAATTCAGAAAAAATTCATGGACCACAATGATGAAACCTTAGCTAAATACTACAAACGGTAGGTTTCTGATCAAAATTCTGATCACCATTATTTATCAAATAAATCTAACTTAAAATGGTAAAATGTGAATATGTTCAAAGAGAGATGGGTCTCATAGAGTCAACCAGATAACTAAGAGAGCATCTGTTTCAGCACAGTTTTGTAATTTCTTACCTTTAATTTTCATTCTATTTTGTCTGTTCTCATTTCTTGACAGTGACTGACAGTGTGTTACACAAGAAGGTCCTAAGGGATACCAAAGAGACAACTGACATCTCAGCAAAGAGAACTTAAAAAATCTACAGACTTTCATTTTCTTCTCATTTGTCCCATCAGAACATTGACTTTGACATTTGTCCCTCAAAGCTTAATGCTTAAACCGAGTATGTGGCATAAAGGGACCTCAACACAGAAGCCAAGATGAACCCTTACGTCACCTCACATTTCAGGCGGGATCTCTTTCCCCATTTCCATTTGTTGTAGACTGTTTTCTACACTGTTGTTTCTGACAGAAATGAAATGACCTCTTCTGTGTTTGTGCAGTTATAGTAGCAGTTCTTGTCTACTGTTTTTCAATTCTCTTTGCACTCACCACAGTGTAAAGTTGCATTTGAGGGTTTGATTGTGTCCACTGTTGCAAGGAGACTGAATGTGGATACTCTTTTAAACTTATCAGGATATCATAGTGGGGATGTATGGATATGGTTGGGCAAGGTAAATATTAACACTTGAAGCTTGCCTTTCCATATTTTCACATTTGTCTTTGCTTTATAGTAACTTTTGTAAATTTTTAAGAATTATTTCTTTACATCCATTGATTTTACATGCTAGGTGGTATTTCTAACACATTTGAGAGTTTCTCTTGCATGTTGTTATTTTTACAATGCCTCTGTACATGATCTTCTGTTATTTACAGGAAGTCTCTCCTGTATAGCCCTCTGTGATCTGGTTCAAACAAATGCTGAGTTAGAGACTGCAGTCCACAAACTCAGTTACACTCTCATCCATCTCACTTTTTTGCCATTCTCAGCTCTTCTTCTGTGACATACACCTGATCTATCAACTTTGGCGTCAGACCTCCAGAAAAATGTAGAAGCCTTCCTCAGGTGACCTGTGTGCTTACCTTTTCCTCGCCTATAAATCTTCTACTTAAAGCTGAAAACACATGTCACCTTTGAGATAGATCAAAGTAATCTCTCTCTGTTGTTTTTTTCCTGTATCCTTATCTTTTGTCAGGCATAGGCGATTTCTCAGCCGTAATGCTGAGCTGTAATGAGGTATGTCTACTCTAAAAGACAAACTGTGCTAGTGATTGCTAACAGCCATGTAGTTTAAGATACAATACTATCCCTGCAACAGTCAGTACACAAAACAAGCTCTTCACCAAACTGACAATGGCCATCAAACAGATAAGCAGACCCATTAAAAGTAAATGTGAAATTGTTAAAGCAGTGACATGACAAACAAAACTTGGTTCTTGAAGTTAGGACCCTACTGTTGGTCAAAAGTGACATTTCCTTAACATGTCAAGACAACAAGTTGCAATACTAGCTTAAGTCTGCTGAAAGAGATACTTTGTGTAAATGTACTTATCTACTTATGTGTTCTATAGTCAGCGCTTTATCCGTGATGCATTGATCCTGAATTATGAATGCTGGCTAATGAGTGGGCATTTAATGTACTGAAAGTACTATATTCTTTGTTTCTTCATGCTCATACCAAGGGGTTGTGACATTGGGAAGAACCTTTATCGTAAGAATTTGCATGTTTTTTTTAATGCATGTCTAAAAGGGTTTATCATATTGTCCCATCTGAGGTTAACGTGAATTTGTTTGTCTTGTAAGCATCTTGTCACATTACTATAAGAGGTGTCCTGTACTGTCCTGTATATCCTCGACATGTTCCCTACTGTATTGCATTAGTTAATAGCTTTTGTCAATTGATACCTGCATGAGGCTACCCTTTAATTGTTTTGAACTGAGTAGAACCAATCCTGCATGCTTTTGTGATGTCTGTTGAGGTCAACCCAGGCCTACCACTCCTTGTTGACGGAATTCATGCAAACACAGAAACAGACTCCTTTGACTGCTGTTGACATCCTTCTTTTCAGCACTACTTATTTTCTTTCTTCAGTCAGCATTATAACTTAAAAAGGTTGGTTTTAAGGAATGCACCTATGGATCTACTTTGAGAAAGCCCATTTTATTGCTGAGGGAACAGTCACTGAAAATATGGACTGTGCTGGGAAACAGCATTACAAGCTGGGAAAGTTTCATAAGTGACTGATCAATGGCCTTGACTGGAAACTGCAGAATTGCAATTATTTGTTGATTGAGGAGAATTTAAAGACTAATTGTGTTGTTAGTTCCACACACTTACTTGACTGTATCTGGTGTCATAATTACTGCATCAACGATCCAGTTAAGGCGCACCAAGGAATACTAAGTAACCGTAAAAGTCTTCAGAGAAGAGACCTTAAAGCACATGATGGGAGCGGCACGTGTGAAACGCCGCTTCAGTGCTGTGGTGGATGGGCCAGTGGAGGAGGAGGAGGTCATGAGGCTGGCACAGAGTGCTGCAGATACTGCTGGAGCAGGGGGTAGTCCAACTGGGTCAGGGACTCCAACTAGCCTTTCCCCGATCCATGCCCTGAACGGCAAAACTCTACCTCTCCAAAGCAATACCAACAATGCACGGAGGCAGAGTGCCATTGGAGAGTCAGTTGGAGGAAATGCAGGAGAAGGCGGGGTGAGAGCAGGAGGAATGTGCTCCGGGATAAGGAGTGGAAGAGGCAGTAGTGTAGGAGGAAGAGGTAAAGGCCGGTGTTCCTCGAACCAGGATTCACTCTCTTCCCCCTCCACTACCAGCCGTCGGCGCACAAGGCGCTCAAGCCGCCGGCCCCGTCAACGCTTTGTGGGCAAGGACGGACGCTGCAACGTCACCTTCGTCAACATGAGCGAGAGGGGCCAGCGCTACCTCAGCGACCTCTTCACCACCTGTGTAGACATCCGCTGGCGCTGGATGCTAGTCATCTTCACCCTCTCCTTCCTTCTCTCCTGGCTGCTCTTTGGATTTGCCTTCTGGCTCATTGCTTCCGCGCATGGGGACCTCTCCATTCGGCTTACCCCCAGCTCAGGCTCTTCTCCAGGATCAGGAGAGGCTGGGTCTGGAGGAGAGTCTGATAGAGAGACCGTGGTTGAGGAGCCCTGCTTCCTTCAAGTCAACAGCTTCATGGCGGCCTTTCTGTTCTCCTTGGAGACGCAGACGTCCATTGGTTATGGATTCAGAAGCGTGACTGAAGAATGCCCTTTGGCGGTGGTGGCGGTCGTTTTGCAGTGCATTGTGGGCTGCATTATTGACGCCTTCATCATCGGGGCAGTCATGGCAAAGATTGCTAAGCCCAAGAAGCGCAACGAGACCCTGGTGTTCTCTGACACAGCTGTGGTGGCGCTAAGGGATGGAAAACTCTGCATGATGTGGAGGGTTGGAAACCTGCGCAAGAGCCACCTGGTAGAGGCACATGTTCGAGCACAGCTACTGAAGGTAAGTGAAGGGAGATGGAAAATGATTCTGTTGAAAAAAGCTAGAGAGACAGTAAGGATGGCAATGATGAAAGAGACAAACCTTGTCCTTTTTGAGAAAGGGTCAAGGAGGTAAACTGGAGATGATAAGACAAACTGGGAAAAGTAAAAGAATGTACCAAAAAAAATGCGGCTGCTGCTGTGAGAGAAAGTGGTAGGGGAAAAAAAGGTTGCAGTAGAGGGAATGAGAGAACGCTCAGACCATCTGGCCTGTATTCTGTGGGCCGTCGTTAATGAGAGCTTGTTTTATTTTCCCTCAGGGGTTAGGAAGATTTACCATGGATTAACTTGCCCACAATTCTTTAACTGAGAACCATTGTCCTTCGTCATCTCATTTTCTCTTCTGTGTACTGTATGTGGGTTAGAGTATTATGCTTATGTTTACCTTACTGTCTAGCCTAATTGTGGGGAGTTTAAAACATGCTTCTTTTTTGGGAATGTTGTGTCATCAGCAATGCTGTCTGTGCATACACGTGTGCTGCCAGAGTTGTCCAGAGGGTCATTCTCTGTAGAACTCTGAGGCTACACTACTGACAATTTGATCTCTCTTAATAGCATGACCATATCAAAGTTCAGACAGGGCAGATGGGATTAAGTTTGCAAGGATCAAAGAAATACAATTCTAAATGCTGGTACTGGATATTGTTCCATAGGGTTAAGTGAGTGATAAGCCTATGCATGGGTGGTATGACTAAAGACTTGCATAGTCAAACTCAGCTGAATTTAATAACAAAATACTAAGCTTTTGGGTCAGGGTAAGTAATTTAATTTCTAGTATTTTCTAAGATGACCTCAGAAAATAGTGTCAGGTGTATTGAAAATGATAGCTGAATTCCCTGTTTTCTACACAATGGTGTTGCTTTTCATGGCCATAATTACAGTTTAACTTTGTTTTATTTGATCCTGGCCAGTCTGTCTTTGGCCATTGTTTATTTCATATTGGAAATTGTTTCTAGTATACATGTGATGTTTTCCCACATGTGCAAATCAATTTTGCATCATCACAACAACTGATTTGAAAAGTTTTTTT
>JAPZDV010000025.1:14152164-14192260 GCA_029814665.1 Acanthurus lineatus
AATTCCAAAGGTCCAAAAAAAATGATCCCTTGAAGAACTAACTTTCCAGTCTCCTAGAAAAAGTATAAGATACAGTTGCCAATGAGTAATTTGCCTTGATATAAACAGAAAATTTAAGAGTGCGTTCTCTCTGGTTACTATGTAATTAGTATTAATTAGATTGTGGGCTGCATTTTTATCAATGGCCTTGTGCTAACATTCAATGAGTTATTATCTGAATAGCTGAGATTGATAACATTTTTGTTATTGACTCAACTCCTGATTATTTTCTCAATTCATTGTTTGGTCTATTGACAGTCAGCAATAGCGATAAATGTCCATCTCAGAGACCATAACAACATCTTAAATGCTAAAAACTTCCTCTGTATATTTCAAAATCCCCAAAATATTGTTTTATGTCACATAGGGGAAAAAAAACATAAAATAGATATTTTTGAGAAGCCTGACCCAATTTTTTTTTTCAAAATTTAGTGTGAAAACCTTCCAAAACCACTGATCAGTCATGCAAATAGTGCTGAATAATTGTCTTTGTCCACAGCTGATCCTGTTCTGTGCAGCAACCAGTCTATCTGAAACAGTGTCATTCCCACTAACCTCAGTGGAAAGTTTTTGGGTCACGAGTTTTCCTCCACCATGAAAGCTTTTCTCACGCAGTCACTGCTGCACGTTAGTTCTTAGTTGTCAGAGCAAATCTAGAAACATCCTGTTGTAGTACTGCAGTCACTCTGACTGGAGATCGCCTCCGTGGTTCAGAGTAGTAACCACTTCTCGCTGATCTTTCAAAGGATACTGGGTCCAAAGACATAGTAACATTTTGACTCCACTAGTTCTTAGTGTGAACCTCAGTAGAGTTTTAAGGCCTGTAGTGGAGGAATGCTTCATTTTCTTTCAGTTAACAATAGATTCAGTCTGTTTCGATCCTCTCTTCACTGCTATCCCACCCTTTTTCCTTCTTCCTTGCCATCCCTCCCCCAAGCACTGTCATGTCAGTTTACTCAGTTAATTGATGTCTCTCGCTGTTCCTCCACCCTCCATCCCTCCACCCACCAATCTATCTGTCTATCCCCTTTCCATCTTCTCCTTGATTTGCTGTGTCTTTCAATTAGGCCACTCCTGACCCAATCTTAGCTGGATGTGGCCTGCATGCTACTTGCGTGCTACTACTGCTCTTCTTTTATGAGTGGGTGGGTGGGCATAGAGTAAATGTGTGTGTATCTTCACACAGAATTGCATCAGTGTCACTGTCCATCAGCCCTCTACATCATCCACAGCGCTCCAGTTTTAAGCCTCCCACAAGACACGAAGCCCGTGATAAAAAAAATGGCTCAACGCAGGCTCACTTTTCATTGTCCCCTTTTTGTGTCTCCTGTTCTTTCCTTACCCAGTGCCAGTAGAACCATGTCCAAGCCAACAGGGGGTGGTGCCAATGAAGTCACCCGCTTCCTGACATCAGGAGCGGGGCCAGGATCTCCAACCTCCAACGCTGTGTTCTCCGCTGCCAGCCAGGCCGACTGGGCAGCTAAGAGGCTGGTGTGGGTGCCCTCAGAGAAGCATGGCTTTGAGGTATTGTCTTCTCATAAGAGAAGTAGATGACTTTTTGTTTTTTGTTTCCATCACACACGAACATGTTACTTAAACTGTATTACTAACAAGTTAAATATGAGAAGTGAATTCAATTCATGTTTACAGCTTGTTTTCACATTCCTGTTTGCCATAAGCATTAATCCTCCTGTAAATAATTAGCCCAAAGTGTGTGCCTTCCACTGAAGGTGTGTTAAACAGCTGGGGTGGAGCAGCATATCGTGTGTGAATTCTGTATGTGTGTGTGTGTTATTACTTCCCATGAGATTATGTGGGGCATTTCCCTGTTTTCATGCTTTCCATTGTCCTGTTGGATCCCATAATGTGCCTTGTGATGCTCTCTAACACATTATGGCCTAATGACTGTCACTGGGCTCTTTACATAATGTTTATTTGTTCCACTTTTCCTCAAATCTTGCATACAAGTTTTCATTGGTGCATATTGTAGGATGTGACATATGAATTTTAATGTCCTATCTCTTAGTCTCTCTCTCTCTGCTGGACTGGTTTCGTGGAGAGCTCTATGAATAGAACAATACTCTCCTTCAGCCTTCTAATGTTAAAGAGGCCTTGTAGAGACACTGACTTCATTTTACACTCATGATCTGAGAATGGCACTGCAGGACAAACACACAACACACACACAACACACAGCACGAATATACACATTCATTCAGTATAACACACAGAGTGACACACACTGTCTCATCTATTTTCATATTCTGAGCATGTAGTTCAGTCTGTGACTAATATTCACCCACACACAGGCAAACACAGAAATGCACATATTTTGTGTGCTGTGCATGTTAAGTGGCCGGGAGAATAAAACAGAGCCGAGTCCTGTGACCTGGTCAAAACAAGAGGTCACTACTTCCTGTCCTAGAAGCACAAGACTGCAGTATGACAGGAGATCTCCTCTCCTCTGTGTTTTGTCACCATCTATTTTGGTCTGATGTCAAACACAATGACTAGTCATACTAAAGCTCATTGGAAAAGATTCTGACAAACATTTTCATAAATAAATTTGCAGTCTTGGCTTATTTTTAAATGCAGGCCAGCTGGTTTACTGCCAGAATTTTCTCTGCACTATAACCCAGTATCTACAATTTTACCATACAGTTTCACTTATTTTATTATTTTTCCAAAAGCAAATACTACTTCTACTACAAGGTAGGTATTAGCTTTTATTCTTAACTGTTTTATTTTTAGTCAAAGTTACTCATTAGGGTGAGTAATGGTGCCAGAAAAGCTCTTTTGTTTTGGAGGCATTAAAGGAGCATCATCTCATACTTAAGACTATAGAAAGGATCTCAGGCTGCCAAACAGAGTCTTTTTTAAGCATATGTTCATGAGTTCATGAGTGTCAGGTCATCTAGAGACACTTTATTTTGGGAGCCTCCCAGACCAAGGAGTGACTGTCACTGCCTCCTCAGACTGTTCTGCTCAGACAGGCAGAGACTTGGTTGCATGCAATCTGAGGATGTAGATGGACCCTTCACATGGCAATTCTGCTGCACTTTGAAGTTCCTTTTTAACATGACCTATTTTAAAATTTTATTACAAAATAAAAAAATAAAAGGGTTTAGGCCTGATCAAATTTACATATAAATTTTTCCAAAAAATCAAACCTTATTCTTGATGATTCTGAGGTTGACTTCACTGTAAATAAATTGCTTGTTCGGCACCTGATGATGAAATCTTGGCATTAATAACTATAACTGCTGACTTGATGTTTACTTTTGTGTCTTGCCTGTGTGAAGCAAGTTTAAAGTCTCTGCTAATGCATCTCCCATACTTTCTCTTTCTACTCCTAGTCGGCCAGCATTCGGGAAGAACGCGGCGATGAGGTGGAGGTTGAACTGACAGACAGTCAGCGGCGGATCACTCTGTCCAGGGAGGAGGTGCAGCGGATGAACCCCCCACGCTTCAGTAAAGTGGAGGACATGGCTGATCTTACCTGCCTAAATGAAGCCTCAGTGCTGCACAACCTGAGAGAGAGATACTACTCTGGCCTGATCTATGTGAGTGCACAAAAATGGAACACATTCCCGCCACATGCTAACTGTAAAAGACTCGTTAGGATCCAGTTGTAAGCCAGTGCACATGTTCACATGCACACAAGAACAAGAGGGCTTGCACGTTTAGTGTTTCATATTGTTGTACATGCATGTGTTAGCTGCAGCTCCTCTGGCATCTCCTTTGTAACTGATACGGACTGGTAGATAGGTGAGGAGTCTGTTTACAAAGTTGTCCGTGTGTGTGTGTGTGTGTGTTTGTGTGTGTGTGGTTACAGTGAGAGGCGTTTTCAGTTTCTCCTGCGGACAAGATATGAGTAAGATGGATAGGAATGGAAGTCATAGGGATGTAAGCCAACAATAACTGACCTACCCAGCAAGAATATAGTGTGTGCAATTAGGGTAGAATAATATATAGGCACTAAATGTAGCTGAGCTAACAATTAATGGGATGGATGAGGTATAATGAAAGAAAGATTATGAGATGGCAAGAGAGGAGCCGGGTTAGATTGTAAGAATAGCATTGAAAGGTATATTATGACATGACACACATTACATTTGTAACTTTCACTATAGTTGGAATGCATTGCACCACCTTTCTGGGCGTGGAATTGACACAGTGTTTCAAATTTAATCTCACTGGCTGCATTTAGAAAACCAAAATGTTTCTTTCTGAATGAATTGATATATATGTATGTATATATGAACCTTACGAATATCTGCACATTTTGCATAGCGGGCAAACGGTGCAGGAATCTTTTTGTGCCTTGTGATAACATACATTTGATAAATGTGATCATGTGTTAGTATGTTTTAATGTGATTGTTTTTTATAATGCATATTAGCAATTTTTATTGTATCCTTTTTTGTAATATGGACTATTATCTTTATTGACATTTCGCAGAATGTTCAGATAAGGTGTCCTCTTAGCCTGTGTTACAAGAAGTAATCAGGAAAAAATGTGCTGATCTTCATGACATGTTGAATCAAGTAAATGACATTATCTTTATAATTTGTTGACACTCCTATGTAACTGCCTTCTTACATATGAGCCAATAGTACAAGTTAGCAGTTAAACAAACCACAATTGTTTATAATCTTTTTTAATTCTGTCAGATACCATTTAACTCAATGTGACTGATCATCAGCCAAGAGAGTACTAAGCATGTCATATTTAAAAACAGAAATGATGATGCAGTTTTATCCTTATTTTAATTGAAAGCCCCCAAGCCCCCACACACTGCACTTTGAAGATACAGTCAATGTAAATCTCTGTCTGTATGTCCTTCCAGACATATTCAGGGCTTTTCTGTGTGGTGGTGAACCCCTACAAGAACCTGCCCATCTACACAGAGTCCATCGTGGATATGTACCGGGGCAAGAAACGGCACGAGATGCCCCCTCACATCTATGCCATATCAGAGGCTGCCTATCGCAGCATGCTGCAAGGTACTCAACACTATCTCTGCCCTGTGACTCCTGACTGACTATGACACCAAAGCTTCCCTACATAACTGCTATCTGCTCAGCTGGCTTGGAACGTGGCACTGAATCTTGTCTGTGATCTTTGCTCTCTAAGCTACACTGTAAATGCTATTAAAAGGTGTGGTGTTTTCTTGACTCATGGTTGTTATCAAAAGCCTTAAAATTAAAAACAAATAGACAGGACAGTATTTTCAGGTGTGGCATTCCTTATAAGGAGTAGATTCAGGGATATTGTATAGTTGCTGGGGTTATGCTAGTAACCAAATATTATATTCATTGCAACAATGCATGACAGACATTTTTCAAGCCCTTCCCAGCATGCTGACATGCTGACTTCATGGGACAAGTCAGAGAGAATTCCCAGCAACCTCATTAAAAGCAGTTATGGGCCGATTGAGCAATGTCCGCCTGAGGGTGTCTTCCTGAGATAACAGGACAGGACAGATGAGGCTCTGCGTCTAAGTGTTTGCCACCCCACACCCCCTTCAGGGTAGCTCATAGGTGTGTTACAACAGTGATTGAACCTGTAGGACCAGTATAAATTCTTCCAGACTAAAACGTGTGGGAATTTTCTACACCAAATACAAGTCATGTTATGCACAATGGCCACTCATTGATTGTCAATGTCGTATAGTCTAGCAGCCTGTAGAGACTTGTTTAGTCTGTGACCCGCCTCTCTTTACAATGCCGGTTAGTGAAATGGTGACTGATATGCCACCGTCAGATGGCTGTGTGAGTCCATCTGTACACAACTATAAAATGTACCACCCATCATAAGTTGAGGCGTGAGTCCTGGCAGAGGTTTCCATAACACTTCATCTCTGCCTAGTTGGGGTGGAGACTTGGTGTAATATGAGACAACCAGTGACATAGACAGCCTCCTCACCCCCATGCAGGACCTTACAATGTGTTAACATGACATATGATTCAATGATTCTTATGTCAGCGTGTGCACACTTTCAAGGAGAATTGTGATCCTAGCAGCTGTGTAAGACTGAATTTCTTGTCAGTTGTATTTTGACCCACATGTTAAACACTGTGCCAGCTTGTTATAAAACAGCATGTAGAGGCGTGACCACCTTCAATGATCTGAATCAAACTGATCATTATACACGGATGATTAGATAACCGCATTTTTTCTTATTTCACGTAACCATCTAAATTACATCTTTATATTTATTGCATGAGTAAAAAACAATAAAATGGACGGCTTCACCTTTTGCTGAATTTTATTGACTGATATGACCATAAGTGTTTCCCCCTGTGTGTTTTCTTCCTCTATCACTAGGAACCTGACAGCTACTCATTGTTCAAGTATACTAATCAAGCCCCCCTTCTCATTTCTCAGTTTCCTACATCCTTGATTCCTTTCCTCATTTCCTTTCCTTACATTTTAGTCCCTCCCACCTAGAGTCTCAAAATCATTTGTCAACAGTCAGACGGATCCATCCATACGTCACATATTTGTCCTTACATTGTTTTTTTCCTCTACAGACAGAGAAGATCAGTCCATTCTTTGCACGTGAGTAGCCTATTGTGGGACGCCAGTGTGTCTGTGTGTGTGAATGCTTAGTAATTTTCTGTTTGACATTGAGAATGTTTATCTTTGTTGACCTGTATGCGAGCACATACCTTGTGTGCTTTTGTGTGTCTTCATATTTGTGTTTTCTTGCCTTCAAGCACATGTGTAAGTAAATTTCAAATCAGATGTTTTCATTCACATGTGGAAGAGCTCTGATTATTTTTCAGTGGTGTAAGGATAAAAATGAGAAAAATGTTAAAAATTTAATTAAGCACTCTAATGTGCTGTCTAATTTTTTACTCTCATTCATCTCTAAGCAGCTAAAAATCCACATTTGTGCCTTTAAGCACTTCTTGACCCTCTTAGCCTCATTTCATTGATTTGTCAGCAATCGCCGTCCATGTATATTATTTGCAGCTGACATTCATAGTTCATGTGAAATATGGATTTGTTTTAAATTCTGATATACATAAGTAGGCCCAGGACATTTCTTTGCTTACACTGATGTTTGCTAAAGACCAGATATGAATTTATAGAATCATGGCAGAAAAATCACATCTTAGCAAAAAAATCAGGCCGCTACTGTGACTGCATCCCCCTGTCTGTTTGTACACATGGTTTGTGTGCCTACCTGCTTGCCTGAGGCCCTGCCATCCGTCTCTCTGTCATCATGTCTTCCTGCCAGACTCTTCCTGTCATTGTCAAGGATCCAACTTTGGGTTAATCCTAAATCAGTGTATTTGGGACAAGACATCTGCTTCTTTTTAGATCTTTTACAGCTGCTATTTTTACTCCATTCTCCTTCGTTCTTCTCCAAAAGCAACAACACTGATGCAGCCTGTTTCCTCCACACCTGCTCTCTGTTTAGACCTGTGGCTTTGAATGCACTGAATGGGCTCTATATTTAATGATGTGATGAATGTGTGTTTGGCCACTTGTTCCTGTGTGTTCCGTCTTTTAAAATACTTATATATATACCACTCATAATTGAGTCCATATGTGTTTCAGATATACCACTTTTAAAGGACATTGGTATTTATTTTGTATATATATGTTTCCTACTCGGTTATGTGTGTGTGTAATTGTGTGATCATATGTATATCAGAGGCGAGTCTGGAGCTGGGAAGACGGAGAACACTAAGAAAGTCATCCAGTATTTGGCTCATGTTGCCTCCTCCCATAAGGCTGGCACTCCGGGCAGGAACAAGGAAGCTATACAGGTATGTCGCAGTGGAGATGCCACAGATGTAAGAATAAAAGAAGAGCAGATTTTAAGAAAAGACATATGAAAAGATCAAGAGCCCTCTTAGAACATTAAGAATAAAAGGGAAGGGAACAAAAGAATAGATGGAGGAGCATGGAGCATGAAGCATGAAGCATAAAGGCTGGAAGAAGGTTGGACTACAAGCCCGGCTCTTTCCAAAGTAAATGAAAAACAAGTTTACCAGTGAAACTCACTTATTAGCTGATTGTGTTCTGACTTGTTTGTTTAAATTTTACACAAAGAGAAGTGCTAAAAGAAGAAAAATAAATATTTTTATGGGGAGCCTGGTACTGTTGGTATTTCTTGGTGTTCAGCCAGTCACATTGTGATTATTAGTGAACTTCAGATAATGCTGGTGGGTGTGTTATTGACAGAGTCAGGCTAGCCCCTAACTTCCAGTCTTAATCAAAAGCTAAGCTCATGGCCTCACAGCTCCAACCCTTTACTGAGCACACAGACAAGAGTGGTATCAATCTTTTCATTTAACTCTCAAAGAGAAAATAATTAAGCACAATTTTTAAATATGCTGACTGTTACTCTAACTTGTTGCAGTTTTTTCAGTTGTGATTTGATTAGTTTAGAGTTGCTGCTCTCTGCAATCTACTGCTTCTTCCCTACTGCAGTCACCATTTACTGAACCTCCGTCTCACTTCCTCTGTATCTGTATTTATTCATACTGCCTTTCTGCTATTACTATAAGATGACTTTCATGAAGGTCCAGTTAATGTGATCATTTCTACCTTGAAGTGGGTTTTTCTGTTAATTAGTCCCTTTTCTACATTTTCTCAGCATTTTTCTTTCCTTCCTTCCTTCCTGCACTTTTTTTCCTCTCTTTCTCCTCTCTCTGCATTGTCCCGATCTCTTTCCTGCATGTTCAGATGGATGGCTCTAGGTCCTTAACAAGAGGCAGTACTTTGGTGAACAGGGTGAGTTGACTATCCGGCTGTCCTGTGCTCTTTTCCTGTCCTATTTCCTGCTCACTGAACTCTGCAATGCTAACTAACCGACAGAATAACCTTTAACTTTTAACAGTCAGTACTGATGTGGTTTCACATAACAATCAAACCTTGTATTGTACATTTAATTTTTCTTGTTTGTATTCCTTTGTTTCTTGTTGTTATTGTTGTCTTATTGCCTTTTTTGTTTGTTTGTTTTTCCCATCCATATGTTCACCCATCCACCCATTCTCCTGACCCCTAAACACCATATTTTTCCCACAATTCTTCAGAGTTTGCACTATGTGAGTATGAAAATATTAAGACAACTTGGGGTTTACCGACTGGGGGTCCCTTTTGGTAGCTTAAACTTTCCATATATGGAATTTAAAAGAGCTTATATGATTCTCTTGATACATGAAGAGAATTGTGTCTTCTGTCTCTCATTTATGTGAATAAATCCTGACTGTCTGGGTCTGAGTTTCAGCATGTTTGTTTTATTACTTTCAGTGGGATGAGGGTTTGTTTCCAATTCCCAGTACCTTGTAAAAGCTACAGGTGCTCACCTGTAGAACTGGCATATCTGCTGCTTGTTTTATTCACATGAGCTGCACAGTAACAAGTGCAGATTTGCCTTTGGGAGTGGGTGTGGCACTATCGCAGCAATACATATGTGTGTGTGTGTGTGTGTGTGTGTGTGTGTGTGTGTGTGTGTGTGTGGCAAGCGAACAGGTGTATACACTTAAGTATTGGAAGTATTAATTTGTAAATGTGTGTAGTGTACACATTTTTTGCTGTGTGTATTGTCACAATGAAAAATGCTGACCTTTTTGCTCTGTGTGTGTTTTTCTGCCTTTGGTGTTGGCTGGCTGGTCTTTGCTTGACAGTTTTTACAGTGTAACCACCTCTTGTAGATAGAGTAACTCCCCATCACTTGCTGCTGATGCTGCATCAACAGCTGCTGCACTGGCAATGCGACAGCTGCAGTAATGCATTGCAGCTAGCTAGAATCAGCCAATATGTAGCGCTTGTATGGTGTTAGCATCTGAAACTGCAGCTTCCCTCTGCACTTTGTCTTCCTCTTCAACAGTGGTTCTCAACTGACTCTTCTAATTGGTTCCTAGAGATTCTTTTTTAATGACATAGGAGAATAATTTCAAACAAATGAAATGTGAGACATCACTGATGCTCTTATCAATGATTGCTTAACTAATGAGTTTCCATTACTTAGTGATGTTGAGAATCATTTGATCCTGGGTCTTGGGCTGGTGTTTGTTTTGTGTACTATTTTGGGTCCTAAAATGCACCATTTTGTGTCATCGCTCCACAAGATGAGTCATGCATTTTTTGTTTTATGTAACAGATCAGAGGGCAGGAGGAAATGGTGCATTCTGGTAGTTATGTCCTATGGAAGTCTTTTGTTTGAGCCTGTTATTGCTATGTCCTCTGTGAAGCTGATCTGGCATCTCCTGTGTGTCTCAGGGTGAGCTGGAGAGACAGCTGCTGCAGGCAAACCCCATACTGGAGGCCTTTGGCAACGCAAAGACTGTCAAGAACGACAACTCATCTAGATTTGTAAGAGAAGACTGGAAACATCTTACATACAGACAGATAATAATGTTTATCACTTCTACAAAGTATCAAAAGTTTGATGATTTAGCACAGAGTGGAATTAAAACATAAAACCTCTTTTTCTTCCTCTTTAGGGTAAATTCATCCGCATTAATTTTGACGTGGCGGGGTACATTGTTGGTGCCAACATTGAGACATGTATCCTTTTACGTCTCTTAAAGGTTTTTTTTTTTTGAAAGACAGGTACATTCATGCTCTCAGAAAGATGCTTCCTTTACATCACAGTTGGGGAAAAAGACTTTGTCAATCTATTGTGACCCTTGGTTCATTTAAAATGCTTTAAGATGCTTTGTGAAACAAGTCAAGCCACAAATGTCCATGACTATATAAATCCAGACCTCCTTGAAAAGTCTCGGGCCACCCGCCAGGCCAAAGATGAGAGGACTTTCCACATCTTTTACCAGTTGTTGTGTGGACTGTCAAAAGAGACCAGAGGTGAGCCAAAGGTTGACCGAAGTGTGATAATGAAACACTGCTGTAGTGCATAACACACTGTTTTTATTTTTGGTAAAAATGAAGTTAGTCAGATTTATCTACATCCTGTAGAATTTCATGTCATGTCTTTTCTACTTAAATCTATCAGTATGTCTCATCTTTTGTATTTCCATCCAAAGCGGACCTGCTCTTAGGAACTGCTGATGAGTACCGCTTTCTCAGTGGAGGCTCCATCCCCGTCCCTGGTCAGAGTGATTCGGAGAACTTCACCCAGACCATGGACTCCATGGCTATCATGGGCTTCACCCCAGAGGAGTCGATGTGTAAGCAAGAGGATGACAGAGGAGAAAAAATAGTTTGCTTTGTGCGCCCTCAATCCCTGTTATAAACCACCTTTTCTCTCCCTGTCTTATTTCCTCCTCAGCCATGCTGAAAGTGATCTCTGCTGTGCTCCAGTTTGGGAACATTACCTTCCTGAAGGAGAAGAATCAGGACCAGGCCTCAATGCCTGATAACACAGCTGCTCAGAAACTGTGCCATCTGCTGGGCATCAACGTGCTGGAGTTCACTCGGGCCATCCTCACTCCCAGAATTAAAGTGGGTCGAGAGTATGTGCAGAAGGCCCAAACCAAAGAACAGGTAAGATTTTAGACATTTGTACTCATACACAGTGACTTTTGTTGCTGCAGTATGGAGCTAACTGTGTTTTCTTCCTCCTCTAGGCTGACTTTGCTGTAGAGGCCTTGGCGAAAGCCACATATGAGCGTCTGTTCAGATGGCTGGTCCACAGGATCAACAGAGCTCTGGACCGCAGACAGAGGCAGGGAGCCTCCTTCATAGGCATCCTTGATATTGCTGGATTTGAGATTTTCCAGGTTTGTTGGTTAATGGTTTGTTTGTCTGCAGTAGGTAGTTTGTTCACATTTATCATAAGATATAATAAATGACTAATGCTCTACCCCAGCATTTGTTCTAAAATTTTAGTGATAAATAGGTCATCTTTCATTGACGTGATAGCCTTTCCCTTTGTTTCTACTTTCTGGAGCGCAGTTTTTTGTCTACTGTGTAATAGGCATGTGCATGTTCCTCCATGTTACATTACATGAATCCAATTTAATGAGCCATTGTTTGCTTTTCTGAACTCTTCCACTGCAGTTAAACTCATTTGAGCAGCTGTGCATCAACTACACCAACGAGAAGCTGCAGCAGCTCTTCAACCACACCATGTTCGTCCTAGAGCAGGAGGAGTACCAGCGAGAGGGCATTGAGTGGAACTTCATCGACTTTGGCTTGGACTTACAGCCCTGCATTGACCTCATCGAGAAACCAGTACATACACCTAAAAACAGTGTTTTTTATTATAAAGGAATGCACATTATTACCTGTTATTTGATGAGAATAGGGCTTCAACATTATTTCCCGTTCTCTGTTAGACCCACACGCCTGGTGTTCTGGCTCTGCTGGATGAAGAGTGTTGGTTCCCTCGGGCAACAGACCGCTCATTTGTGGAGAAGCTGTCTGCTGAGCAAGGCAGCCACCCAAAATTCTTCCGATCAAAGCAGCCACGTGGGGAAGCTGACTTCTCCATCATTCACTACGCTGGCAAGGTATCACAGCGCTTTTTCTTCATCTTCCGTGTCTGCCATCTCTCCTATTCAAAGGATCCAAGTCAGAAATGTTCCCCGTCCTTTGTAACATCTCACAGGTGGACTATAAGGCAGATGATTGGCTGGTGAAGAACATGGATCCTCTGAACGACAACGTGGCGTCTCTGCTCCACCAGTCGTCTGATCACTTTGTCTCAGAGCTCTGGAAGGAAGGTGAGACTGACTCACTCTGTCATTCATTACAGTGTGCTGTACAATACACCTTAAATTCATGGACTTCTTATGGGTATAGTATTTAAAAATGTGTCTAAAATTATACTTTCAACTGACAAACTCAATTACTTTATGCCATGTATTTTTCTCCAAGCTTGCAAATTATATATATATAAAAGTATATACATAAAGAAGCTTTTCTTGCAAATTGTACTAACTTGACTGTGTTTCTCTCTCTTCCCTTTTCTCTGCCACACAACTGTTTTATCTATTTCTGTCTCTTCTATCTGCTTATCTCTGTTATTCCTCCTTGTTCTCTCCTGATTTGCTTGCTCTTATCTCTTTTTTCAATATTTCCTTTTCTCTGCCCTCTGCACTGATCTGGTGCTCATTTCTTCTCTTCCCTTTTGTCTTTCTCCCTGTGTCCTCCTTCTCCTTGCATCAGATATTCAAACTCTTCCTCGTGTGTACTTCTTTGACTCCTATGCCACACTACAGGCTAATGGCTCCGACAGTAGGTTTCTCTCCTCCTCTGCGTGTCACACTCACATTCCTCACTCCCACCTCTACTTACATCACTCCTTTGTTTTCTGTCTGACCAGTTTTGGATTGCCGTGTGTCTTTTTGTGTGTCATTTTTTATTCCTTTTTCAGTTGATATTTGTGCTGTAGTTTCGTAAGCTGTTACATATTGTTAATTTTTTTTTCATCTTATAGCCTCTGTGCCGTCAGCTGAGTCATTCTCTCTTTGCTCTTTCACCGATTTTTTGCTTTTAGTGACAGTGCTGTGCTTGTGTAATGTAGTTATTTATTTGCATTTATAAAGGAATAATTCACCACAGATTTGTAGGAACTTAACAGTGTTTAGGTGACAGCATGCTCATAATAAGGCACAAAAAAACATTTTCAGGATCACATTTGAGTGGTGCTGCCCCACACAGTTTCTGCAGTTTTATTAAAATTAATAATGTGCGGGCAGAAATGTGACCCTGAATGAGTTCTAGAGATGCAACACACTGGCAAACAGTGCCAGCATTTAAATAGCTCTAAATAGCCCCCTCGGTATTTGTCTAATGGTATTATTAATACTATTAGACCCATGATAAATTATTTGATGTTTCATGTAATTGGCAATTTGTTTATCATCTGTGTGTAAATCAATCATTACAACTGTCAAATCAGGCACAGAATGAATCACCATGGTCTTATTTTTTATAGTCAACAGACAAGCCTGCAGTCATACCTGTCTGCACATGTTCAAGTTGAGCTAGAAAACCTGTTATACACCTGCACTGTACAAAGACTGATATGGCTGAGCAAATAACTATTGGATTGCATCTCAAAGAGCTCAAAATCCATGTCCACCTTCTGATTTCATCTGTCCAGAGACTTATTAGCAGATATGAGCAGGTGTGAAATCATAATGCCATGGCATTAGTATGACATTCACACACTCATCACTATTCCAAATCATGTCTGGCAAACACTCTTTACTCCACTAAGATGATAGTCGCTGCTGAAAGTGAGACCATGCTCTGTGTTTTTGTGCAGTGGACAGGATCGTAAGTCTGGACCAGGTCTCTGGAGAGAACAGCGGGCCTGTAGCTTTCGGAGCGTCAGGACTGAAGACAAAGAAGGGAATGTTCAGGACCGTTGGTCAGCTTTACAAAGAGTCCCTCACCAAGCTGATGGCCACGCTGAGAAACACCAACCCCAACTTCCTGCGCTGCATCATCCCCAACCATGAGAAGAGGGTGAGATGCCAGAATGGGCTCGGCGAGGGGGGAAGGGATGTATGGGCACCATTTGAGAAATCTAATTTCATTCTTTTCATTTTCTCTGTCTGCTTGTCTTTCTCCCCCCTGCCCTTCTGTCTCCTTGCGTCCTGTCTCTCTCAGGCCGGTAAGCTGTCCCCCCACCTGGTTTTGGACCAACTGAGGTGTAATGGAGTTCTGGAGGGGATTCGTATCTGTAGACAAGGCTTTCCTAACCGCATCCCATTCCAGGAATTCAGACAGAGGTATGTGTGTTTGAGTGTGTGTGTGTTTGTGTTTGTGTGTGTGTGTGTGTGCCTGATGCCAATCAACTCCCTTTCATCACCATCTGTCCTTTTCTTAACACACATAACAAAATCCTATTTCCCTTTTAGATATGAGATTCTGACTCCAAATGCCATCCCTCGCACCTTCATGGACGGCAAACAGGCTTCTGAACTTATGGTGAGTCATTTTTCTGTTATCTATAAAAATGCAACATTCTTTTTTAAGATTTAAATAGTTGAAATCTAAACATTTTTAACTGCTGTAAACTGGATACTGTTTCCTTGTGCAGATCAAGGCCTTGGAACTGGATCACAACCTGTTCAGGGTTGGCCAGAGTAAAGTCTTCTTCAGAGCTGGAGTCCTGGGTCACCTGGAAGAAGAAAGAGACCTTAAGATCACTGACACCATTATACGCTTCCAGAGTGCCGCCAGAGGTTACCTCGCACGCAAGTAAGAGCATTATTTTAGAGTAAACATTAGCAGAGAGAGACAGAGCAATGAAAGATGCAAATTTGGGAAACTGACAGGAGAAGACAAACTACTTACACAAGTGGGGTTTCTGAGGAAGGAGCACTTGCTCGCTGCTGTTCAGGAGGCAGTTTCATATTTCTCTTCTAAAGGAGCATCAATATTTTATGATTTTTCAGTCACTATCAGTGACTCAGGAATTGCATTAGCTTTGACAGGTATCTGGCACAGCTTATGGACGTCAGCAAACAATGTAAATAATAGATTTTAAGCTATTACAATCCTGAACTAATTAGATTAATATTTTTAAAAAAGGATTCATCTGTGATGTTATGTTTATTTTTATAGTTTACTACATACACAAAGGGAAATTTAAATAAGGCATGTCAAAAAGAAAAACAGTATGGAAATGTTGGAATGCGGATTAAAATTCAATGTAGGAAGTAATGGCCTAAACTGATAAAAACTACTTTGTCATTAATATTTATATTTATGGCACAATATCCTGTTTATCTAGTCACTCAGTGGCGATCCTTCTCCATCACTTAGAAATGAAAAAGAGTTAAAGTCAAAAGTTTGAGTTGTTTTTTGTTCTGGTAAATAAAAGCTAAGTCTGTTTCTTTTTATTGTGTCACAGGGCGTTTATGAAGAAGCAGCAGCAGCTGAGCGCTCTGAGGGTGATGCAGAGGAACTGTGCTGCTTACCTCAAACTCAGGAACTGGCAGTGGTGGCGGCTCTTCACAAAGGTACCGTGCACGCACCTGCATGACAACACAGTGGTGTAAAATCCAGTAATCCAATCTGCAAGTGATCACTGGCAGAGCTGAGAAGTTTCAGATCCTTATTCTCTCTCACTCTCACTCTCACTCTTTCTCTTTTTTTTTTTTTTGGTCGCGCTAGTACGGCAAGCCTGCAGTGTTCAGAAAGTTGTAGTGAAAGTAACGTAACATCTCATATACCAGTTCACAATTAACAAACATATTATTCAAAGCAATAGCATTTGGATTGATCTTTAGTGCTAAAATTAGACACATTATGTTGTAAAATCCCAACGATGCCCCTTGATAAGGGTGAAGAAAGTAAAAAAATAAAATCACAGGGGAATCAGGCATGAGGGCATCCTTCACATCGATCTCTGACCCTTGTTCTGTCTCAACCAGGTGAAGCCCCTGCTGCAGGTGACTCGGCAAGACGAGGAGATCCAGGCTCGGGAATCCCAGCTGCAGAAGGCCAAGGATAACCTCTCTCGAGTGGAGAAGGACTATGTTGAGCTGGACAGGAAACATGCTCAGGTGAACAAACCTCCACCTTGTTTTGCTGCCTGTCCGCATGTCTGCTGTGAATCATTGCCTTACTTATCCCTCCTCCTCCTCCTCTCTCTGTCAAATTCTAGCTGATAGAGGAGAAGGCAGTGCTGGCCGACCAGCTGCAGGCGGAGGCGGAGTTGTTTGCAGAGGCAGAGGAGATGAGGGCCAGGTTGGCCAGTCGGAAACAGGAGCTGGAGGAGGTGCTGGGCGAGCTGGAGACTCGACTGGAGGAAGAGGAGGAGAGAGGTTCGCAGCTGGCCAATGAGAAGAAGAAGATGCAGCAGAATATACAGGTTTATACAAGTGAACTTTCCGGAAATATGTAAATAGAAACTAAGACTGACTGAAACTGACTTATACATTTTTTTTTTGCAAGATTTGCTTTCTCATTAATATCGGCGTTTCATAAAAGCTGAAGTTAATTCAAGGCTGTCTTCTGTTCCTCTGTGTTACTTCAATCATCTCTCCTTGTCAGGACCTGGAGGAACAGTTAGAGGAGGAGGAAAGCGCCCGACAGCGCCTCCTGCTGGATAAAGTCACCTTAGAGACCAAAGTAAAGAGTTTGGACACTGATCTGTTGAATGCACTAGATCAGAAAGATCGATTCAGCAAGGTGAGCATTATATGGAGACTTGATCATCTCAGATGAAACATTCTTTTAGTATTAAAACGACAATCCAACATGTAAACAGTTTGTATTTATGTTTCTGCTCGGAAAACTTGTTTTAGGCTTCATTGTTTCATGATTCAGTTCTGTGTTGTAATTTTTTTCTGCGAGCAGGAGAGGAAACAGCTGGAGGAGCGTCTCAGTGAGGTTACAGATCAGCTCACTGAAGAGGAGGAGAAAACCAAAAGTCTGAACAAACTGAAGAACAAACAGGAGGCTATCATTGCAGACCTTGAGGGTAACTCTCATAATGTCATTCAACCTACAACTGTAACTACATTTTCTATGAAGTAGTAACTTCTAATTAAAAATAATTGGTAAATGCTTAATCTCTTTCTTGATTTTAAGCTAATTTGTTGCTTCTGCTGCTGTTTGCAGAGCGCCTTAAGCGTGAGGAACAAGGCCGCTTGGAGCAGGAGAAGTGGAAGAGGAGGATGGAAAATGAGTCAGTGGAGACCCAGGAGCAACTGTCAGACCTGGGCATGCTGACTTCTGAGCTTAGGGGCAGTCTGGCTCAAAAGTAAAAAGAAATTACCACCCTGCAGGGCAGGTGAGACAGAGACAACATATGACAGGCGCAGCAACACAAATAAAGGCTTTTAAAAGATTTTACAATCCCCCTTTAATTTGCTTGTCATTCTTATTTCCTGTCAGGCTGGAGGAAGAAGGAGCACGACGCACAGAAGCTCAGAGGGCACTGAGGGAGGCCATGTCCCAGGTGTCTGAGCTAAAGGAGGAAGTGGAGAATGAACGAGGGATGAGGGAAAGGGCAGAGAAACAGAGGAGAGACATGGGTGAGGAGCTTGAGGCTTTGAGAACTGAGCTGGAGGACACTCTGGACAGTACAGCTACCCAGCAGGAGCTAAGGTAAACGATGCAGACGTAAGAAATCACAAAATAAGGCTTTGAAATTTGAAAAAAACTTTTTGCATTTCTGTCTAAAAGAGTATAATTAATGGGAAATGTTTGATGAAATTATTATCCAATCTGTAAAATCATCTCATTGACCTCCTTCCTCTTCTGACTACGCAGGTCTCGCAGGGAGGCAGAGTTACATGAGCTCCAGCGGTGTGTTGAAGAGGAGACTCGCCGCCACGAAGCCCAACTGTCAGAGCTGAGAGTCAAACATAGCGCTGCCATTGACAACCTCCAGGAACAGCTGGACAATAGCAAAAGAGTAAGGAGAACACACACGCATACATTTAAAAACAGGCATGTGTAAATAAGCGCTGTTGCTCATCAGATGTCTTCATCCATGTTTTCTTTCAGGCACGTCAGTCCCTGGAGAAAGCCAAAGCAACTCTGGAGGAAGAGAGGCAGAATTTGACCTCTGAGCTAAAGAGTCTCCAAGTGAGCCGCACGGAGAGCGAGAGAGGCCGAAAGAGGGCCGAGAATCAGCTACAGGAGCTCAACGCCCGACTGGCTCAGGCCGACAGAGAGAAGGAGGAGAGGGAAGAGCGAGTGCACAAGCTGCAGGTGGGAAATGGAAACAAACACTCAGATGTTTTAACAGTCTATGTTATTTGTTCTGATAAGTTTCAATTTATCACCTCTCTGTCTTTTTTCAGTCTGAGATTGAGAATGTCTCTGCCACTTTGTCCTCTTCTGACACTAAATCCCTTCGGCTCTCAAAAGAAATCAACAGCCTGGAGAGTCAGCTGAATGATGTAAAGGTAATAAAGTTTGACACACAGCGCGGTGGGGCCAGATGTGATGTTGGGCTTTGGCTTGTGGGCTACAGCCACATACATTTTTGCTCTTTCTTATTTAGTTAGGAGAATGGTATTAGTTGTTTTCCTCTGCTTGGATTAAGGAATGTGAAAAAAATGACTGCTGACTCAAAAACACCAACACATGCACACGAGGCTTGGGTTGACACTCCT
This sequence comes from Acanthurus lineatus, assembly GCA_029814665.1. NCBI lineage: Eukaryota > Metazoa > Chordata > Actinopteri > Acanthuriformes > Acanthuridae > Acanthurus > Acanthurus lineatus. The sequence continues at coordinate 14,171,220 of JAPZDV010000025.1, forward strand.
GTCTTCTTCTCTCAGGAATCGCTGCAGGATGAAACCCGTCAGAAGATGGCTCTGGCCTCAAGAGTGCGAGCGCTGGAGGAGGAGAAGAACGGACTGATGGAAAGACTTGAGGAGGAGGAGGAAAGGGCCAAAGAGTTGACCCGACAGATCCAGACACATACCCAGCAGGTAAATCATAGACCTGTGCATGAACTGCTGCTTCATAAATAGATATCAGTCAGCGAATTTATGTTATTCTAGACCAGACTGCAGTGGTAAAAGATCAAAACCAACCATCACATTCATTACAGTTTTGAAAGCTGTTAGAAAACAGTAGGTGCATACACATAAATAATACACATAAATACTAATATTACCATTTTCTTCTACTTTCATGTACTTATGACATTTATTCTGCTCCGTCTCTGCAGCTGACAGAGCTCCGAAAGCAGTCAGAGGAGGTTAACACAGCGGTGGAAACCGGAGAAGAGACGCGCAGGAAACTCCAGAGAGAGCTGGACGGCGCCATCCAGAGGGAGCGACAGAGGGAGGAGGAGAAGGAGAGAGTGGAGAGGCAGAGGGAGCGACTAAGGGAGGAGATAGAGGACATGACACTTGCTCTGCAGAGGGAGAGACAGAACTGTATGGCCCTAGAGAAGAAGCAAAAGAAGTTCGATCAGGTCTGAACCTCATCAGCTTGCTTCCTCTACCAATAATCCTGAAATGTCTTCCTTTCACCTCTAACTCTCTGCCCCCCCCAAACCTTCACAGTGCCTGGCAGAGGAAAAGGCCGTGAGCACTCGGCTGGCAGAGGAAAGGGACAGAGCAGAGGCAGACATCCGAGAGAAGGAGACAAGAGTTTTGGCACTTACCCGAGCTCTGGATGTAACGTAACTCAGAGTTATCAATGCAAGAATGTTTGTTATCTAAGAGTGTGATGATTAATCTTCATCTGTCTTTCTCTGTGAAGGCTGCCACGGAAGAAAACGAAGAGCTAGAGAGGACAAACAAGCAGCTCCGTCTGGAAATGGAACAGCTTGTAAACCAGCAGGACGACGTGGGCAAGAACGTAAGAATCTTCCTCTTGGGGCTGCATGACTTTTTCTGTGTCTCAGTCCTCAGTGACTCAGCACCTTGCATCTGCTCTCGCTTTAGGTGCATGAGCTGGAGCGGACCCGCAGGACCTTAGAAACAGAAGCCCAGAACCTGCGAGTGCAGACGCAGGAGCTGGAGGAGGAGCTGACGGAGGCGGAGAACTCGAGGCTGAGGCTGGAGGTCACACTCCAGGCGCTCAAGGCTCAGTTTGAGAGGGAGATAAGCACCAGCGAGGAGAAGGGAGAGGAAAAGAGGAGGGCGCTCAGCAAACAGGTAGACAGAGAGAAGAAATCACAGAAGGCTTTGCTGTTGTTCCTCTCTGCTCTGTTCCTCTTACTAACAGGTTTTTTTTTTTAATGTTATCTGTCTATCCCAGGTCAAGGAGTTGGAGATCCAGCTGGAGGAGGAAAGGAGTCAGCGCTCTCAGGCTGTTGGTTCCAAGAAGCAGCTGGAAGCAGAACTTCAGGATTCTGAGGCTCAGGTGGAGGCATCCAGTCGTGGTAAAGAGGAAGCTGTGAAGCAGCTGCGTAGACTTCAGGTAAAACAAAAAGACGTCCACACACATTACTATTGATTTCTTGGCCTTATTAATGTTCTGCGTTAAAAAAATATATACATATATATATATATTTTTCACAGACTCAGATGAAGGAAGTTCTGCGTGAGTTAGATGAGAGTAAGTTGACTCGAGAGGAGGTGATCGCACAGTCAAAAGACAGCGAAAAGAAGATCCAAACACTGGAGGCAGAAGTCCTGCAGCTGACTGAGGTGTGTGTACCAAATGGATACCCAGCAGATATATTAAGATGTAATGCTTTTAAAATAGTATTAACTGACTTTTTAACCCCCTGTCTGCTTTCATTTGTCTGAGCAGGAGCTTTCTGTGTCAGAGAGGCAGAGGAGACAGGCTCAGCAGGAGAGGGATGAGCTGGCTGATGAGATAGTCAACAGCAGTTCTGGAAAGTTAGTGTCAGTTTACTGCAAATGTGCTGTATTTATCAGTGTGTTGTTGGTTTGTGAGTAACACTGTCTGTTCGTCCAGGAATGCACTGAGTGAAGAGAAGAGGAGGTTAGAGGCACGAGTCAGTCAGCTGGAGGAGGAGCTGGAGGAGGAGCAGAATAACTCTGAACTGATAGGAGAGAGACAGAGGAAATCTGCCCTACAGGTACTGCAGATGTACCTGCACACACACCTATCACCTCTGCATTCACACACACACACAGGTGAGCACACATCATGATTGCGGCTCTGCTCTTGGTCCAGGTGGAGACCCTGACTGTGCAGCTGCAGGGAGAGAGGACTCTGACCCAGAAGGCAGAGACGGCTCGGGAGCAGCTGGAGAGGCAGAACAAGGAGCTGAAGACCAGACTGGGGGAGCTGGAAGGAGCAGTGAGGGGCAAACACAGGCTCAGTGTTGCCGCCCTGGAGGCCAAGATAGAGACAATGGAAGAGCAGCTGGAGCAGGAGAGACAGTGAGAGAAACACAAATGCATTAGTACAGATAATATGCTTCTAAGTGCCCCCTAGAATTTACAACTTAAGTCCTGATTCATTTTTCAGCTTTGCATTTGTTGACAAAAATAAAACATCATATTAATAAAGGTTTACAATATAATAAACTTGATTTTTACCGTTAATTTCATTATTTAAACTCTAAATTTTACCCTAACTGATATCCTGTATTGTTTAATGTACTGTGAAGTTCATAAATAACTTTTCTGTCTGTCAGGGAACGAGCCATTGCCAACAAACTGATGCGAAAGACAGAGAAGAGACTGAAGGAGGTGATGATACAGGCAGAGGACGAGAGAAGACATGCAGACCAGTACAGAGAACAGGTACAACCATTATTGACTGTATCAGCAAAGGTCAGCCACAAGAGGATACACAGAATAGCACGGCCAGACACAGAGCATTAAATAATCATTTAATGGGGGTCAGGTCAGCTTAACTCGCTGCTCTAATTGTTGCCCCGCGCATAAAGAGAGTGTTGAAAAATCATCCTAAAATGAGTGATTTATCCGGCTCAATCCAACCTAATCCTAATCCCACCCTGGCATCTGGGTGCTCATTGGGAAGGTGGAGCCCCTTCCTTTCCGAAAAACAAATCCCTCAACCACAGCAAAGACACTGACTCTCCTTCCAAAACATCATCGGTGATAATCTGCCAGGTTTAATCTGACTCCTGATCCCTATCAGTCCTCCTGCTTCCAGACTAATCTCTGTGTATATATCCGTCCCCTTCTCTTCTCTTCTTGTTCTCCTCTTCCCCCAACCCTTTGTGCCTCACCCCGACCTCTGCAATGCACTCATACCTTTTCCTCCTCTTCCCCTCCATCTCTCCCCTCCTTCCCTGCTCCCTTCCCCTCCCTCCTCCTCCTCCAGCTGGATAAGTCGATGATCCGCCTGAAGCAGCTAAAGAGGCAGCTGGAGGAGGTGGAGGAGGAGAACTCTCGCTCCAACGCGCAGAAGAGGAAGCTGCAGCGGGAGCTGGAGGAGCTCACCGACAGCGGTCAGAGCATGACGCGAGAAATCACTTCTCTACGCAGCCAGCTCAGGTAGCCACACGTTTGTATGTGTGCGCGTGTGTGTGTTTGTGTGCCTTTTCTGTTTATGATCATCATTTATTGTTGTTTTCTTCGTTTTTAACACCTCATTAACTCAATATGATTTGTTTTGCTTTGCCTTTTGTTGTCCGTTTGTGTCCATCTAACACTGACCTGTCACATCTGTCTCCGTCACATCAACTCTCAGCGTCCCTGATTGGAGAGCAGATAAGTAGGTCACTGTGTGTTTCTTATTTTTATTATTTCTGTGTCTGTGTGTTCGTTGGCGTGTGGAAGGATGGGAGCTTAATGCACATGTACAGGTCATATGGTGCATGTGTTGGATGTTTGATTTGGTTTTGTGCATTTCATCTGTAGTAAAATAATACATCCATGTCATTTTGTTTTTGTAATAATAATCTTAGTTGCTAAACTTTCCACACTTCCAAACATTTTTGTAATCTTTAATAATCCACTTTTATTCTACTGTTCTGCAAAAACAGTGGTATAAGTTGTATAATTGATCTGTTCTTGGATAGAAAAGAAATAGGAATAATTAATTATAAATTGTATATTCATTTAAGTAATTTATGATGAATCATTTGCCGTAGCTGTGCAAAAAATTTGTTTCTCTTTCATTTGAAAGTGTTAAGAGAGAGCTTTTAAATTTTAAGGCTGCTGGTCCCAGGAAACAAGCAATCTGAAGACGTCATTTTATGCCTGCTTAGAATTTATGATCTGCATTTTCAGTATTTCCTGAAATGTTTTATCCCGAACTATCAATGATCAGTTGAGCATTAATTAGCTAGATGATTAAAAGTAAAATGATAAGCAGATCTAGTTTTTAGTAACTAAATGGCCAATCTACCATTTTGTGCAGAACACAAGACAATGTTTTTAATTCTTTTTTTTTCTAAGACATGTTTTAAAAAATTGGACTTGTATTATATTGGAGGATTAGACATTTACCTGTTTAAAAGAGCAGATATTCTATTTATAAGGTGTAAAACTGACTCTGAAAGTGTTGTGGGTCATTTTTAGCTGAAATGTTTATCAGTCTCATGGTGTTAAAGAGGCAGATGTTGATAAATTCCTGATGACTGAAAAGTCAAAAGTAGCTCCTGACATCTTTCAGGTGTCATGATGACGAGTAGTCTGAAGAAACAGGGGTAGGTTAGAATGTGTTTTTCAACAAGTGTTTTTCTAAAATCATGCGTCAAGGTTGAGTTGACATAAAGTCGGGCTTGTCCCAGAAATCTTTGCCTCTCTGCACTCAGCTTGTTCTCAGCTGGTCATACTGTAACTTGATCTCTCTTCTTCCAGGCGTGCTCCGTTGCCTCTGGCCATGCGTACACGCAGAGCGCTGGTCGACGACCTCTCCCTGGAGAACTCTGACTCAGAGGAGCCCCCCGCCTCACCAACGCCCTCCTCTGGGCTCCCAGGGACTCCAACCCCCTCGTCTGAACACAGTCTGGAACCTCCACCACCCTACAGCATCAACAACACAGAGTGACGCACACATGGACTCAGTTACACATAAAATGTACACACACAAACACACACGCGCACTCACACACACACACACACACACTAACATGCACACACACACACATCTGCCTCTCACAGCCTCGACAACTCAGGAGTGAAGGAGTGACATGCACACAGTTCATAACACTGTAGTTTGTAAAGGTAAATAAAGTATCTAGAATGAAACATCAGGCGCTACAACTCTAAAACAACCTCACTGAAAAACAGAAAAATGTAAAAAATGAGATTTTACAAAGATTCAACTGGAACTAATTTTTATTTTATACCAACTGTGACATGAAAAACAACATAACAAAGACTGGAAATTTTTACAATGCATCTCTGTAATACGCTTGTAAGAAACTAAACTACATCTCCCAGAGTACCGAGGGAAAGTGATTTATTATCAGCTAGTTCCGTGATGCTGTACAGTGATTAGAAGACAGAAAACATGACGGTGGTTATGTCTTTTACATTAGGAGGTATTTTAAAACTAAGCCATGTTTAACCCTTTGAGGACACACAATCTGATTTCACAAAGGGCTGCTGGAGAGTGAAAATACTTCTGAAAGGTGTTAAGACAATCTGTATACGTTATATAAAGTAGATTGCGCCAAGTGCGCACATGAAATAGAGGATCCATCTTCTTTACAAGTGTGTTAAGTGCAAATGTGAGTTATGACATTTTCATGTCATTTTTAAAAATAATCCAGCGAACAGAAAGAAATAACAATGAAGAGAATAAACAATATGTAGACAGTGAGTTAACAAAAGAGAAACGGCAATTAGTAACTATTATCTGCTTAACTTTTATTGGAAATGGGTGATCAGAAAATGGGAAGCCGTGATTCCATATTATATTGATCTCATTTTCATAATTTGTCAAAAGTGTAGAGACTCAAACAGCTGACCATGAAAAGCAGCCTTTATGCAGTATAACTGCTTTAAAGTTGTATTACGTGATAAATTCTTTTTCTGTAGGTTAGAAACAGTATGTTGTTAGAAAAAGCAGTAGGTAGTAGCTCTTAGATAGTTTCTTTAACTAAAGTTTTAACATATTGCTTCAGAAATTTGACTTTGTATACGTAATTTATATCCAATGTGAACTTAAGTTATTGATTGCTGGTTATTTTCTGGAAGCATGTTAGTCTGATCTCTTCTGCTCCTGCTGGCCTCCTGCGGTGATTCAGACTTTTCCGTCTCAGTCAGCGTCGCAGCCTCGGGTCCCAGAGGTGAATTTGCATGGGAGACCTTTCTGGTGGTTAACTGGTTTGAGTTTGAGTTACTGCTACAGTAACATGACTAAGATCAACCTGTGGAGAACTGTATTATGTGATCTTTTTATCCAAAGCAAAGCATATTGTGACAATTAGCCTTTTTTTCTCTCTCTTGTTTTAGACTGATAAACACATCACGTTATATCTTGACTGGCATCTTGTACATTGTAATTTTGATTTTTACTGAGTAACTGTGTAAATTATTGATCAAACAAAGCTTTTTTGTGTTTAACCAAATGGTGGGCGTATGGATGAGAAAAAGGGACTTAAAGTTGTAGTAAACGTAGACTAGCAGTAGAGTAGAGTAGATGACGGGAGCCTGCTGGAGTTATTCTCATTAGAATAAACTCTGCTAACAGATCCTGCATAGACAAATGTAGAAAAACTGAGCACTCAAAGCATTTTCAGATAAAGTAGTATTAGATAAAAAATGACAGTGATGAGGCACTGAGGAATGAATTTTTATAAAGCAAACAAAATGAAAGTAGAATGAAAGTAGATTTTCTTTTTTTTTTTACCCTGGCTATCAACTCAAATGACCATGTGTGTGTATTTGCAGCTTGATGACCCTGCTGTGAGAGAGAACCCTGTTTTTAAAGATGTGTTTCTTTTGATGAAATGTGTCCAAGTTTTATTTATTGTTAACTTGACCTTCTTCAGCACCTGTTTGCCAGTCATAGCTTTAAAGCTGTCCAAGAAGTTAATGTGATGTCAAGTTTTTGACACACACACAAATAGAAACGTTTTAAAGGAGTAGTTTAACAGTTTGGGAAATCAGCTAATTCACATTCTTGCAGATAGTTAAATGAGAGAATGAACACTTCTTTCATGTCTGTACACTGAAAATGAGGATACAGCCAGCAGCTAGTTAGCTTAGCTCAGAATAGGGACTGGAAACAGATGAAAACAGTAAGCCTTGCTCCATCTGAAGGTAATAAAATGCACCTCCCAGCACCTCCAAAGCTCACTGATTAACATGTCATATCTGTGTTTTATCTCTCTTTTTTAAAGGTGGTTGCATGCCGTACAGAGACTGGGGGAAGTCCTTGCCCCCGGTCAAAAAAAGAGTTTGGCCAATAACTTACCATAAAACCAAAACTGCTGCTTCTACATGTTTTGCACAGGTTAAGAAAAGATAAAATGTGTGAGCTTGTGAGCTGTGAGCTGTGCAACCGTTGGTAGCTGGGTTTTGTTTAGTCGAGGCAAAGCCGAGCCAACTGTTTTCCCTGTTTCCAGTCAATGTACTAAGCTAAGCTAATTGTCTAAAGATCTGCAGCTTCACATTGACTTTACAACCATAAAAATGATATCAATCATCTTTAAAGCTCAACAAAAGAGAAAATCAGTCTGTTTATAAAATGTTAAACTGTTCTTTTAAATTAAATTATAAAGAATGTCGCTGGCACATTAGCTTTCAACTGGAACTAAATGAAGATAAAGATTGTGTTGCTGAATGTTCTTTTTTTTGTTCTGGATATATATAGGTATTGTACAATATGCTACATGGAAAAAACGTAATGATTAAGTTGGTGTTTACCATTGATTACACACAGGACCAGCTCTGTAGTTCTCGGTAATCAGGGTTTGTCATCACCGCTCGCTCTTCCTGCTGTTATGAATTGACAAGTGTACATCTGAATGAAACAGCGATGCAAAACTAACACCTGTACTGACAAAACAAGAACAATTAGGGTTTACAGTACTAATGTCCTATTTCTATCCATGTATTTTTAGTCATTTTCAGACATATTAGGCTTTTTTTTTGCCATGCCATGTTCACAGTGATTCAGTTAGTGACAGGTGAAGAAAGATCAAACCAGTTGGGTCAAGAAAGAGTTTGACTACTGACGACATATATTTAACGCCCTATTAAAGGGTTTAATTTTTTATTTTCTGTATGTAAAACTCACTTATTTTAGCAATATATATAGGTTATGTTTGACGCTTTATTGTTTTTTTAAGATATTGTGTAAATGCTGCACTTTACACATGACCAGAGGAGACAGACATTGCCGGACATTGTCGGTACATCACGTCTGCTTTTGTCAGGTCGTAGTATATCTCAGAGCAGGCCGACAAAGCATTAAGCCAAATGAGCTGACGTCACGTGTCATCACGATACAATGTGTCACTCTGAACTTTTCTTTCCAATGTCATAATCTCAGAGTGTCGTATCAGCGTCTAGAGGTGGTGACTTTGTTCTGGCCTCGATAGACCAAAATCTGTAGACACGTGAGCTGATGTGCTGGATTGAGAACAGAAGTGTTCTGTTCATCTGTAGCAAGAGACAAGGCCGGTACTTCTCTGAGGTGTTATTTTTCTCTCTGTGTTTGTTTATGGCTACTGTGGAACTTGAAACATTTTGGAAAAATGTGTTTTATTGTTTTAGCCTTTTTTTTTGTTAATGATGCTGTAATTATAAAACATCTGACTGGGGTTACCTTTAATATATGTCGTTGGTTTTGATCTTTGTGTTTCTGTGTCTTTCTTTGAGATCAAGAGCTGGGTTGCACATATAGGTGGAAAGTAACTAAGTGCATTGATTCAAGTACTTTACCAAGACCATATTTGAGGTGCTTTACTTATAACTTCAGTGTCATGCTATTTTATACTTATACTGCACAACATCTTAGACAGAAATATTGTACCTTCTCCAACACAGTATTTATCTAAAAGCTATAGCTGCAAGTTAATTTAAATATTTTGCATAAAAGACAATATATACAGTATATAAACAGTATAACATGTATTTTAAATTGGCTCCGCTCGGGCAGCTGTAAAATACTACCATCTTAATGCATCAGCTATAATAATTAATATACTCTCTCATTTATACTGTATACTGTAATACATTAATGTGGGTTATTTTATCCTGTACTTTCTCTTAATACTTTTGAGTACTTTATCACTTTATCACAAGCACACATACAAATACACACCCTCAAAAATAGTTATTAGCATCACAGCATAGCACTTACTGTTGTTTATTGGCACCATGAATGTTTGTCACCACTTTTAACACTAACATTGAAGTAATACCACTGTAAATAATACACAAATTGAGACACAAGCACGGCTGGAGAACCAAAAAAAGGTTACCTTTTGCTGCAATAAAGGAGCAAATTAAAATGTAGCTGATGAATATAAGTGAGAAGAATAATAAAATTATTTGCTGCCAGTCAAATGTGTTTGATTGGAAAAGAAGACATTAAAAATGTGGGTTCATTCTTAAATAAAGTAAACTGAGTGTTAATGCACTCATCTCAGTTCAGACCTGTTTTTTCCCCACAAGTGGAAAATCTTTCCACAGCATAAAAACACCACAAGTCAAGCGAAAATACTAAAAGTGTTGGTACTTTATACACAATACAGACTATAACAGCCATTAAAACTAGACAGAGAAGCAGGTTTTAGTGAATAGAGTAAGCATGACAAGAACTGGTTGCTTAGTGAGACAAAACAGGGGAAAAATCTCTGAATAATTAAACATTTTTGTCAGAGAATTTAATGGATGTCAGTTTTGTGACAAAGACTAAAGGTACACAAATATACAATAAGTTGTCCTTGGAACTTGATTTCTTTTTTTCAAATTTAACAGTATTTACAAAATAATCAAGTTTCTTGAGACTTAACCAGAATGTTTTGGTTATCAGAATACATCATGAGGAGCTCTTGCTAAACTGAGATTGTCAAAACAACAGATTAGTGACAGCATTCAAATCAAGTCATTTAAATATTAAAATTAAATTAATAAATTGCATAAAATCCACAAGATGCTTCATACCTCCATTTAAAAAAAAGGAAGAGATGGTTTATAACTTATCTACTTTCCCCCATTAACATTTGCAGTAGAACAGCCATGCATCACTGTTCAAGACCTTTTTTCACATTTGTTCAATAGGTAACAAGCCTCAGTAAAAACACATTTGATCCTAGCAGTTGGGTGACTCTCTGTCTTTTAATATATCCGTGAACAGCCAGTCATCCTCTTGTGGTGGTGTTTGTATGGGACGGTCCTCTGCAGTAAAATGTGGGACAGAGAATGATTGAGCAACACCCTCAAATGGTGTGAAGTGTTGGTTATTAACCAGCATGCAGGTGCTCTCTTCCTGAGGGTGCTGGTACGTCTGCGGCTCCAACATGTTGTAGTGGTAGCTGATCGATGTGCAGAGCTGGTTTTGGGTGATGTCTGTACCTTGGGATGGCTTTAAACTGTCAAAACGTGTCTTGGCAGCATCATCAGTTTGTCTCGGAGCATCATTTAAGTGGTTTATGGTCAAATCCTGATCTCCACGACAACTGCATGCATATTCATGTCTGTATTCATCCGGCCCACAGTGAAGATCCTCAGATCTGTCGCTGCAGATCCTTTCTGTGAGACTATCTGACTGATCTACAAATCCAACATCACCAGCACAGACTTCCTGCCCAGCATCACTTTGGCATTCACAGATACTTTCGAAATAAGCCTCTACATCCATGCAGCCTGCGAAGTCCTTACTGCTGACACTAAAAAGATCCATAATATCTGTCCACTGATTCTCTGAAATGTCGGGGATGTTCTTCTGGGCCTGTGTGCAGGTAGGGATGTCTGTGAACAGACATTGAATGGGGGAGTCACAAGAGTCAAAAGACAATATGGAGAGTTCTGGAGAAAAGACAGGAGAGATGTCCACATTCTGGCTGAACTGGGTGACATGGGAGTCCATTTGACTCGTTTGAGATTCTCCCGAGAGGTTGTTGTTTGACTTCAGTTGACTTTCGCCGCCATAATGCTCAGTATGAAACATCTCTGCCTGGTGTTGATCCACAGAGGAGCTCACAGATGTCAATTCATCCAGTGTTTGATTTCCATTCTCTTCTTTGGGCTCGTCCTTGCTCTCGTTGTTCTTATCATAACTCATATTGGTACCACTGGCAGGTTCTGGGTTGCGGTGTTGTTTCCACAGACGTCCCAAGTCTGGCTTCTTCTTTTCACTGATATCATTTTCATGTGAGCCAGTGGAGACATCAGTCCCAGACAAAGAGATGCAACCTGCACCTCTTTGAATGCTGCATTTTTCTGGATCTTGCACATAACCACCTTTGGAGGGGCTTCTGGACCGGTCAGGTGTCTCTGGCTTCTGTGATGGCAGAGAGGAAAGGCTTTTTTCATCCTCCTTAAAATAAAGAGCAGACGCCAGCCGGTGGTTTGCTGCTTCTATGTCTGCAAACTTTCTGTTGAAAGAGACAGATGAGGAAAAGATAAAAAACTGCATAACAGTTGTTTCCAAAATGCCTTAAGAATTTGTTTCCCAGACGTGCTGACTTGGGTAACCTCAAAGAAACAGTTCAGCATTTTTGGAAAATTGTTCAACCACTCTCTTAACTAGATTTCTATTTAAGAAACATACCACTTTGAAGCTAAAGCCAGCAGCTAGTTAGCTTAGCACAAACACTGAAGAAAAGTGGAAAACTGGCAAATTAATAATATCTGAAATCTCTGTTGGTGCCAATGTAAGCTAACTGCTAATATCAGTATCCTCACTTTTGTCATACAGACATGTGAGTGTTATTGAGGTTGTTATCAAACTCTTGGCAAGATAATGAGAAAGCACATTTCATTAATCTTAAAAAAACCTTTTTAATGAGGCATTTCCATCTCCTTGTGACCCATCATGTCAAGAGTTACAATCAGTAGCCAAAAGTGACTCTTTGATGTGAAGTGATTGATTTTGACTTTTAGAGGACACAAGTAAATTTTCACATGAAAAGATTTGAAAGTCTAAAAAAATATACATGATATGTAACTGGAAAAAAAAAAATTCATGTTAACATTCAGTGATGTTGGTGCCTTTGTGGTAACTTCAACGCACCTCTGAATCATGTTGTGCAGGAAGCGACGGTGGTTGACCTGTCGCTTGGACGGTCGGTTCTTCCGCGGTTTCTGAAGAGTCCTCATCATGTGACCTGCTGCTGAAGTTACAAAGGTGTAGAGGTCACGACCCCAGGGGACCCCTCGCTCCAAACCAGGTTCAAGAGTCACAGAGATGGATGGTCGCATGGCTGTAAGAGAGAGACCTGGAGTTAAAAGATGAGAGAAAAAGGAAAAATAAGAAATGAAAGAAAAAAGAGGAGAAAAGACAGATTATAGATCTCCGTAATGTCACTGAGCAATACTGTGTCAGCATCTGATTGAAATAATTTCATTGACATGAGAAAAATGTTTAAAAGTTACTATTTTTTAAGTGTCTTTTTGACTTCATTAACATTCATTATGCATTCTATCATCAACAACAGACTTTAGAAAATAAACCTGGTTAAACATTCACTTCTTTTTAAAGAAGCTGTCTGTGAGATTAAATACATTTACTAAAGTACTTTATTTAACTACAGTTTTGAATTATATGTTCTGAGTTATACTTTAATGTGTTTGTCCATTTTCGCAGCTTTATAACTCACATTTCAGAAAGTGATATTGTACTTTTTACATTTATTTTATAGCTATACTTACTGGCTACTCTTGTAATGAAGTTATTATACATAAATAAGCTAAGATGAGTTTACTGTATTAAACACAATTACTTGATACAGATCAGTCTACACAATCTACAAATTAACTGCAGCACAGTGTTTTAGGCAAAGTCATCTTCACCTCAGTCAGTTACAAAACTTAACATGAATTTCTCATAAACATTAATGGCAATACAAATAATAAATAAAAATACATAATGTAATAACAAGTGTTGCTACTTTTACGTAAGGATCTGAACACTTCTTACACCAGTACCTGTCATTACTGTCACAGTTGAGGATTGATTAATTACAAAGATGTATTAGCAGTTTATTATGTCTTTTCTTGTTTTATTCTGTTCAGCTAAACAAAAAAAATGATTTGATGGATGATATATTTACCTTATTCCTCCACAGTCTGCTGTGTGTCTTCCTCTATCCTCCTCCAAAGTGCAGAGGATTCAGCTGATGTAGGCGGGCTGCTTCAGAGAGAGAGGTGTGGTAATTTTATTGTTCGTGTTTGTCCCTGCATGCATTGTGGGCCTGTGTGCAGCAAATTAAGTAAAGTGACATGAGTGCTCAATGCAAATGCACCAATTTCCTTTTTTTTCCAGCTGTGTGAAAAGAATCCAACTTGACAAATTGATGGTGGGAGAAGAAGTGAGACACGATGAGAGGCTCTGAAAAGAAAGAGGCAATTATCTGAGAAGTCAACCGCTTGTGGATGTGTGGGCACACGTCTCCATTGTGAGCCGCACTAAAGGCAGCTTGTTAAATACTGAGAGACACAAACGCAGCCGCTGAGGCAGTTAACAAGCCCTTAATTGATCAGCTTAAACTCTGGCCCTAATTATCACATTCTCAGAGGGAAGAACTAAGATGGTTGCTAGTGGCATTAATTGACCTTTGCAATTCAATAGCACACCTTCCAAGTACAGAATTTTGCATATCTATGGCAGCAGGTGGGTGAATAGGGCTGTCCTTTTATAATGAGAGACAGTGACAGAAAGTGACAACAAGCTTGATATGCATCTCTTAATTTTCATTAAGACACATTTAATGTTTTTAACTGTGAACAAAGCATAATTTAAAACATTTTATCCAGAATTTCAGCCAAGACAGGTTTTGTTTTCACATAGTATCTTGAGATATGTAGTGTTTCTCATTTTTTAATGCTATGTTAATACAGCAACATCTGATGAATCAACAAAATAAATCATAAGACAAACAATTTCAGTTTTTTAATGTAACAGTTGATTGTTAGGTGTTAGGTGTCAAAATGTGTTGATTAAGCCTCAAAATATGAATCACCTTTTCATTCAAACACATTCCCTGAGTTTTGGTTAGGTGGATCTGCGTGTCCCTTTCTTTCTCTGGCCTCCTCAGCTTTTTCTATGGGTACACAGAAACATAGTTGTTTGTTATGATATATCCCATAATGTCTTTTATAGTCACACTTGCATCCCAAAATTTAATTTAGTGCAGGGAAAAGAAATAATTTTGTTCACCAGGTCACCACAGAGCTTCCCACATGTTGTTTATTAACTGTCTGCTTTGGATCTGCAGTGTTTGAAAAACTGAGTGACGTTAAGCTGAACTCCAACTCCTGAGCCAGTGGTAGCATATTGTTTTACATACTTCTTGAACTATTCTTTATCTAAAATTTTGACATTATCTCAAGCACTTAATTTGGCCTCTCTGGCATCTTTAATGCAAATACTTAGTTTGTCTCCTTTGAGAAGTCATCTAAACTCTCCCTCAAAGCAAGGAGTTGTTGCAGGAGTGGCATCTATTTATAGTGACACCACATGTGCCTCTAACCAGAGAGCTGCACAACTTCATGCTGTGGTCTCAATTTCAACACTTCAACAAATGAGTTAAAAATCTCTGGTAAGGGTCATTTTCTGTGCTACACGTATGTTACACAAGGTTACTCAAGTTAGGAGGTATAAAAACGTATAATGTATAACAATGTGGTCAATAGTCTTATCTACTCAGCTCATGGAGCTTCAGCCAGTTATCAGTTTTTCAGTTCATTATTCAGTTTGACTCGGAAAGATAATCTCTCTCTTAACACCTCTCCAGTCTACTGCAGGTTTTTACTGTCTGTCACTTCTTTGCCATTCCTCACATGTGGTGTTTTCTCAGATTCCTCTCCAGTGGGCTGATAAAAAGGCCTTATCGCACATTCTCTGCAGAACTTTGACCCAGTGAGAAGAAAACCTCCCTGACTTGCAGATTCATCTCAGCTCCTCCTTGTCCAACAGGACCAATCAGAAAAGAGCTAGTGTTTCTTTGACTTTGTAAATTTTAAAGGAGAGGGTAAGAAGAGCTGCCCTGAAAGGTAAGTTGAATTACCTCTTTAACAAAAGCTTTAATTCAAAGAAGAGTGGTCAAAAAAGACACAGCAGTGTCAGTATTAGGTGTAAAACACTCTTATGCTGTGTGATTTTAGCCATCATTAATCATTAGCCTTTATTAGTTTACTTTAATATCCAATTAGTTTTAACAGTTACTCAAAAGCTCTTGATGTAAACACTCCTAATATTAAGCAGTCATGCTCAGTGACCTTATGATGAATAATTTCAGCCTTAATCCCCTCTCTGATCCATCAGATTTATCACCATGAGCCGGGCCTGGGCTGCGTTCAAGGCTCATCCTTACATCAGTAACGTCCTTGGATACACAACACTGTTTGCCTCCGCTGACCTCATACAGCAGAGTGTGCTGGGAGGGAAACACACTGCAGGATCCACGTCGGAGGATCCAGCCAGCATCAACTGGTGTCAAACAGCTCGAGTGGCGACTGTTGGCTTCTGTTTCCATGCCAACTTCAACTACCATTGGCTAAGAGGACTGGAGAGGATGCTGCCGGGAGGCGGAGTTACGGCGGTGACAGGGAAAGTTGTGGTGGATCAGCTGATCGCAGCTCCTCTCACCATCAGTGCCTTTTATATAGGTGAGTGTGTTACACAGCCTATTTTAATAATTTCTTGTGCATATTCTAAATAACTTTAAAGATCTTCTGAGGGGCTTTTATTCTACTTGAGAAAAGCTGTTGTTACTAACTTAAGCTCTATTTTTCCCAACATCAGCTTTAAGAAAATAATCAAGGACCACTTTTTATTATGAGTCTGTTATTTCCTAACAATCCTATTTTGCTTTTTCCAGTTTTTTAAGCTCAGAACTACACACTTTATTTTTTCAATAAAAGAATAAAACACAACTAAAGACTCAGTTAGCTTGATATATGTGTGTAGCTGTAAGATGTACTCATGTCACTCCTTTTTGTGGAAATGATATTGTTTTTATCAATCAAAGGGAACATAAATATGTTCTTAAAAGAATAGTTAAATTTATGCCCAACTAAATATTCAGTTAGTTATTATTGTAAACTTTGTTTTCTATATACAAAATGTTGAAATGTGTTATACTATATTGTCTAAAGATACAGTTTTTGAAATTATGTTTGTTTGTAGACCAATTTCACATTTTTACATGATCAGCTAATTTTTGGAAATTATTCAGAAATGACAAAACCAAAATATAAAGCAGATATATTTTTTCACATTATATCTATGCCAAAAAACACTGGATTATGATGTACAATTAAAATAAGATGTGTTTTTACTGTGCTTGACAATATAATTTGTGTTTCTATTGGATGGGTATGTATTTCTAATGATGCATAAAATATTTGACACCTTTTAGGTTTGAGTTTTCTAGAAAACAAAGATGACCTGTTTGAAGATTGGAGACAAAAATTCTGGACATCTTACAAGGTACACATTCATTTAAAGTCTGATTTTAATGGAAAGCTATTACTGTTATTGTTTATTAAAGTAGCCTATAATTAAATGCCAAGTAATATATCTCTATGGCTTATGTATAAATGTATCTTCTCTTCCTCTTTTTTTAGACTGGAGTAGTGTATTGGTCAACAATGCAGGTGAGATAATTTTGCAATCATTCATTAGCCACCCTTTGTCTGCACAGATGGACTCAAAGATGCATACACACATACATACAAAAATACAGTGACATATCACTGACATAATCCATTATGTTGTTTTCATCTCTTTCACCATCTCAGGCAGTGAACTTTGCTCTGGTTCCACCTGTAGCACGGACGGTATTTCTGGGAGGCATCGCATTGACCTTCACAATCTACCTGTGTCACCTCAGACAACAGCGTGACCACAAACTTGAATAAACTTTAGATCCATGAGCCTCCATGTTGCAGGGTTTTTTTCTCTGAATGACTGTGAATTAAATTTTGAATGTTTTGGTTTGTTTGTTTGTTTGTTTGCAACTCATGTGAGAACCAAAATTACTATATTCAGATAACGCAATTCTCTAACTTCTAATAAAGTACTGGCACAAATGGTGTGACTGTCACTGACTTTGTGAACCATGAATAGGTCTGGACTCTGTGGCTAATTGAACCTAACCCTTTCACCCCACCCTGAATGTCGACAGAGGGCAAAAGATATAAATATGATGTTCTGGTCTCATGTATATGATCACACATCTGACTGTCCATCTTAACCAAAGTAGCGTAGCACATCCTTTAACTCTACACACCAGCTAAGCTTTTAATACGAAAGACTGAACTAGCTTTTACACATGGCATTTTTGTTGTCGTACTCTTGATTCAAAATAATAAAGTAAATGTGAATTGAATCAGTTTTCTAATCAAAAATGAATAACCTAAAAAGGAGAAATTAAATTATTACTTATGATTCCCCTGAAAACAAGCAAAACAGTCATCCTGCGCTCCCGCTCCTTGTCACTAGAGGCAGCACCTCTAATCATCAGTTATTTTGATTTTGTTCTTCAGGAAGCGAATGCTTTGTAACCAATCAGAGACCCGAGACTTTAGTGCAGTGTTTATCGCGAGACCTCGGCTCTTCCTTTTCCCTTTTCGCTCTGAGTCCAAGATGGTAGGTCCTGCTAGTAGAAATTTTCAAATACGATGGCCTGATTATCCACTACCATCCTTTGAATAAAAGCATCTCATAGTTATAGTGTCAGCCAGTAGTTGCTGTGAACATCGTTTACGTTGAAGTTGAATCATGATTTCGGGTTATTTAGCCTTGTAAACTATATTAGCTTGGCCTCTTTGAAACAGAACCGCCACCTGTACAAGCAGCCAGTTTACGCTGAAATGTTGAATAAAAGCGATTTTCGATAGTAATTCAGAATACGGAATACTGTCTAAACGATAGCAAAAATATGTCACAAGTGCTTGTGAGCTTCTAGTTGTCAAATGTAGACACATGTAAAGTACAAGTTTGTTTGGAATGTCGTAGGTGATAGCATTTAGCTATGGAGTGTCAACATGTGAACCGGCCTTGAATGTAACGTTAGTTGTATGTTAAGACGCTGAATTTAACCAAAAGGAGCTAGGTGTTGATGTAATTTCTGCTCATTTCTAAGCATTAACGGTAATGTGGAGGTTGAGTGCAAAATAATAGGAGCTATTATTATGACATGCAGGCACAGTAGTGATCTGGAGGAGTGTTCAAGACTTCTTAAAGGAATATCTTAGTGCTTTATTAGTTTACTCAGTCAGTGTTCTTCTGTTCAATTTTAAAGGGAGTCGACATCAGGCACAATAAGGACCGTAAGGTGCACAGGAAAGAACCTAAGAGCCAGGATATCTACCTGAGGCTCCTGGTTAAGGTAAGAAGTAATTATTTTGTCATAGTAGCACATCAGAGTCTGAGTTTACATTTTTTAAACTGTCTCCTACTAATCATTCTTAGTGAACCATTTCTAACCATCCTGCTTGGCTTTCACAGTTGTACAGGTTCCTGGCCCGCCGTTCTAATGCTCCCTTCAACAAGGTCGTCCTGAGGAGGCTCTTCATGAGCAGGACCAACAGGCCTCCCATCTCCATCTCTCGTCTGGTAAGTCTCATTGCTCTCTCATCATATCCACTGCTAATGAGAAGTCCTTCAAGTTTTTTACAGATATGTCAACCTTTGAACATGTCGTCATATATAGCCTATTGTTGAGTTCTAAAATTAAAATGCCCCTTTTGACAAAGTACTGTGACAGGTCAGTGTCAGCATCATTTAGAGACGCTTGGGACTGGGTTCGACTGCTGTGTTGCACCAAATCAGTCGATTACATTTGATATGACAGAACTAATTAAGTACTTTCTTTGTTCATGTGTGAAATTAAGTGTTTCCACTTGCTAAGCTAATAAGTAAGTTCATTCAGTCACAGCTGGTTCACAGCTTATTTTATAGTGGCATAATGTCTTTGGCCTCGAGAACTTACATCATAAATGATCCAATGAGTTGTGTTATCAGGTACACAGAATTTAAAGATGGTAGAGGTTACTGGTCTTAGATCAGTATTTGGCATTAGAGGATATCCTTGTTTGAGGTTTGGTAGTGAAAATGTTGAAGTATCTGTGTATCTTGTTTTCATGGGGCTTGTTTTGCTTCCCAGTGTCACTGAGTTCTATAATGTAGTTGGGATGGGGTTAACCTGTGTAGACATTTGTGGTCAACATCAATTCCCATTTTACTTTGCTTTATGGTTACACATAACTGACTTGGTAAATGTATGACAAGTAAAGTAAGAAGAGAGGGAAGTTAAATGTATTTGTAGTAATCATGTATTTGTGTAATGCAGCTTTCAGTTGCTCACATCATATCAGCAGTTTACCTACCAGTCTGTTATATTAGGGAAGATTAGGAGTCCTTATGTTGATGGCGTACAACCCTTGTCACTTGAACCCTGTTGTCCGTTGTTTAGACACAGCATGGTCATGTGTGCTAAATTTCTGACTTTTCTTCCATTGCATCCAGATCCGTAAGATGAAGCTGCCTGGCCGTGAGAACAGAACGGCTGTTGTTGTGGGAACCGTTACTGATGATGTCAGGATTCAGGATATCCCCAAACTCAAGGTAACTCTTACATTTTGGAATGGCTGGAATACATATATATATATATATGTCTTTTTTGTTTCTGGTAAAGATATAATTCCATCCATCAAGATTCTTCCCTTAGTACTGTTGTAATACTGTGGTGTACAGTTTCAGTAGATGGTCCTCATGTTCTTTTTGTTCTCCAAACAGATCTGTGCTCTGAGGGTTACTGATGGTGCCCGCCGCAGGATCCTGAAGGCAGGAGGTCAGGTGATGACCTTTGACCAGCTGGCTTTGGCTTCTCCTAAAGGACATGGCACAGTGCTGCTCTCAGGTAACCTAGCGCGTAATTTCTTTTTAAATTCTAGTGAGATGCAGTTAGTGTAGATTACGGAGTAGTTACTGTTCCACTGGTGCTATGGTACCTTGGATGACACGCACATCCTTAATTCAGCTGGTACCAATTTCAAATGTACTCCCTGTTATAGTCAAGTTAGTGTAGTTCTCAAGATTGCCATCAGGGGATAGCTATGTTAAATAAAACTTGAGGATACACTGAGAATTTTTTGATAGGTGTCTACAGGGATGAAAGATGAAAAGTTGTTTTGTGGACCTTACTTTTTCTTTTTTTATGTTGAGCACTAATCTAAGTTAACTAGGCTGAGGAATCTCTCGTCTCAGTGATTATGCCATTAATATTAAGCCTCTTCTAATAGTCAAGATATTAACCAATGTTAAAGTATGAGTATCAAGTGCTGGTGTTTTGTCTTTTGTTTTGTTGTTTTTTAAGTATTTTTTTAGAGGTGTGTTTAGTTCATTATTCATGTGTATTTATTATTTTAAGTATGGCATATGCTGCTTCAGACCATTGTTTTTGAATCATTGTTGTCAGGTGTCAGTATAGTTATGTATTGTGCGATCTACAATACGCATTTCTCTCAGTATCCCTTTTTACTTAAGCATTGCCTCAGAAATTACTTAATCAAAATATAAATTAGAGTAATTTGAGAATAAGAGTTTCTTCTACTTCTTTTTTTCTCTTCTTCTACTTGGAAGTAAGTTGGAAGTAATTTAACCTCTGCTAAAATCAGGTGTAAACGTACATGTTTTTTAAATACTGAAAGTTAAAATTAAATTTATATATAGACTTATAGGATATATAAGAGTAGAGCATTCTTTCTGCCAATAATGTTGATAGAGATGCTGTATAACATTTAAAATCTGTTTTCTCTCCAGGACC
>JAPZDV010000025.1:14192360-14238785 GCA_029814665.1 Acanthurus lineatus
AATCTAAGTTAACTAGGCTGAGGAATCTCACATCTCAGTGGTTATGCCATAAATATTAAGCCTCTCCTAAAAGTCAAGATATTAACCAATGTTAAAGTATGGGTATCAAGTGCTTTTTTTTTTGTTTTGTTTTGTTTTGTTGTTTTTTAAGTAATTATTTAGAGGTGTGTTAAGCTCATTATTCATGTGTATTTATCATTTTAAGTATGGCATATGCTGCTTCAGACCATTGTCTTTGAATCATTGTTGTCAGGTGTCAGTGTAGTTATGTGTTGTGCAATCTACAATACTCATTTCTCTCAGTATCCCTTTTTACTTAAGTATTGCCTCAGAAATTACTTCATCAAAATTGCAATATGAATTAGAGTAATTCAAGAATAAGAATTTCTTCTACTTCTTCTCTTCTCTTCTTCTACTTGTAAGTTGGAAGTAATTTAACCTCTGTTAAAATCAGGTGTAAGCGTACATGTTTTTTAAATACTGAAAGTTAAAATTAAATTTATATATAGAATTATAGGATATATAAGAGTAGGGCATTCTTTCTGCCGATAATGTTGATAGAGATGCTGTATAACATTTAAAATCTGTTTTCTCTCCAGGACCCCGCAAAGGCAGAGAGGTGTACAGGCACTTCGGAAAAGCCCCTGGAACTCCTCACAGCCACACCAAGTATGTGTACAGTTGATAGTTGAAATGAGTTTCTTTTAACAATAACTGATCCTTGGTCCCTAAAATGGCATAAATATAAAAAGGCTTTTCCTATGAAAATTACTCTTGAAAAAGTTGGGTTGCCAAAAAAATGGATGTAATTTAACATTCAGGGTTAACTGACACTGCAGTTTTTCTGTCACAAGGGCCCTATTGTGTGTTGACTCATCTGTCTCCCCCCATCTTGTGCCTTCCTCATTTCTCTCCATTTCTTGCCCTTTGTCCTCACGCTCTTCATCTCGCTCAGTTGGTTCAGCAGTTTTGTCCCATATTTTGATCGGCTCGGTAATTTTCAGCTTTTACACCAGTGAATTATCTATCAGAACTGAAGCCCTGTTGGTGTGATAGGCAAAAAAAAAATGTAATACCAGGATGGGATGTAGGATAAAATGTGCCAGTTGACACAACTTATTTTTAATATAAGTAGTTCGCTCTTAGTCCAGGTGCTGTCATACATATGACAAATAGGTAGACAGATTTATAAGGAGATAATTGGTCTTTACACTGCATACATTTTGATTTGTCTGGGTGGAAAATGCTGTTCTTAATACCATTAGTAATAAGTGTAAGCTGTGACAGCGAGACTGTATGTACATTTCCAGCACTTGGAGATTGAAGCAGCTAAATGGTCTTGAGCCAGATATTTTAACACACTTGTGCTTTTTCTTCTGTCACTACTGTCCTACTGTTAAAAAAAACCTCAACAACTTCACAGCCACATTTTTGAGTATATTATACATGATTACACAAGACAATACAAACACCTTGTGGTGAATGGTTTCAGTCAGTCTACATTATACCATTGCAAGGGAAAAGTCTTCACAACATATTTTACTTGTTGTAGAGATTTGTTGGTAAGGATATTGAACACAAGAATCCAGATGCCATTAAGCTTCCATTGTATGGGCCACTCACAAACAGTGCTTTGTCTAAACAGTGAGGTTGGCAGAGGACAAATTGTAGGGATACATGATGACCAGTTTTAGTAATGAGTACCCGGTGCTGATTTCTTCACAAGTCAGCATTTATGTAGAGATGAGAGATGATAAGGCTAAACCACAAGATGTATAGCTGTATTATGTTTGTGGTGCCATCATCTTTTCCTAAATTATTCTTTCTCTTTTCTAGGCCCTACATCCGCTCCAAGGGCAGGAAGTTCGAGAGAGCTCGCGGTCGCAGAGCCAGCCGTGCTTACAAGAACTAGTCTCTCTTTGTTTTCCACGCAATCTGATACAAATAAAGGATCGACTGTATAAATTGAGTGGTCTCTTGTTTTATTGGATAGCTTACACACCCTTGCAAATAGATGAAATTTCATCCAGTTGACATTTATCATTGACATTTTCTTGGTAACATGAAATAATTTAGTTTAAGCAAAAGATGATATGCCGGTTAATATTACAGAAGAGCACTTTTAAATAGCTTTAAAAAAAATTACAATTTATCACAAATATATTACTCTTAAATTCCATTTAAAGCCCTCACTGAGTTTTTGACGTTGCAAATCTTTTGATCAAAATTGGTATGAGTTCGCCAGGGAAAAAGTGACTTGGCCAGGAAGCGGTGGTCTGTCAATGATTGGAGAATGTCGGTGGGTGTTGCAATGTTTTCGTTATCGCCATTGGATTTCCTCTCCGCCGCTCAAAGCTGCTGCTACTGCGTCTCCATGCACTTCCTGCACTGAGCCACAGTTTACAGGGCAAGCGACTATCTGTCGTCGTGAGAGGGGAGACAAGATGAGGTAATTTGAGGTCTTTGCTTTGATATATTATTTTTTTGTCCTAATATGTTGACGGAAAAAAACATCACTCTTCAAATAAAATGTTCGTCTTATCGACTTTATAAATTCCAATTATTGCGGCTAACGTTTTCATGTACTGTTATCTGCGCTAACTTGGATAACGTTACCTCATTAGCTTAAACCAAAAAGTAAATCAGAAATAAACTATCAAATGGGGGGTCTTCGGTGTGCCCAATGTTAGCCACGGTGATGCCTAGTCAATCTTAGGAGAAAAAAGTTTAAAATAGTGTATGAAGTTGGCCAGAACGTGGGTTATTCCCTAAGTAGCAAACTGCTAGCCACTGCTAGCTGGACGCTGTGTTGCGCTTGTCTGGCAGCAGTTTACAGTAACTTAGCCAACATTACTGTGTACACAACATCAGCTAGCATTTGTTATTTCTCAGACTTTACGTTATAATGTCAGCTCGTCATCGAAGAGTTACTCTAAACGTTTAATGCACCTTTTTTCTAAGTATTTCAGAAGATGCAACATTTATGAAAATGAACATCCATCTAGTCACTGTTAATCTACAACAAGAGTTAGGATAGGTAACGTTAAGTCAGCTGGCTAACAGCCTGTCAACCTCCTAGCTAACGTCTGGCGGGTGACATCAGTAAAGTTTAACGGTCAAATATAGCCTTTACTCCAGAACATCGGGATTGATTGACAGTCGGATAACGCCAATATTAGGTGTGAAACCGTGTCCATAGTGCGGCAACGCTCGCAGAAGCTAACTGAAACTTGCCCAAAATACCCTTAAGTCATTAAAAAGCAGCCTTATTGTATGGGAGACCAAATTAGCCCGCAGATATTATTGTGGGTGTCCCCACCCTGCGTTTCAAGGACGTAAGGTGTAACAATGGGCATCGGTGAGGTCCTTCATGTGTGTATATTTATCAAGATAGGACATCGGCCAAGTATTGATTTTGTCTACACCACTGCTTACGTAATGTTTCCTGTCTATTATAAAAGATGTCACTTGTTTATTAATCTAAGATTAAAAAAAAAAGGTAATCCAAGGTAATTAATGGCACTGTGCTATTATTTAGGCTTTATTTTGTACAGGGAGACATTTACATCATTCAGTCACTTAAAGGTTGTAGAGCTGCCAAGTTAATTCAAGGAGTCACAAGCTTGCCATAATAGAGGTTATGTTTCTCACTATTAACTTGTTTCTTTTATTGGAAGTTTTTAAAAAAAAATTAAGTAAGATTGTTGCATGCGAATGCTGATTGCAAAACCACTATAATCCAGTTCCATTTAGGTCAGCAAATTGCAAAATCTCAATCCTTTATTCAAATTGTGAAAGAGAGACTGTTTCCCCAAATCCCATGAGAAAAAAAAAACTATTCGTCAAAGTACCAACCAGATGTGGTAATTTTCATGCAGCCATTCATCTAAAATAATGTGGTGTCTCAGCAAGGCTGTTGAGGATGTGCAACTTTGAGTCATTTAGTGCAAAGACGCACCTTAGGTCAAGGGGCATGACAGATTTGGTATTGCTTCACCCTGTAACAGTAATCTTTTCATCTTATCATGACAGTTCTACTCTGTACTTTTTCAGCTTTAATTCATAAAACGTGATAATTAAACATGCACCTTTGTACCATGTAATCCTCACTGAATTAGGGGCACAATTTATTCAATTTATTTTGTTGAGTGTGCTTCCGTTTTTTTGTTAAGTTTTTACTCATCTGCTCTAAGAATACTTTAAGATTGACTTTCTATGGATTTGAGTTTTGGTTGTTTTATTTTTCCACTTCTGCTATTGACTGCTTTCTCTTCTTCTCCTTTGTTGTCATTTAGGAACAGAGATCTTTGGGAGGGAACGTGAGGTTTGACTAAAGGACGTTACCATGACATAAACCAAGGGTCCTCCTGTGACTGTCTCCTTGTTTGTCTTTTGTTTTGTTTCAGTTTTTATTTTTTTGTGTTTTGGAATCCTCCTGTCTTAAAGTGTTCACTCTTTTCCTATGGAGAACTGAAAAGTAATTAATGCAGGATTTGTTTGAATGAAATTTTAATGTATCACACTACTGTCTAGAGGTCTGGCCTTATCACTCCTCTTGTCTGCCTCCTATATATCACTGAAATTAAAGATAGCAATAGAGGTATCAAAGGTCTTGAAAAAACCTCCACGCATCAGTCTTTATGGCATTAGTTACATTTCAGCCAGCACTTACTAGGCAGCATATTCTCCAAAATTCTTCAACTGTGCATTAATTTAATTTAATTGTTTTAGCCTCCTTGTTTAAACAAGGTGTGTTTGTCTTATTCATACTTTTACCTTCACAATGCAACTAAGATTCAGTTTTGTCCTCTTGTGTAATTATTTAAAAATTTATTATTAATGTCCAGTAGCTGCTCAGCTGCCATACATATATTATCAAAATAGGCAGCTATATGTTTTAATGTAAACAATTTTTTTACTAATGAAGTTTTTGTGAAGAATGCTTTTTTTTAAATGACTGTTGTCTTTGAATATGTTGAAGTATTGCTGACCCTCTCGTCCACCGGCAGTTAACTGTAAAAACTGATGGATCTTTGGCTCAAACTGTGATGGGAACTTTCTAACTGTGACAGATCTTTATTTGTTCCTATCTTCACTGGATAAAGACTCTTAACTGACGAACCTGTAAACTGGAAAAAGTCTGTTTTTCTTTTCATATGAAGACACTTCTGAAATGGAAAGATGGAAACTCAGAGCTGATTTTTTGTGACTTTATCTTTTGAATTCAAGCACTTAAGAAGGAGAAGATTTGAGGAGATTTCAGGCATAAAGTTCTCAAACTGACTTTTAGATTCCTTGTAATTTTTCTGCAGATCTTTCTGCAGTGGAATTTCCTGCTAAATTCCACTTTTCAAGCTTCTTACTGTAGAGGACATTTGTGAGAAAGACTTTTCTTGTAAGCCTCATCCACGTTACCAGGATGCGATCTCCAGGACCGTCTTCACCCTCCACAGCAGAAGCCCTCCTACATGGCCAGTTTGCCAGCTGGGGATCCGGCAGCAACAGCAACAATAACAGCTGCCCTAACAGCCCTGGTGGTCCGGGGGGAATCTCCCCTGCTGCCTCCCCTTCTCCGACTCCAGCCTCCAACTATGCCTTGACCCTTACCCACACCCATATACATATCCAGCGTCTGTCACCACGGCCGGGGAAGGAAGCCCGTCTCCTGCTGCCTTTATTAGAGCTTGTTGGGTGCAGCTGCCCTCGTGCCCCTGCACCCCCTCTACTGGTGCTGTACTGGTACCCGCCAGGCAAACGACGGAAAGGGGTGTCCCGACGCAGGCAAGTGAGGGCCTACCTGGCTGAAAGCAGGGCTGAGGCTGAGAGATGGTCAGCTGCTGTACAGTGTCTACTCAGAGAAGTGACTGTCACTGCTGACACAGGTGAGTACATCTGAAAGCTTGTTAAAGCTTGTTAATTGAAATGGTTACATATCCTCGCTATAAACTATTCTGCTGTGTTTTTTTAAATTAATTTAATGCATGTTTCTACATTATTAATAGCCACGTGTTTTAGTTCAAGCCAGTATGTTTTGTGAAGTGAAAGCCCAAAGTATGATCTCTTTTTAGAAGGAGTTTTTGGTCATTGCTATAAGTATATAAGAATAACATTGTGTGTACCGAAAGGACAGTGTGGATAGTTTACAGCAGATAACAACAGTGTTATTTGCTTTGGCTGACCTTAAAGGTTGTCTGTACGAATAAAACATGAATTCCTGTAGTTTCCTACATAAACCCACACAATGCTGCTTCATGCCGCTTTGATTTATGCGTCCTTTGTAAATGCTGCCTATATTTAGCTTAATGTCCCCGTGACATAAGAACTTTCTGTGTATATAGAACACACAAATTTGCCACAAAGGACAAAAAGGGTACCACAAAGAGCTTGGCATTTCAGGGGTTACGTAGCAAAAGACAAAGGGACTTAACACTAATACATTGAAAGAGGCTGAGAGATTTATTGTTAGAGTATTTGTTTGTTTTTCTTGTTTTTTCACAAAGCTTCATCTTTATCTTTTTATTATTCATCTAATACTTAATTTCAGTGTTTTTTCCCTTATCTGGCCTGTACACATGGTCTGTGTCACAGAGTGTCAAATTAGGAGACAACAAGGGTGGGGCTGCTGCAGCTTGCCACCCCTTCCCATGTTCTGTATCCCTCAACCTCAATAATCAAACAGATAGCAAGGCATCATTCAATGATTATTTGTCTACTGTGTGTGTGTGCACGTGCTTGCATGTGTGCGTGCGTGTGTTTACCTTACCATTTCTTCACACACTTCACCAACATCTCACATCTTTTCCTGTCTCCTTCCTCCTCTTGAGACGTAATCTTTAACCCTCTAAACTCTAAAGTCTCTCTGTCGTTTGTTTTCTCAGTCCTTACCTTCCACACAACTGTCTCCTTCTGCCAACAGTGATAAAGCGGGCATTTTTGATTTTTGCCAGCACTTTGCCTGCCCTGCATCTGCTCTCACCTTATTTATACTGCATTGCAAATCATGCTGTTTTTCCTAGCTTTGCCAGCCTAGTTTCTCATTTTATCTGTTACAGTTCTATTTTCTAATTGTTCCATTTCTAAATCACTTTATTCTGTGTATATTTGTGCCTATAGACATGATAACTGTGGTCTGTTAGGTTTCCTGTTTATTTGCTTTAGTGTAGTTTGTTGCATAATCCAGGATTATCTGAGAGTGCAGTCATTTCATCTTCTTGCCTGCGCCACTGGCACCAGTCTCTGCTATATTGAATCTTGGATTCATTTTCAGAAGCTTATTTATTTATTTATTTATTTGTTTTATTTATTAAGCTTCACACCTAGATTGATAAAAGAGTGAAAGAGAGAAGAAATGTAGTGTCCTATTTTTCTTGCCACTGTGCCTCAATTGGACTGATAATCTGTCATATGTCTATGTCCACAGCTCTATGGTTTTTAGCACCTTGTTTGTTTAAGACCTATTTTGAATGCAGTGAGTCAATGTATCTGAATTTAAATGATTAGTAGCTCTCCAGTGACAGTGTCATGCAGTGTGAAGTAGATCCTGTGTGGTGAAATTCAAGAAGCTCAAAAAGTTGAAAGCACTCAAAGTCCAGGGCACTAGTCTGTAATAACAGCTCCTATTTGGCTTACTTTAAAAATGCTGTGAACCTCTAGTTCCTTCCTTTGTTCTTAACAAAAACTGGGAGTTTTAACTTATGCATGCTCTCCCTTCTTGTTCATGCAGAATTTTCAAGAAGTCTGCTACCTCGTCCCAGGCGACTACTGTTATTGGTCAATCCCTTCAGTGGGAGAGGCCAGGCGATGCAGTGGTGTCAGACCCACATCTTGCCAATGATCAGAGAGGCCAACATCAGCTACAACCTTATACAGACAGGTAATTCCCCAAGTGTGAAGGAAGCCTTTTGAGACAGATAATACATTTACATAAAACATACTAATACATGGGTGTTCGATTAATTCATCTGTTTTAGAGCGTCAGAACCATGCTAGAGAGCTTATCAGAGAGATATCGCTCTCAGAGTGGGATGGCATCATCATTGTTTCTGGAGATGGCCTGTTGCATGAGGTATGTAAAGTTTTTGTAGGAGGGCCAAGAGGGTGGAATTTAGGGGTATGCTCAAAGGGGAAATTACGTGATACTGAAGATATTTTTGCAGGCTTTTTATGTGCCACATATGTGAACAGCTTTAATTGCATCCACTAATATGATGAATTTCTGAATTTTTTGCATTCCTGTAGGTAATTAATGGGCTGATGGAGCGTCCTGATTGGGAACAAGCAATAAAAACACCTGTCGGCATTTTGCCCTGTGGCTCTGGGAATGCACTGGCTGGCTCCATCAACCACAATGCAGGGTAAGCATTTATCTGATTGTTAAATGTAAAGGCAAGAACTCTTTGTCCTCCTCACTTGGATCACTCAGTTCTATTTACACAAAAGTGGTACTTAAGGATAAGACTAAAGTCTAATTAGCTTCATATGTCTTGTCTGCATGTTCTTATCTTGTATTATGTTCATTGATAGTCTGTGCTGTTAAGTCCATAGGTTGTTCTACACCACTCACATGTTCAAAATAGTTTATGGGCAGTGAATAAAAGGATTCTTCTTACGTCAAACTCTGTCTTATCACACATATGACATGCCATTTTTGCCAAAGAGTTGTTTGTGTTCTGTGTCTTAACCTTTTTCCATAGTCACAAGTTGTCTCATTTTTAAACAGAATAGCATGATGTTGCTCTTCTTTTCATCACCTGGTTATCTAGACCAAGTTATCTTTGAATAGCAGAAGGACTCTGTATTGACTTGTTGTCCAAACAGTTCCCCCCTCTTATCTGCATTGACTGGAGGTGTGGTTGTCTTTTTCCATTTCTTCGTCAGGTATGACATGTGCCTTCGGGAGCCCCTCCTTTTGAACTGCTGCTTTTTGCTCTGTCGAGGTGGTGTCCGTCCCATGGATGTGGTCTCTGTGACAACAAGCCCTCCTCCATCCAGTAACAGTCGTAATGCAGCACCCAGGAGACTCTTTTCTTTCCTCTCTGTTGCCTGGGGCTTTGTGTCCGATGTGGATATTGAGAGTGAAAGGTTGGTGTGTAATTGCTTACATAAAAATCTTCCACTGCTTTCTTTGTTTATCAAAGCATAAATATAATTATACTGCAATATCACTTAGCTCAATAACAAAAGATAACTTAACAAAAGATAGCTTAACTTTTTTTTTTCCTATGCCAGGTACCGTGGCCTGGGCTCAGCTCGCTTCACCTTGGGCACCCTGGTGCGCATAGCCTCTCTTCGATCATACAAGGGTCGTCTGTCCTACCTGCCTCCCTCTATAAGCTCTGCATCACCAGATGCCACACCTCCTCCACCAAGGAGACCCCTCTCTCGCAGTATCACAGAAGGTCTTGAGGGCTTCTGCCGAACACCCATCCATCGTACCTGCTCTGACATGGGCATCAGTGAACAGAGGAGCCTTCGAAGGGGTGAGGGAGAAAGGGAAAAGGAGGAGAGGCAGAGAGAAAGGGAAAGGAGAAGAGAGAGAGCTAGGGGAGGAGGAACAGGCGTGGTGAGAGCAAGCAGCCTGGCAGAGGACAGAGAGAGGGAAAGGGAGGGAGAGGTAGAGATGGAGGCAGAGGATGAGAGGTCAGGGACATGTTCAGAGAGGTCGGGAACAAGTTCAGAATCAAATGAAAGGGATGAATGCAGTATAGGAAGGGTAGAAAGATTGGCAGGAATTAAAGATGAAAAGGAAGATGAGGGAAGAGTGGAGCCAGAATCCAATGAGATGGAGGAGGAGGATAGAGGGAAAGATGGGGAAAGCAGTGGTGGTTCTGTTGAGGGAGCATTGCATGCAACAGAGCTAGGAGAGAGTTGTGGGGTTGACATGGGACGAGAGGCAGATGAAGAGCCAGAGAGTGACTTCACCCACGAAGACAGCCTTCAGAAAGCCAGAAATGCAGTAAGAAAGAATTCTGCCCCTTCAAGCCAGATAGCCAACACTCTTTTCAACCAGCCACTCAGTCAGGATGCTGATGCAGACTCTGGCACCTCATATGGGGAAGAAGACATGAATGATCTGAATGGAACCTATTACCAGAAAGAACCCTACCAACTGGACGTTGCTCGTGAGCGAGCTCTCACCATCTCCTCGCCCTTTCGTCATTCTCCCTTCTCTTACAAGCCCAAGACCCTGGACCAAAATCAGAATGCCTCCCGGCCAAGGCCCCTCTCCCTCCTCCAGCACTCCCACTCAAACTCCCTACCCCCTAAACTTCCCTCTCTTTCCCTGTCTCTTTCTCCCACACCCCCATCTTCCCCCTCTTGTGCCTCCCCACACTCCTCATCCTACCTAGCCCCCCGTCCAAACACCCCAAATTCCACCTCACCCTCACCCTCTCTACGCACACCGTCCTCATCTTTTAACTTTGACATTGCCGAGCCAGCAGGACCCCAAAAGAACCGTCCTTTCTCACTGCCTTTAAATCTCCCCAAGGATGACTTGTTACCGCCCCTTGACCAACCCCTTCCCACCAGAGACTGGGTCACCATCGAAGGGGACTTCGTCCTGGTCCTGGCCCTCTATCAGACTCATCTTGGGGCTGATCTTCATGCTGCACCCCAGGCCAGGTTTGACGATGGGCTGATCCACCTTACCTTTGTGCGGGCAGGGATCTCCAGAGCCACTCTGCTGAGACTGTTCTTTGCCATGGAAAGAGGAACCCACCACTCCGTCAGCTCACCGTATGTGAGCCATGTCACCTGCAGGGCCTTCAGGCTGCAGCCACTGTCTACAAGAGGAACACTGACTGTGGACGGAGAGCTGGTGCCCTATGGACCACTTCAAGCACAGGTTAGAAAAGGGAGGAATTGTGATGGCACTGGCTATACTTAAATTGAAGCGCAGTAATCTGATTACAGCACCTGTATGTGCTTGGATATGGTTTAAAAAATAAGTTAGGGGTTTTGACCCCCTTAAGATTATTTTTTTCATGATGTATTTGCTCATGTAGCTTCAGTAAACTTTTAGGGCTATACCAGTGACAGTTGTTTGACAGATCGTGGAAAACCAGAAATATTTCTGTTAATAAGCCAGACTAAAAGACTGTGGTCATTTTACCATATATCGTCCTAATATAGCTGGCTGCATTTGTAGTGATCTGCCTGTTGGTTCTCATCTAATTTACACCCCCCAAAAAAGACTGTGTTTCTTGCAGAGTTGTTTTCAATGTTTTGATTTTAGTTTGGTCTTATAGTGGCTAATAATAGACAGAAGAGCAGGTACTTGTAGCAGATTATTAATGGATTGGTCATTTTTCTCATGGTTGATGCGGACACATGATTATTTTTTTTCCAGCTGATAAGGACACATGTTGTATTTCTAGCAGATGTACCGTAGGCCTTTACAGTTCTAAGTATTAATGCTGTGGAATTATCTTGATGAGTTGTTGTGAGCCTTATTATTGGTAATATTTTTTTCTCTATATTTCACAGGTTCATCCTTCCCTGGCTCGTCTCATCGTTGGCGACTCCGGAGTGAAGATTACCAGATTCTAATCAGGGATTGGTTGAGCTGATTGACAGATAGAGCACTCTACTGAATTATGTAATCTCTGTTGTCGTCTGTACTCTGAAAGTGAGGGGGAGTATCTGAGAGACTTAAAATAGCCTGGATTGCAGAAACTGCTTTACTGGGGTTTAATGAAAGGGATAACCCACCGAGCCACGCATCATTGGAGCACGACTGCAGGGATAAATAGCATATTTTAAAATGGATGAAAAATGCGCCTCGTTGCACAGCTGTTGGATTACGCGCTGCGTACCCTGAGAGAAGCATGAAAACTGCACAGCCTGGGATAATAAGAGGGAAGAACAATCGAATGTTTATGGAATTTTTTTGTGCAGAAAATGCATGCGTTGGATGTATACATAGTAGTATGCATGCAGAGAAGCACTACTTGATTGTTGCCTTTCAGTGAGATGGAAAGAAATCAGATTGAATTCAGAGAAAGTTCTCCTGAAACATGAAATGCTATGAAAACATATAGAGATTCACTTGGGCCGACAGCCCATTAAAACTGGTCCCAGCCCTCTATCTTAAACCAAATCCCAATGTCTAAATGTTTGAGTATAAAACTTCCGTCCCGTAAAAGGAACGCCTTATCTGACACCAGACAGTGCAGTAGTACCTTTCCTTTCTTACATATGTAAGAAATCCAAGTCTTCATAAACTCTTCCTGTCTAATAGTCCCTGTCCACTACCCAAAATAAAAATACAACATACTGGAAGACCCGCCGACCTACTGTTAGCTTTGAGCACGCTGCTCCTCACTGTTTTAACATCAGTGGAGAAAAATGTGGACAAGTGTATACTTTGATAACCGTTTTGTTCATGTAAATGACTCAGTGTAGAGCAGTGCAAGCTTTTCAGGGTCAGTACATTTGTAGGAACAATGGAACCGTTGAGCGGTGACCATTATTTAGATTTTTACATAATCTGCCTGTTTATCTTAGCTAGTGGATGCACGATGATGATGTCAATAATATCAGACTTTGCAACATCCTCAAGATAAAAATGTCTGAACAAAGCAAGCTTTTTGTCAGTGGTTTTAGACTGTTAAATGTCAAGAAATGTTACAGAATCACACACACTTGCCCTCAGCACTGTTTATGTCAAGAATATATTCTCATCAATTTCATGGAAGCATAACAGAAAATTACATGCCTCCGTTAAATAGCAAGTAGTGCATTGATTTTTGCACAATAATTGCAGTGGATGCCGCACAGAAATACACATCACTAGAATGCATTTTAACGCAGAACCAGATGTTTTATTCTAGAAATGGATGCACTAGTATTAATAGCCTAGTCCAGATGCTATAATAAATGGTTCACATTACATTCCTAGTCTGAAAAATTAAATGTCTCAATTTGAGCACTTGTATATTTTTGAAAGGTAGTACAGACTGACTATAAAATCATTTAGACACTTGAAATTTTTGCTGTTGAGACAAGCAAGGGTACAACACTAAAAATCAGGAGCTTTGTGTTGTCACATCAGACTTCTGATCAAGGATTAAATCAGTCGGAGTGAAAAACACCTAAAATATTTATCCACTAGTAGAGCCAATCTGAAGTGTAAGTTGTAACTAATAGATTTGATTTTAAATTTAAATTTAAATTGTACTGAGTATTTCAGTACTTCTAAAAATGATATTCTCTTCAAAAAATCAAACAGCAGACCTTGAAGCCTGACTAAGAAAAGTTTGGTTCTATAAATTACATTTTGAAATGTTCTAATAAACCTGCAGATATACTCTGCCTGGACAAAGGGTAAATCATGTGCAGTGAATCAATCAGTAATACCACGTGCCAATGGCTTGGTCAACATCAACATATTGTATGTCTTTGTCATGCCTGGACAAATTAATGCCTTTGTAAAATAAGCCTGTAAATTCTGGCGTTGATCATGAACTGTTTAAACCTGACTGCAGAAAATGGAGTAAAACTCTTTGCTCACTAGGCTCTTAGTTTCTTCTTTTTTTTCCTTTTGAATAAACATGAAGCTATTCTTCCACCATTACACTACATGCACACATCTACAGAATGTGAATGCAACTTTAAGGTGCAGGATTGTAACAACAAATTTAAGAATCTATAATCACTTTGAAAAGCACTTTTGCTACAATGTTGCTCTCAGTGTTCAAGAGACCATTAATAACAACATACCTCCCTGAACATTTTGTACATTATGCTAAATACTAAAACAGAGGATATTATTGGAATACGCTCGCTCACTTGAGGATGCCATCAAGATGTCTATAATATACTTCCTGTAATGAAGTGGTAAGTGGTAGCTTGCAAAAATTACATATATATAATGCCAACCCATAAGTATGAACATTGAATAACATCAAAGTATACCAGTAATCAAAGGGAAAAAATAACTAAAAAACCTCATCATTTCAGTGAATTGATCTCTGTTTTACTGTCTCATTTATCATAATTTTTCAACTTCTAAACAATTTATTTGCCAGCAGCCTCTAAAAACATTCTCCTTGAAAGTTGTTTGAAAGTATAACTCAAATATGCAGTAGATATGTTCCACTAGGGTACTGTTTTAGGGAGCTCTATTGGTGTTTAGGGCCAACTACTAAAAAAAAACCATCAACACTTGCAGTCTACACTAGTAAGCCAGTAGAAGGTAAGTATTAGATGATCTTATGCCTGGTTCAATGGAAAGTCCAAGACTAAATATAACTGTAATACTTTATTCTCAATAGCTTATACCAAGCTAATACTGGACCTTTGATCTTAAATTATAAGGCACTTGGATGAGAGTTCCTTTAAGTATTCAGAAAAGCTGAAATTTACATGTCTATCACCTAATGACGACTTTGCAAAATCCATCTGCTGAGGAGGATAAGGCGATGCAATCAAGAGTGCAGGAACAACTACTTCATTCACAATTTGGTGAGATTACTTTGACAAAAACACAAACTGAATTCATTTTGAAAATTTGCTATTCATAGGTCTCCCTGTGTATCTTACTTTCTTTTTGGACGTTGCATTTCTTGTCTAACAATAAACTGTGTCTAATTGTAAATAAATTAAATTAAAGTACTGACATATCCCTCTTTAAAAATTAGATATAAAAAGATTCTCAAACACTTATATATCACTGTTTAACCATCTAGCTGTTGTCCGAATGACAATAATATTTTTTTTTTCAATTTTTATATTTGAAATACTAAATATATGTGATTGTATTTTGAAAAACAAATGACCGGAAGTAGGCTACCCAACAGTCTGACACTGCTTCCGGTGTCGCCACCTTCTTTGTCTCCGGCCCAATATTTCGACACAAGGGGTTGTCAATTTCTTCCCTTTAGTTTGTGGATATATTTACACATATATCCCTAGTTTTCTGCTATTGAATGACAGTCGACTCTGAAATATTTATGCCTAAAAGTAAAGCGCCAAAAATGGATGACCTGGACTACAGTAAGTGGGCTTGGCAATAGCCTATTTGCCCAGGCTATGGATGGGTAGCTAACTATGGCTAGGTTTAGCAAGTGGCTTAGTCTATTTCCTCAGGTATGACACGCTTATCATTTCACTTAAAATCTAAATATAACTGATTGGAAAATATATTTTGCAGTATTTTCCGGTAAAGCATACGCGTAGATATTCACCACAATTTGACTATAACTAGCTACGAAGATGCATCGGCTTAGCCTAACGCTAACTAAATATTGATTATTGCACTGTCTGCTCGTTTCAGCTAACGTTGGAGGGCATTTGCTACGTTGATCAGCCTCCAAATTACACAGGGCTTTTTAAAATCTGTATTGCTTTTACGTGCTGTAGAAACCATCCCATGTGTGTCGGCGCCTTTGCTGATGTAGTATGAATCAAATAGTGCAGTTAATCTAGACTGTGGGCGTGGTTGGTGGTATGTTAGAGCAGCTGTTTGTTTTGCAGAGTAAACACGCTGGTCTGGGAAGCATTGGTTGCTGCCTGACTCTGCTGACCACAAGCTGTCTGACTTGTACATTATTTTTTGCTTAACACATCACTATTGAATATGTGATTTCATTAACCTAAATTGTGATGCTTCTTGCTTTGATGTGTTTCTAATATTTGGTTCACCCTCACTGCCAAAAAGTGAGAAAGTTAAGAAATAAACTAAATATTGAGATATGCAATAAGGTAAGATCTAGTATGGTGCTAGTATGGTCCTGGTATATTAGCCTGCCGTAGCTTTAGAAAGGTTTAAACTGGAAACTCTGTGTCCATCTAAGTGTTGTTGTAATGTCAGATCATATTTACATGCCTACAGTTTTTTCAGAAGTGTAACTTAGGATGCTTACAAAAAAGGTGAAGTCAGGTTTCGACTTGTGAATCTCCATTTTGAATACCTCTCTTGGAACCATGAAACAACAATGATTTGCAACAGCTTAAATTCCTTGTTAATAAGATCTAGATATACCACCCATTTGTCTATTTTAGTGTCATAGATGCATCCCTTAACGCTGTTTGCACAGAATTGCTTTTGTCAAGGGTTTCATCCCATAAAAATAAATTGAATTAGGCCATCATAGACTAAAATAAATTGCCGTTTTACCTGCTTGGCACCAACTTCTATTAGCCTGTTTAGAAGCCTTTTGTTTTGTCCAGATCTAAAATTTTATCAAGTGACTAATGGAACAGTAACACAACCGCTGTTTATTGTAGATATCGCAGTACCTCACCGTGAACTCTTACTGGGAGGAGATATTAATATGTAGGGCAGGAAGGAGGGATAAGAAAAGGAGACAATAATGCAATATGTTTGAAGACATGCTGTTTTGGCTCTGTTGTATGGTTTATATCTACCATTGCCGAGTTCAGTTACTATTGATACTATCCTTCTTCCCCTGCTCCTTATTATAGTAAAATGTTAAGGGAAGAAATGAGTCAAAACAGTTTTTGTAACGATTCAGTTCTCAAATAATGGAATTTTATGGGACTTTATTTTGGTAATAAGACCTCCTTAGGTTTTTTGACACAGTCACCATATACTCTTTTGGCAACAGCAACAGTAATGCATTCATTCTTCTTCTCTTCCCTTACAGTCCCAGTAGACCTGAGCCCAGAGGAGCGCTCTGAGCTGGAGGACATCCGTAGGAGGAAGGGCGTCCTACTGCAGGAGATCCAGAGGCTCAGAGAGGAATTAAGAGAGGCAATTTTGGAGGTGGAGGGACTGGAGAGCAGCACAGAGGGCAGGTAAGACAAAAATGTATCGTATAACATTGCTGCTGTACTCTGGGCAGAATCTAGTTTTGTGATCTTGCAAAGAAAGTCACAGGATTACATAATTTTGTAACTGATTAGAAGTACGCCAGCCTAGTAATATCAAATGTGTGATATCAGAGAAATTTTCTTTGGTATTGTAAAAATATTTTCTTGTGATCTGTAGGGTTTTTAAACGCATAAATGTGTGCTGTTAGAATGATTTATAGGGAGATCTGATGTAAATACAACAACAAGCACTTTTTCTTACATTTTACAACTTTGTCTCCTGCAGCAAAACTCTACAAAAAAGTAGACATGTGGCAATGGGAAGGAAGAAATTTAACATGGACCCTAAAAAGGTAAAAATTTTAATCCTTGTACTAGTCTACTCTGTCTTCCCTCTTTGCTAGTTGTGTGTTGACAGATTCCCCCCTCCCCTTTCTGCAGGGCATTGTGTTTCTGGTGGAGAATGAGCTGCTCAGACACACTCCAGAGGACATTGCCCAGTTCCTCTATAAAGGAGAAGGCCTCAATAAGACTGCTATAGGAGATTACCTTGGGGAAAGGTGCTTTGTCCCAAAATGTCTCTGCCCTTTTTCTTCTCCTAGATCTGCTACTTTTTATAACCAAACTTGATGTGTTGCTATTATGCAGGGATGACTTCAACATCAAAGTTCTTCAGGCTTTCGTTGACCTCCATGAGTTCACTGATCTCAACCTCGTCCAGGCTCTAAGGTAAATTTTTTTTTTTTTAACCCAGGGCAAACTCTCTTGGATGGGGTACTGGCATTCTCTTCGTAAACAAACCCTCTGAACATTGGAAAGTCCCACTCTCATTGTCATTTCAGATTGCAGGGGGTTTTGCAAGAGAGCAGTGTTGACGGTATAACTGTTCCTTGATTACTGACTTTGTTCTCTGTGACTTGACCTAAACCTTGACCTGTTTTCTGCAGACAGTTCCTGTGGAGTTTTCGCTTGCCAGGTGAAGCCCAGAAGATTGACAGAATGATGGAGGCCTTTGCTCAGAGATATTGCCACTGCAACCCTGGCGTCTTCCAGAGCACCGGTAAACAAAAAAAGGATCACAATTACTCTGCATTTTAATAATGTAGAATGTTTTGACCTCTTTGAGTGGTTTGGAGCCTCCCCCTTAAATCAAGCTATATTGTACTACAATGGATCACAGGAAGGGACTTTTCCCAGAAGGTGTGCACTCACACAAACAAGTTTGTTACTATAAATGACCTGACGTGAGCCAACAGAGTCTGCAAATGCAATGAAGTAATGCTATTCAGTAAAATAATTTAACTTGTTTTCATGCATTTTTGCCTAAATAGTTTGATAATAGGTATGTGCTGAGCATTTCCAGTAATAGTAGTAGAAAAAGGTGTTGAATGTGCATTACAACCTATTTCTTTTGGGGAATGGCGGGGGTTGTGTAAACTTGTGAATTTCACCTTTGTGCAGAGTAAAACTTAGTGCTGCTGCATGTCTCTTCTGTTCACAGACACATGTTACGTGCTGTCATTTGCCATCATTATGCTGAACACAAGCCTCCATAACCCAAATGTGAGAGACAAACCCGGAGTGGACCGTTTCATCTCGATGAACAGAGGCATCAACGAAGGCGGAGACCTGCCTGAGGAGCTGCTCAGAGTACGATGAGCTCTACATTTGTTTTCCTTTGGAGATGGCTAAGCTAAGAGATTCTCATTTATCATTTTGCTGTCTTTTCTGTTATTTCAGAATCTCTACGAAAGTATTAAAAATGAGCCCTTCAAGATTCCTGAGGATGACGGCAATGACCTGACGCACACCTTCTTTAACCCTGACAGAGAGGGCTGGCTTCTTAAACTTGGTGAGATGATGCCATTGAGGTCTTTTTCCTTTGCTTCACTACATGTTGGCTTTAACACTGATCTTGCACAATGGAACAAAACACATATGTCAATGCTACAGATGTCCGGAGTGATCTGTTGTATCTGCTGCTCTCCTGTCTCTGAGGTTTGCTGGCTCTTTGCCTCCACTTGAAATGTCAGCTCACAGTGTTGTGGCATTTGTACATGACAAGAGACTCACATTCTTGCGTCACAGCAGTCTAAAAATTTGATTGTTTTCTTTTGCATGGCGGGGCCTGTGATGTCTTTGTCACTAATATGATCTCCCTCTCTTTCTCTTCCTCCTCCTAATCTGTCTCTCTCTGTTTCTCTATTTGTCCAATGTATTCCTCTATATCCTCGGGTCCCTTTTGTCTCTGCTTCTTTCCTGCGATTTCCACCCTCTACCGCTGCTGCTTGTTTTCTCAGGAGGTATGTACTGACAGTTGTTGTAGTTATAAAAATATAGGGATAGTTAGCCACATTCTTAGTCATAAGCATGTAGAGACTTTAGAGTAGCATCCCTTAAACTTTGATCCCCAAAAGAAATATTCTTCCTCTTCTTTGACTCAATATTGTGACTCTCCTCTGGTGTTTCAGGGGGACGAGTGAAAACCTGGAAAAGGCGATGGTTTATTCTCACAGACAACTGCCTTTATTACTTTGAGTACACCACGGTAAGTGTTTGTGTCCACTTGCAGAAATTAAATTAATTTGGCATTGTGGCTCCTTCTTTCATCTGGTGCATTAAACTGTCAGAACAGGATGTTGTTTCGGCATTGACTGCTGGAAAGCATTGGCAATGTGCTGTATGTGCAAGAATTAGATTAGATGCATAACTTTCTTTAATCCTCTGCCAAACTGGTTTGGTTGCTTATCCATGGGAAAACAAAAGTGACACCAGTTGGACTGATCACAAGAGAGAACATATCCGGCCCAAACTACCACTGCTGTAGCAACACGAGGCACATAGCTCACACACACTGTAAGCAGACATTAGTGTAGCTTAAGTTTGTGTCTACAAGTTAAAAGTTAGTAATTTATATACCATTACTCTAAAGCTAACAAAGGTGTCTAAGAACATGTTGATCATTTTAATTACAAATTGATGACATTTTGTGGAAAACAGTGGAAATCATTGCAGTTTTCCTCCATTCAACAAATTCTCACAGAAATAATAATGGCATGATTTAAATTTCTGTTTTTATAAACTTAAATTCCTAATGGAGCTGATTGCAAACATTAAATGTTGAATGAAATCCTGCGAATGTTTCACTAACTTCTTAAATTCATAACTGCAGTAATTATGTGTTTTTCTAACAGGATAAGGAGCCACGAGGTATCATTCCATTGGAAAACCTCAGCATCCGTGAGGTAGAAGACCCAAGAAAACCTGTAAGTTTGCTTTCTGCTGGACAGACTAATGTTGTCATCATATTTTTAATTTTCAGACATTAATACATATTATCATTGTTTATACAATGTTATTTTCTTCGCTCCCAAAAGAACTGCTTTGAGCTGTACATCCCCAACAACCGCGGTCAGCTGATAAAGGCATGTAAAACAGAGGCTGATGGGAGAGTAGTGGAAGGAAACCACATGGTTTACCGTATCTCTGCCCCTACACCTGAGGAAAAGGATGAATGGATCCACAGTATCAAGTATGTTAATTAAAAAATGATCAAATAGAAATGGCTATCCTCTTGTTGAAAGGCCTGATTTAATTTCCTGTTATCTGGATCACATATATACGTTTCGTAATTGTTTATTTGCATAATCATCCCACTTATTATTTTTGTCTCTGGTACAGATCTGCTGTCAGTGTTGATCCCTTCTACGAAATGCTTGCTGCCAGGAAGAAACGTATTTCGCTGAAGAAGAAGGAGGAACAACCGTAGATTCTTTCCTCCGTTCTCTCCCTGTCTTCCTTTGTCCTTCTTATCTCTCCCTCCAACACTGCACATGTTTTCATTCCTGCTGCTCACTTTCTGTTCATAGGTTTGTTACTCCTCTTCCCTCATTCTCAGACACACCCTCATCCGACTCCTTGCTGTCCTGTCCACCAGACACCTGATTGCCACATTCAAAGTGAAGAGCTCACCTGCTCTGGCTGCCTCTTCGTCTTCTTGATTCTTACACTACTGCTGTTGCACACACC
This sequence comes from Acanthurus lineatus, assembly GCA_029814665.1. NCBI lineage: Eukaryota > Metazoa > Chordata > Actinopteri > Acanthuriformes > Acanthuridae > Acanthurus > Acanthurus lineatus. Next base: position 14,213,166 of record JAPZDV010000025.1, read on the forward strand.
TGATGCACTACAACAAGAGCACACTGTCCCATCCTCTCACCACATTTCTCTGTGAAACGTGTTTTAGACCATATTCACACTGATGTAGCTGCTTTTTTTTAACCCCCTATGGCCTTTAATCCCTGAAACATCAGACAGTTGCTCTGCAGAAAGGTATTAGGCAGCTGGCTGAATATTTCTCTATTTCTTTGCCACTACATCATGTACGGCAGTCTTTTAGACAACTAGAAACTTAGACTTAGAAATGCCTGGGTTGACTGACATCCTCTAAACAGGTATCTTTTTGACATCTGGTATGAATATGGTCTTATTCAGGTAGCAAGTAGCCTCTTTCACATTCTTTAACGCTGCCTAAATGAGAAATTGCCTTTCTTGATTGTGCTTAACCCAGACAAAATGTGAACTCATTATTCAAATGCTCGAATGCAAGTAACAGTTATACAAAGAAAGCAGGAAATGATTTCAGATTAACGAAACGTTCCCATCGATTCCTGTATTGTTGTTAATGGCTTTGATACACATTACTACTATCTACACTTAGATACTATAATTTATGTGGGGAAAAGGTCACTGTGCTTTTTTTTTCTTAATATTGCAAAGTTACTGTTATCTTTAAAGAAGGTCAGGTCTCGTTATAAAAGCATTGCTGTACTTGCAGAATCAATAGAGACAAACAGAAGAAACTGCTGTCTTTTCAAATTGCTGCTTGTCTCAGCTCACCAAGTCAGTAGAAATGTCATTTAGCATGTTTCGTAACATTTTTGAGCAATAGCAAACAAACCCTTTTTAACACTATACTGAGCATCAATCATCATGCCCTCTCAGATTTAAATGTTCTCGCATGCCAAAAACCCTCTCGCTCAACACTACAACTCTGACATTTCTCTCACAAGTAATAACTCTGTCAAACACTTACTGTTAGAGCCTGGTCTGTCCACTATGGTGAGTTTCAAGAAATCACAAAGGCAGCTCATTACAATGTATACTCTCTGTAAATAGATGTTAGCATATTTGTTTACAATACACATAGAAATGATTTAATTTATTCTCAATCTTTTGTTAAAATCTGATTTTTGTACGAGCTACTGTAGGACTGCATGTTGAATAAATGAGGCGTCAGGTTTAGGTACTGATGCATTGCTGATCATGCTAGTGCACTGATTTGAAAAGTGTTAGTGTTCCCTGTTGACTTGGAAAAAACTGCTGTTAATATGGATTTTGTCCATGCATAGAGAGAATTGCCAAATTGTATTTTTTTGAAAAATTGGATGATATTTTGGAGATGTGTGGTAGACTGGTTTATCTCTTAACCACTCAGTGGGTTTTCTGAGTAAAACAGACTCAGTAAAGCGAAAGCAGTAATCAAGTCTCACACTCTGGTAATCATACATCCAGTTTTGCTTCATTGGCTGCTCAGTGTCCACTTGAAGTAACTTGAAATTCAATTTATACATCATGCCACAGTGATAAAATGAAGAGAAAACAAAACACGGAACACTAACAAAGCTTTGATTCATTATATAATATAAATAATTATTCAGATGTAATGAATCAGTAACAAGTTTAGATTTGTGTCCAGTGATAGATATGCTTGACATCCAGTTCATAAACTTATTTCTAGTAGTTTATTGAACTGGCATTTTTAGATGGTAGTACAAAATAATTGTTTACTGCACTTTATCAATGAAAGCATTTTGGAGAAAATGCTGTTACTTTGACTGACAATATTCCAATGCTCTGTAGCACCCTCTACTGGTGATCCACATGCACTGCAATACATTGAAGGATAAACCACAAACTGTAGAGAAATAGGCCTACTGTCTACTGCTGCCACCTGGTTAGTGCCAGCTTAGCAGCAAGGTTTCCTGTCCAACATGTTCTGTATTGAGCTTCATTTTTTTCTCCTGATAATGTTCATGTTGTTGGAGGCAGAATGAATTCTTTACTCTGTGATAAGAACATGTAGACTTTGTTTAAGAGACACAGCTGGTGATTGGTCCTTCAAATACAGATCTAGGATTGTCATTTACCTTCCAACTTCATCAGCCTGAAAATGGCCTGACTTTATTTCTCCACGTCAGTTATTCTACATGGACTGTTTATAGGCCTTCACTTTCTGGATATTCTTGAAGTGCAAAGTTGCCAAAAAAACTGTTTGGGACAACAAATGTTTCCATTAGAGCAAAAGAATGAACACTAAAAATGATCAGGCTGAAACTGGGCCAATGTTTCTTTTCCTGAGACACCTCTTTCAGATTTTGTTTTTTTTTTTTTTTGTATTTATTTTTATTTTCTGTGAGGTGAAGATGGATAGATCATTTGTAAATGTAGCAAAAGGAAAACCACGATACACTGGTGCCAGTAAACTACTGTGTAATAATAAACGGTAAACAGAGATGATGGATTGCTTTTTGTTTTTTTTTTTAATTGTTTTTTGTCTGATATTTTAGCAGTTTATTCAGATCAACTTTTATTAAACATTTTTCTTTTGTACAACACCTGACACCCTGTATCCCTTGATTCAGATTAGAAAAACTCCCCGAAAAAAAACCCTGTTGACGAAGACGAAATTGAACATAACTTAGCAGCAGAGGAGAAATCCAACTTCCAGGACAGACTATTGACACAATCATAGACAGAATTTAAAAAAATATAAAAAATATGGTCTAGGAGGACATCAAGCAGTATTTTAGTTCATGCTAAAAAAATGGGCTCTCAGCCACATGAACTTTTGATCATAGGGAACTAGAAACAAGAGTCAAAGCTCAACATTTACAGATAGACAAAGAAAACAAACACAGCAAAAGAGAAAGAGAGACAGACAAGGACAACATGCAAAAATATTTGTTCTAAATATCATTGTAGTCCATTTTCACGTCCAATAAATTATCTCAACTTCTACTGGACCGATAAGCTTAAACGAATGACATTCCCATCATCTTCTGCTTCAAATATTCTTGTGCTAGTTAACAATTGTTGGTATGCCGACATGCTACCGCTCGACGGTAAACATAGTGAACAACATACAGCTAGTACGGGACGTCAATCATACCGGTAATTAGTTTGAGCATCACAACATGCCAATTTTGGCGTTCAGCTGTGGAGTTTCAGCCTCTAGGTAAGTAAAGACTGAAAGCGAACTGTGGTCCTTCGCGCGACTTCGCTGACCATTTGTGATTGTTCGCCCCGAAGCACCAACTTTTCGAACATAAACTGCAACCTAGCCAGCAACAGATACACGGAGCTTGCGTGTGGTGGTGTACATGCTATGTGTTCAAATCAGACTACACAAGAAACTCGGAATTTCGTATTATTTCTCGCCAGTTGCGATTTTTTTCCCCTTGTTTCTGTATGCTTATATGAAGCAGGTTCAATATACAGTAAGCTTTAATAAAAAATGAATGGCTATTGTACTATAGCATTTATAAAGGTGTTTAATTTGCTAGGGCCCTCTATAATTGGGGTCGTAGTGTATGTTTGCCGTGGCGTTGTGTCGGGTTACTAAATGTGTGAGTTATAAAAGCTCATCGGTCCTGCTGGCTTGACTGTGACTGTATGTCTGATTGGGGTTAAGGTTAATAATGCTACTCCATGATGATCAATCAGTGGCTCTAATATTGACAGTTTGGCGGTTGAAGGCATTAGATTTGGGACTTATCTCAATAAACAATGAAAAACAAGGGTGTGTGTTTTCAACATTTTTATTTTCCACTTTAATAGCATTTTAAGAAAAAAACAGCTTACATACAATACATTAGGTCAGAGATCTAACACAGCCAAAATGCAGTGCTTTATATATTGTACAATCATAAATAGTGAAGGCCAGATAATTCCAGAAATTAAAAAGCCACAGTGCATCGACTTGATTACACAAAATATGTCATTTCAAAAAGATCAATCTAATTTATTGGAAAAACAAGGTAACAACAGCGATTTGCTCAGTGAACAGACACATGATAGAGTAAAAAGTCTTAAAAAAAAATGTACAGTTAACTTTTACTGTTAGTTTAAAGCAGCACAGCTGGATTACAATATCATGCCAGGAGTCCATGTGAAAATGTAAAACCAGACTGGCACAAAAGTATGTCTGAAAGACTTTTTAGTATTTCTCCCAGAACAAAACATCGATCTTTCTACAACACATGAATTATTAAAATTATGTATTAAAATTCTGCATTTAATTTAACACAAATCGATTCTACATTTTCTTTGGTTAATTAGCTGTATCTCCCATGGAAACCTTTTTTAAAAAAAGTTTGTCCACATAATAGATCAATTCTTTGCACATTTCTCTGAGTTGTGTTCAAGCTAAAACTGTTTGTCATTTCACCACAACAGAACCCACGTAAGGTCTGCAATTGTTATCACAAACCCTACAGTAATAATTTATATCCACAACATGACAATATGTCACATACAGCACTTTTTCTGTTTAAAATAAAAACACTAGCTCATGACATGGTTACAATAGAGGCCAAAGCCTAAGGCCCAACACCAGGAAGTCCCTACACAGTATCTGTTAACACAGATTATACCATTTGTTATTTATCTTTCTCTTTTAAGAAAAAGTCACTGTCTAGGTTTAAAGAAAGGCATTGATGCTGGGTTTGGAGGAGCCAGTGCCACTTTGTGATCCTCCTGAGTTCCAGGATATCTCCAATTTTGTCGCTGGTGTTTCGGCCTTTTAGTGACAGGGGTCAAAGGGGTATCTGGAGACGCCTCCACGAAGCTCCACCTCCGTGTCAGACCAAGCAATGACATCTCCTCTGAGGTGGCTGCCGCATGAGGCGAGGCTGTAGATGTCACTGGCAGTCAAGACATGTGACCACATGTGGAGGTCCGACATCTCACCCACGAATGACTGAGTGGCATCAAAACGACCTCCAAGAGTGTCCTGGAGAAGAGAGATCAAAGGACTGTCAACACTAAAAGTTCTTAGAAGTTTTTAAAAGCTGACAAAAAATAAAGCAATCAGTGGTTGGGGTAAATGTTATTTGATATGTAAATAACATTAGATCCAGGCTTACCAAAAAAAAAAATTGTACGCCCAGTATGAGCTTAAATATGGGTTCACAGATGATGAAAAAACAAATAGGGCTTGAATGTTTTGATCTCAGAGCACATTGTTAGCGATTTGTGCAAATATTGATCATATAAAGCTCTCCTTTTTCTGCATTTAAAGATTTCCTTTCTTTGAACTCTTTCACAGGTATCTAATGTTCCTAAACTGTTAAGGTCGTTTGCATCGGCAGTGTGCATTTGTGGAGAATGAAACTCTCCATCTTACCTGTTCCTGTCCTAGGATGAAGACCCCTCCAGGTTTGATAGGGTGCCAGGGGGAAAGATTGATCCCAGACCCCCTCTGCACTCCGTCCTGGTAGGCCTCCCACTGTCCATCTCGTGTTGACCAAGTCACACACACATGGTGCCACTTCCCATCACCCAGAGTCAGGGGCAGCGTCACAGCCTGGGAGTGGGATAGTGAGATATGTGAGACACTTATATACATGTGGGACAATACAATTAAAAAGAAAAGAGAAAATTTGCTTTGCTTTATCACTGTAACTTGCACCTCTGCTGGGTTCCTGTATTTTTTTCCCTTACCTTGTCATCGATCAGCAGTTCCATGGGGTTGTTCCCCCATTCGATGAGCACCAGTTCATTGGCCTGACCGGGTGCTGAGTAAGAAAAGGGTGTCCCAATGCCAGGCCCCACACCCGCCTTGATCCAAAGACACAAAGTCATAGCAAAGATCTCCTGTAGCAGAGTCCTCTTCACTCGCCCATACATGTAGTTTGTCCTCATGGGGAAGCTGATCTGGAAGGCATCAGGATTTTTGGATTTCTTTCTGCCAGAACCTGTTGTGGAAGAAAAAAAAACATGTGTTGACTAAACAATCCCACCTTAAGCGTATAGTTTGTATTTTTTTGCCACTAGGGGTCTCTCACAAAAACAAAAGAAATTATACGAGCAAAAGGTGGTAATTAGCATTGACAGATGACCAAATGAAAGGTACTGTTACCTTTAATAATACCACAAAACTTATTTTGGTTTAACATTGATGAAAAAATCTGGGATCATGCAAGTACACAACCCAAAATATATGACATATGCCTACTCACTTTTACACATTTTAATGTGATATTGCTACATGTTTTTTGGGCTAAAGTAATGCCTATTGTAAACTCATGCAGCTGCAGAATACTTCACTCATGACTTCTTGTAAGTGCTGCTTCAATTATTGGAACTTAAAAAAAATATTTTCTGTTTTAAATGCAGGTTTTGAAGTTGCTGCAGCGGTTTTGTACCTGTGAGTTGCAGCTGGTTGAGCATTGTTTCCAGTTTATTAGAGTGGAAACCAATATGTGGCCCTGGAGCTCTGTGTCCTGTGTGTGAAAGGTAACTGTGAATGCCAGCTTCATTACTGTGATGGTCATCATCATCATCATCATGGTGGTCATCATCGTCATCATCATGGTGGTCATCATGGCGGTCGTCATGATGGTTGTCATGGTCACCATCTGCATCATGGTGGTCATCTTTGTGGCTGTCATCACGATGGTCGCTGTGGTTCCCACCATCACTGTGACCACTGTGACCGCCATCATTGTGGTCCTCCTTGTGGTCATTTGAGTGTCCGTCATCGTGGTGATCATCATCATCATGGTGGTCTCCATCATCTCTATGGCTGCTGTCGTCATCGTGATGGTCCGGGCCACGATGGTGCAGCTGCTGCTCCAGAGCACTGATCTTCCTCTGAAGCAGCTCCTTCAAAGAGCTGGAGTAAGTAATAGATGTGTTCCTCTTCTGCTGAGGGAGACAAGAAACACACATGTAAAGAGCTGAGCACAATTCCTTTTTTTGGTTTTTTAATCCCTGTGCTTCCTATTTACAACAGGGAAGACAAAGACATCATTAGTGTAGACACAATTTGGTCCTAAGGAATTATGTGACCATCTGTTGTTCTGTCACCTGCATGTCTCAGGGAGCACTATTGTGTCTTCTGCACTTCCTGCATTTACTAATAATCTTGTAATGTCAAGTGCAATAGTCTGGTATTCTGTCTGGGCTACGTCTTTCTGTATCTTCCTCTGCTTCTCCTCCACTCAGGTAATCCAGGCTTTGTCCTGGTGCATGCCCTGATTACCAGTCTGTCAAGGCAGATCACGATAATTACTGCTGATGTTAGACCCGTGCCACCCTCCCCAGTCACACTTCACACTCCACATCCCCTGACATCTGTTTGTGTTCATGATCCAAGGAGGAGAGACAGCAGACAGGCAGAGATATACGTGCCAAGAGAGTTAAAATCGGGGAGTAACTAAAGAGAAAAGAGGATGACAGACATTTAAATTTCCAACATAACTCCACTTAAACCTCACACATGTGTGTCTCACATCAGTGACATCTACCTCTGAGCCTGTTACTGCTCTGAGGTGCCCACTGAGGGATGTCAGAGTCCTCTGGCTAATGTAGTGAACGGCTTTATGCGATTAGGTAATTCATTGTCCCTTTGTCTGAAGTACAAACAATCTGGTGATGAGGAAGGAAAAGCCATACATGGGCACGCTGTACATCACAAGCCTCCCACTACATCAAACTCCTTTTTATCCCTCAGCTGTATCATATTTAAAGTCACTTTTAACTCTTTTTACTCTCATGTTCTCTTCTTCTCTCCTATAGTTTTGTTTTGTAGTTATGATTGTTTCTAAGTTCGAAGTTGAAAAGGTTCCTCCTGATGGTGCTCACCTGCAGGTTGTCCAGTCTCTCCTTCAGCGCTTGCAGCATCCTCTCCATCTGCTCGGGTGATGATGTGATGTCCCCTGGTGTCACATGTTTATCCTTCCCTTGGTTGTTGCTGTGGCCTCCATCAGATCGTTGCCCCCCCACCGAGGGGTAGTGAGGTGAGTCTGGTATGAGGTTGCTGTTTCCATGGTGACCCTGTTGGTTGCTATAGTGCCCGTTATCAGTGTACGTGTGATGACTGGTCACCCCTGCGTGATGGGAGTGCGAGGCTGTGCCGTGGTGCTCATCGTGAGGCACTGCACCCCGTCCAAGGCCCTCGCACAGGGTGAGCTTGGCTGTCAGCTCTCGAATCGTCTCCCTCTGGTCCAGGATGGTCTCTTTCTGTTGGACAAGGCTCTCCCTGAGGTGGAGGATGGTGGCTTTGGTTTCGTCGCTCGCCCCCCACCAGCCAGTAGGAGGTGCACTATGATGGCCTGATCCGCCGGGCCCTGCTGGCCCAAACCCTGGACCTGCCGTAGGAAAGCAAGCAGGGTCTGCATTCACAGGAATGGGGGTGCAAACAAAGCGTGGGTGGGTGCCATAGTCAAAGTCAGACCCCGCACTGGCAGAAGTAAGACAGAGGAGGCTTGAAAGTACAGAAAACACAACAGGAGCAAGGAACAGGTGTGGAGATCGAGAGTTCCTCATGATCTTCATCCACAGTTCAGCCACTAAGACTAAGGAGCTTGGCTTCACTTCAAAATGTGCGATGCCAGTCAAAGTTAAGGTTGTGTTGACTTGTTTGTTGTTGTAAAAGAGACATCAGGAAGCACGATAAAAGAGATCTCCATCCACAAAGTATCTACACATCTGTGAGGAACAAAAATGAATCACAGTTTGGTCTTTTAAATTTAAATCTTCTTTTTCATGCGAGGGAATAATTTTTTATTCTGGATGTTGCCTTGTCTTTCTCTCCTCGTCACTGAAGCATGGAATAACCCTGCAAGACATCAAGTTAAAGATAAAGCTCTTTAAGGGACATCCACAGAGAGGTGACTCAATAACAAAATCATCTGTACAACAAACAGCAATGATAATAATTACAGTATTTCAGGTTTTTGTTGAACCTGTGTCAGATAAGTGTGGATTCAGCTGATTACGAGGCGGCTATTTGTGATGGTTGAGTTGTTTTGAATATCATCTTCTGAATGTAATATTTTGTCCTAGTATGACCCTGTACTTGTATGTACAAACAGACCTGAGCTAAAAATGTCTTGTATTTTCTTTTTTATCGTCCTAGTTAGGGATAATACCCTTGAACAAAAAGGACAATGAGATGAGACACTTTTAGACTCGACTGACGTTCTCTTCAGCAGGATGTGATGGTAGATGAGCACCTCAGCATGACGTCTCCTGCAGCCTGTCCAACTAGTAGGCTAACCTTACATAGGCATGCGCTGAAGCAACCAGAGCCACTCCAGACAAGGATTAGTCCAAATCAGAGGCGTGACATCCTGACCGGACCATTGTGAGCTACTCTGATGGTTTTAACCTCCTGAAAGCTCAGAGGAACAATACTGTATAGTGCATACATGGATCCATTCTATCTTTTATTTAAATATATTAGGACTTGACCTGCAGGATGATAACAAAAAATATGGAGGAGTAGTAGCACGGATACATTTCTAAATATTTGTGGGATTAAACTCTGGATCTTAGAACAATCTCAGAACATTTTAGATCATTGAGTTAGTGATATATTTCCCGTGTTTTCATCATGAGTCTTGCTGACCTGTCTGAGCACTGTAACATGTCCTTCATTATACAGGGTCGGCATTTTGAAATGGCACACACGTGATGAGGAAGATAAACCTCACTGACCACCTGTTGCTCGTAGTGACCAGCCTCTACTGTGAGCACGTGTGTGTGTGTGTGTGTGTTTGTGTGTGTATGCATGTGTTTGTTTTTATCATTCATACATTATTCACTGCATTTTCACATTAATAAAACATAGTGAAGGGAGTACATACAAATGCAGCCTGTTGCATGATAAAGATCAAGACAGCTTTTGTTGAAATATCCTAAAAACTTATACAGAAAAATAATTTACTAAACTCAAGAAAATGGACAAGAAAATGTTTTTTTAAGGTTGAGAATAGTTTTTAATAATAATGGAGCAGCAATATTTGACCTTAAATATTTTTGCGTCTGCTGCTCCTACCGTGATTTACGAGGCTTAGAGGAGAGACAGATGGTCGAGGCACAGAACCGTGTCACACCCAATCTCCACAGTTTAGCACTAGGTTTATTACCACCCACAGGTCACTCAATTAACCTAATTGCAAGCAGTTGTTGTGCTGCTTTAGCCTGAGATAAGTGGGCTTCCTCAGCCTTGCAAGCCTCTGTGTGTGTGTGTGCGCTAATCCATGGTGATCACTGGGGTCGCGCTCCATCCTGCACCATATGGTCAAGGTGGATGTTTAAGTAGTGTGATTAGTCCCAAATTAAAAACTGACAGCTGCACTCAGACCTGTGATTAAACAACCGACGCTGACAAATTAAAGTGCTCTGTATTTGTAAACAAACAAGATTCTTTCTAGACAGAGAACTCATGGCTGTAAAACTCTAATCATCCGTGTGCATTACAAGATCAATGTCAATATCATTTTCCCTGGGGGGCACTTAGTTCTCCCAGTATTTGTTCAGACAGGCGTCTAGTGTGAGAAATTTAGAAAAAAGTAAAATGAAGTTGTTTTTAAGAGACTGGTTGTCTTTAAAACACATAATCACTAATATGTTCATGAGGCCTAAACAACAGACCTGCTAAGTTACAGATCGTTACTGCTGTGTCATACAGTGTACTGTATTTTGTATAATAAAGTAGTGTATACTTGTATAATATACCCTACAAAAATAAATAAAGCAAGATGAGGTATTATTTTATTCGCAGAAATTATTTTTGAACCTCTTTTCAAAGTTATATATCAGTTGTCCCTTTTTCCGTTTCGGGTAAAATCAGAGGCTTTTTTGTTGCACTCCCTTTGAGAAACAGAGAAACTCCACCCACTCTGTTATAATGTTAAGGTCAGCTACTCTATAAGGAACAGTGAGTCAAATTATTCAAGAGTTTGTTTGCGATAACAGATAAAAGTTATCCAAAAATTTAAAATAAAGAACTAAAAAAAAAAGTCTAATTACTGTTTGCTAAAATGCACATCAAAAAAACATTATATAGAGGAAGTTAAACAACTTTAGGTATCTCATCCAAACAACACAGCACAAAACATCAAATCAACATCAATCAAAACATTTAAGCAGAGGAACCTTCATATGTGTTTTCTGATTAACTCTGTTAACTCTTAGCCTCAGAGGCTTGTTATTAAATATTCATTAGACAAAATTTGTCCATTTACTCTTCAGCTCAATTTTTTTAAATCACTTAGTTTTTTAATGTAAAGTTAAAAAAAACACACACACACACACCACACTAAGAAAGTTAACCAAGTTTCCAACAGCCTGAAGTTTAAAAAAATTGTTAATGCAAGGATCAATCGTTTCTCCCAGCATAATTCAGTCAGATGTGACAGACTGCAGGTCTAAACTGCCTCAAGTTACTGCAAAGTTACTTGAAGATTCAAATTAAAGACTGAATAAATAAAAAAATGCAATATGATGCAGGTTAAATTATTTTACATTCAAACTCTGATTTGTTTTATGTCATATTTTGATGATAAAATAATTATTTATAATAATAATATTTCTAAAAACCTACTCACATTTCTTGACTATTTGTTTCTTTGCATCTTAAAGGTAAAAAGTAAATACAGAACCACACTATGTCTCTTTGTCACACCGCACTGAAACCACTGACACAATATAAAACCACATAAACACTGTGTTCCAGTTAAAAAACATAGAAAGATGTCCGTACCTTTCAGTCTCTGTGAGCGCAGCTTGTGTATCCGCACTGTGAACTTCCAGTCAGTTAGTCAACCTCACACTGATCAGATTGAGAGAGATTTACTGCGGAGGAGAGCTCAATGCTTTCTATCCCTCCTTCATTGTCTCTGCCTCTCTTTTCTCTCCTCCTCTCCTCCCCTCCCTCAGCTTTGTTGTGTTGTTTTGGATGACCACACCTCTTTTCCGGCTAGACTCTCCTGACTTTTTGGCATCTTCATTGCTGCACTTCCACCTTTATTTTCATTCTAAATATGTTTCGATTGGTCGTTGATAATACTCACTCACAATACCACTCTGACAACCTAAAAAAACACTTTTTTTCTAAGTAATTTGATCTCTGATTTACAATGATCACCATCACTGGCTCAGCTCCTCCAGTGCAACGTCACACAGCTCACCTAGATCTCAGCACGGGAGTAAGTGGCCTGATTAACTCGTCTCCTCAACTCTGACTGACAGCAACAGAGGTGCTGGAGGGACAACAGATGGTTCCTCTCAGGTATAAACTCACAAACACACACACACACACACAACTTGCAAACAATGCAATCAGCATGTTAAATTACAGGATCAGACACTTGTACTCACATTAACGTTAATTAACAGGCTCAGACATTGTGTCACATCATGGGCTTCACTGATATATCTTATCAGGCCTCTCAGGATCTGATCAAAAGATCATTAATATTCTGTATTTATTTATTCTTCTTGGCCTTACAAAGTCATTGGTAGCACTAATTAAGGCGTGATCATCTTTGAAAGAAAAGCACTGGTGTTATAACAGGGGAGTAATATATTTGCTTTGGCATCATAGATAAACTTTTTCTACTACTTTATTATCTCAAAATTGTTCTGAGTATTTTACCAGATTTTTTAAGCTTCTGTGAGTAGAAGAAAAAAGGTAGTGGATGTTGAAGTAAGACTCCTTCCTAAAAACATCATGTAAACTGGAGCAATTAGACAGAGGTGCACTAGAACTAAACCAGTCTGATTACTAGAGACTTGAGTTTATCTGACGCACGTTGAGCATCCAGGATTAAATAAGAGTGACCAAGGTGAAGAGTCAAACTTTGAGCCCTGGCACTGTGTCATGTACTCTATCTGCCTCTTTAATTCCTCGAGCTGAGATTTCTAGAAGTACCTGAATGTTGAAAATGTTGTGGATGAATATTTTCCCCTAAAAAGTTTTCAAAACCCCACAAACATTTATTTAAAAAAGCATCATGTTTTTTGTTGTGACATAAAATTTAAAAGTGTATAATTGCTGAAACTGTTGAGATATTGTATGTTAACAGTCCTTCACACATATACACATCTGACTACAATTAACACAGGTACAATAATTGAACTCCTCAGTGCTCTTTCAGAAGAAACTGGGCTGCAGTTGCAAAATATTTAGACCTTCAGAACCAACATACTGTCTCAGTGAATTTATGCTGTTTCCCTCACAGAAAGCATTTTTCTTGTGTGTGGCTTCACTGATTTGAACTTTTACACCTTACTTTGTCTCCTCAGCAGGACATTCATCCGAGACGCTGTTTGAATGTGTCACATTTGGACACAGCCCAAGTAAAAACGTGAAGTAAAGATCACATGAGTGAGCTACATTCAGGCAAACACATGACCTGGTTCGGAGACATGTCTGCTCTGCTGGTGTGTCCAATTAACCACAGTCTGATAACACATGGAAAGAAGGGTGTTTAGACAACAAAAATGCATATAAGTCATCATATTGTTTAATAGGTCAGTGTGAGCCAAGTTCTCCAGTCTGTCAATCTCCTTAAAGCGTGTGAATTAGGCCCTGAGGAAGCGAGCCGACACAAACAGCTTTACGGCTCAGGTCCAAGGACACAGGACCACAGACAGACGCTCCAATGTTCCCCCTCAACTGAACCAAGTGACCCAGAACCCCACAGAGGACACTGCGCCTGCTGCGGCTGGCAAACCGGAGGCTGCTCCGGTTAGGGAAAGAGATGACGTCTTGTCTTTTGAACAAAGAGATGTCGTACTTGCACAAACTGTGACTGAGTAAAGACACCCAGACCTGTTTTTTGATGTAGGTTTGAATTGTTTACGAACTCTCTGTTAGTGTGTTTGATTGGGTGGAGGAGTGATGTGCTGCATTAATGAGGTAAGGTTAAAGTATCACCTGAAGAGAAGATGCTTTACATGGCAGCTGTGCTGAGGGTTTTATGTATCTTCTTTATTCCAAATTGTCAACATTATGAGTTGAATGTTTTTAATAAGGTGTGTGTTTGTGATTATGAGACTCCTACCTGTTTGTTTTGGTCTTCAAGATGCAGTTTAACTATTGTAGCACAGTTAACTCTAGTCTGCACTTGTTGCACCACACTGGCTGCGCAGTCTCATTCAGGAAGTGATGTCACATTGCTGCCACCACCTGGTAAAAATAAGTAACTGTGACACAAGGCAGCTCACCTGAAATTCCTGCAAGTGATGTAATGTCAATTTGTAATTTATTTTCAGGCCACTGGAAAATAAGAAAGAGTACTGAAATGAGAGTCTCCCGCTTTGAGAAAAAAATACATAAAACAGTAGGTATTTATGTACATATGCAGTTAGAAAACACTGCCTTCACTTCATTTCAGGTAATGCATTCCTCTGTGACAAGTATAGTTAATATTTTTTGACATTTATTAATATGATTAATCATAGAATATAGCTAATGAAAAAAGAAAAAATTAATGCATTTCCATGAAAATTATCCCTAATAATTAATCCTTTTTTTCTCTTAATTGTAAATGAAAATGAAAAGAGGTATTTTACAGTGAAACACATAACTAGTCGATGAGTAAGAGGTTCCTTGCAGTGAAAAACATGCAGGAAATATCATCAAACCCTGCAGCTCTATTTTTAATCTGTTTTAGCTCAACATTTTAACATTACTTCATATTGTTCTTTATGGTGCAGTTTCATTACTTTTCTTTCTTTCTGTTCTTTCTCATTCTTTCTTTTATTTAATGTGGCTACTTTAGGTCCTCTATACACTGGATAAATGACACAGTGTGTCATGTTCTTTAACTTTAATCTGCAAAGCAGCTGTCAAATAATATAGTGCGATGAAATGTATAATAATTCTCTCTGAACTGTAGTAGGGTAGAAGTGTAGAGTATTAAACAGATATACATGTACAGGCTGTAGCTGCTGAGGAGTGCTGCTTGATGTCATGACCTCTGTATTAATGTTTCATTGTATTCATCCCTGTAAGGAGCAGAAATATAAAGTAGCAGAAAATGTACATCCTTAAAGTGTAAATCCCTCAGAATTGTACAGTAGATGTACTTTGCACACTTAATACAACTGACCCTAAACTCTGGAGACTTTTTCCACCACTTTAAACTTCCCTCTCCACCACATTTATCTCTACATTAACCTTTAAGCTTTCCAACAGTTTATTGCAGTGGATGAAGGGTCCATGCAGTGGCCTCCTCCTCCTCCTCCTCCTCCTGTGTCCCCCCTCTGTTAATGGGGAGCAGGAACATGGTGATGGTCTGGGTGTATGTAGGCCAGTGATAGGCCTGCCTGAGCTGTGGCTTAAAAAGTTCAAGTCATTATTCTCCTCCTGCTCCTATTCAGACGAGGTCCCGTTGGCTCATTGTTATTCTGCCCGAGTGACAGAGAGAGAGAGACAGAGAGAGGCAGACACGGAGTGGGAGGCTGACTGCGGGTTTTCAGCGGCACGGAGCTGCTTGTCCTGGGCGGGGGTTTGTCGGTGCTGTTCTGGACGTTGTTTTTTTTTCCACCGGGCGTGAAGGCATGTCGGTAATCGGCTCAGTAATGAGGAGAGGTACTGAACGGCACCAAATATCTGACCCCGATTCCAGGGAGTAAAGGGAGGCAGGAGAGAGAGGGGGAAAGAGGGAGAGAGAGGGGAGGAAAAAAGGGAGAGAGGGCCATGTGAAAAAGGGGTGGAGGGGAGCTGAGATTTAGTGCTCTGCTGGATGAAACAACCCCCCACTAACTAACGGAGGGGGAAAGTAGCCTAATAGGAAGAAAAGAGGGGGTGTTGTACTCTTCATTTAACTCTCAAAGACGCACAGGAAGCTTTTATCGTTTGCTACAATGAGATCTGAAAAGGTATGTAACTTTTTTTTTTCAATTAAGTAGCTGATTTATTTGTTAGGAATTAAAGCTGAGAGTTTGAGATCAACAGGTAGCTGTTACTGTGCTGTACTGTGCGGGCAAATGGCAAAAAGCGTTTTTACGCAGGAAAAATCACCCAATGTGTAGGTAATGTTGCAAATCTTGGTAGATTTGAAATACGTTACTTGTCTTTTTTTTTTTGGTTATTTTGCATTCGCATCAGTAATGTAAGAGTTTGATGGTGTTGAAGGGAGGTGAGATGTGTGACAGAAAAGGGGGGGTGTTATAGCTGCCGAAATTGATTTTTAGAAATGTGCAAGTAAAAGCATAATTATGAGGCAGCGTTTCATGTTAAAACAGGACCTTAAAAGCCAACAAAATGCACAATCAAAGATGAATTTTGCATGAATCCTTTAAATACCGTTTTCATTTTTGTGAAACACTTTCTGTTATCTGTTAGGAGGTAAAATCATGTAATGGCTGTATGACTGCAGCTAAAAGATGTCAGGAGCTAGTAGAAAGATATTTAAATTACCTCTTTTTTTCCCCCAAAACTCAAAGAATATCAGCTTGTGATTGTATGAGACAGAAAAAACAGAAAACATTTACAAGTTAAATGTTTAAATCAGAGAATTTTCACATCTTTGCTTGAAAAATTATTCAAATCAGAATTTCATCATCAGAATTGCTGCATATTCTTTTTCTGCTGATTTACCAATGTTTTACTCAAGTAATCATTGCAGGTTTCAGGAAAAACTCATGTTTTTTAAAATGTTTTCTTCCAAACTATTTGAAGACATTTTAAGAGGCCAAACCACATGAATGCATCTTCTGTATCAGTTTCCCAACCACCTGCAGACTGTTCCTGTTGCATCCCGAAACAAACAGCACTTTATTTCTCAGAATTAACCCACACCAAGCTGAGTATTTACACACATAAATGTTTACCCAGCGTCAGTATTTTACTTCATTATTTTTAAGTATGTGCACAGTTTTAAAAGACCTTCAGGCTATATGAGAAAGGGCAAAGTTGCTGCAGAAAAGCCGACTATTGCGGTTCCCTTGACAAATTACAGACTGCACCAGGGTGGCCTTAATGAGCAAGAGTCTGGAAATGTTTTCTTTGTGTCATATACCATTAGTTGATCTGGGTCAACGTTTTCTCTGTAATCTTGCTGTGATAACAAAGGAGGGCTGCACAAGGAAAACCCAGTGAGCATTTTGCCATTAAATCCAGACTGGAAATCATCTGACCCTGGACCAGTACCCCCTTGATCGTCCTCTCTGCTGAGGAAACATTGTTGTCGTGTGTTTATTCAGTGCTCTGACACCTGTGACTCGGCCTGGAGGAGCCCATTGTTCTTATCTGAAATGGTATAACTCGTCTGGCACTCAAATCT
The DNA here is from genome assembly GCA_029814665.1 of Acanthurus lineatus. Classification (NCBI taxonomy): domain Eukaryota; kingdom Metazoa; phylum Chordata; class Actinopteri; order Acanthuriformes; family Acanthuridae; genus Acanthurus; species Acanthurus lineatus. Next base: position 14,230,355 of record JAPZDV010000025.1, read on the forward strand.
AGGAGAAATATTTGGGTTGCCGCAATGTTGTGAAAGATAATGTAGAAACTGGCAGCTGAGACACAGAGGAGATCCATGTGAAAACAACACTGCTGCCCTCAGACAAAACCCAAGACGGTCTGATGGTCAAGTCCTGCTGCCGACTTTAATCTCACACTTTCAGTCCTTCATGGAGAGAGTGAGACCACTGAGAAGTCAAAGTACAAATTTTTGTTTAGCTAATGTGTCGTTCAGAAAGGATATGCGCAGTAAAATCATGTAATTACTTCGTAAAGGCAAGAAAGAAGAGAAAATCTATGTACACATAAGCCAACACAAATATTTGACACTTGATGTTGTGTAGTTTGTCTACAAATGACCAGAAACTGCTTAAATGTGTCCAGTATAATTTTCCAGATCCTGAGTTGGCATCTTTAAATTACATGTTATATCCAACAATCTGTCCGAACCCCAAACAATTTCAATTTAGTATCATTTTTGATTAAAAAAGCAACAAGTTCTGATATTTGAGAGGCTGAAAACAGTCAAAGTTTGAAATGTTCAGTTACCAAAATACTTAAAAACAGTGAATTAATCAGTTAAATTAAACGAATAAAAGAAGCGTTATGAAGTTTTTCTGTCTTATATTTGGAAGTAAAAACACCTGGATTTGTGCCTCATCATCATGTTTTTGGATGCAGTTGTAAGTCATTGTGACAGTTTGATAATAATTGTGCTGTTTTATCTCCATAATTTCTCTTTTAGGAGGTTGCTGTATGCTGTAATGCTTAGAGCCCTGAACAAGTGGAGAGTAAGACACTACAGACGCATTTAGTGGCAGGACGTAACTGAGGGAAGAAAAATGTCTCGAACAGAAGAGGTCAACAAGATGACAGAAAATGTCTACAAGGTCTGACTTTGCTGTCTGTTTTTCTGTTATCTAATACAATAATGAGCCTTGTAAGGATTTAAGGTTTTGTTTGACACATAGACAATCATACAAGTAAAGTGTGCATTGAAATGGTAAGAAATTTAAGTGTGTATCTTTGCTAACAGGGGATTCTGGACCAGTTCAACCCCAGTCTGAAGAACTTTGTGACCATGGGAAAACACTATGAGAAAGCCCTGACAGGTGAGTCAAACGGAGGCCTCTGATTTGTCCTCTCATGACAGTTAAGTGAAGTTAAAGTTATTGAATCGATGAACAGGACATTTTTCAGTTTACCCTGAAATGCACTCTGTTTTCTCAGGAGTAACTGTGGCTGCCAAAGGGTACTTTGATGCTCTGGTGAAACTTGGAGAACTGGCAAGCGACAGCCAAGGCTCCAAAGAGCTGGGTGAGTTGGTTGCCGGTGGAGAAGATGCTGGTTGATGAGGAAATAAAAATAAAAATAAATAATTGGCAGTGGCACCTAATAAAGTGAAGAGAGTCAACATGACAGCTGGAGAGACGGTGCAAATAGTGTGCATGTGTAAGGGAGAAAATAAAGAGAAGGGAGAATGAGGAAATGTGGAAAGAGAGGGAGAGAGAACAGAGGGAAAGGGAGAGAGAGGGGTCATTGTTGGGAGATTAACAACACCACATGATCTCATTGTAATGCTGAAAACAGCGGGGGAGGCAGGCAGGAGAGTCGGAGGGCGAGATGCCAGCTACCACATACTACAGCGCTGTGTGACCGTGGGAGGCACTCACAGCTGACCAACACTTTGCAAATGAGACACTGTGTTAAAACTGCAAGTTTTAGGACGAGTTTACCGAATGGGTGCTGACGTCAGAGGAGGAGGCATCTTCAGATCTTTTTCTTAAGCTGACGTACTGTAAAAATACTCCATTAAGTATAATCAGTTAAATGTAATTGAAGTGTTAAAAGTAAAAGTACTCAGTGCAGGAAAATGTCCCCTGTGACTGCATCATTTTAAAAGCCAGATTTTACTGTTTTAGATTGTTTAGTTGGAGCTAATTTGGATATATTTTCCATGAGACTGCAACCACTGTTTATTTTTATTAGGGTATTAATCTACTTATTTTTTTCCCTTTCAATTGATTGCATAGTTAATAACAATTCAGAGACTAAAATAATTGTTGGCTCCAGAGCCACAATGTGTTTTATCCAACCACCAGTCCAAACCTTTAAAAATGATTATTTGCCACTTTTGATCAACAAATTGTGACAGGTGTGCATTTATTATATGCATAAAACTCAATTTGTAAAGGAATTGGTAATGGAGTAATAAGTACCATTTTTCCCTTGAAATATTGTGCATTAGAAGTATAAAGTGGCATGAAAAGAAAATACTCGTGTCGTGAAAGAACCTTAAACAGCACTTGAGTAAATGTAGCTATCTGTTAAATTCTAGCAATTGATGATGTTTACATTAAATGATCATCATTAGAGCACAGCATTTAGATGTGTACAGTAAGATTTTTTTTGCATATTTTAAAGATGCACTGTAGTGCACGCGGTAATAAAAGCAGCTGAATATCAGAAGTTTGTCTCACTGATGGTCTTCACTGTTGTTTGTGCTTCACTGCTCCTCACAGGAGACACACTGTTTCAGATGGCCGAGGTCCACAGACAGATTCAGGTTCAGCTGGAAGACGTGGTAAGACTGGGCTCGGACGCTCTGCATGAATTACTACATAAATAACGGCTGTGACATCATTTGGCTGGATGCAAAAGTTATTATATAAATTGCATATCCGTTATGTAAACATATTTTTAAATATTATACACTTGGTCATTTAAAAATGATTTGTTTCATGTTTTGAGGCCTATTTAAACGCAAGTTAAACTTTTCTTGGATGCATTTTGCTGGGTACTTTCATGTGGAACTTGCAGTGTCAGTGCACTTTGTCTTAAATGCTGCATTTGGATCTTTTTGTCAACAGTTAAAGCTGTTTCACTCTGAGCTTCTCGCTCAGTTGGAGCAGAAGCTGGAACTGGATATAAAATACCTCACAGTAAGTTAACATGTTTGCTAAAACACCACGATCTGAATACAAAACTTGCTTTCATGTTTTAATAAATTGAGAAAAAAGCAGTATCTTTGCTTAATTTAACATGTTTGACTCGTTCGACTGGAAGGTGACGTGGCATGGAGCAAGTTCATAGGTGTAGCACTTTGTAAACTTCAATAATGCAAATGAAGTGATAAATTATCAAAAAATACACAATGATATTTGTTAAAATGCATCTGATTATTGATTTAAACATACTTATCATGATAAATACATTTGGAATCAGTGAATTTTGTACCCTCACACTTAGATCCTAAGTAATAGCTGACTCATCTATTAATTGAGTCAACCAAAACTTATTCTCTAAACTCAGCCTCTTTACCTCTGCTCTCCTCTCAGGCCACCCTAAAAAAGTATCAGAGTGAGCGGAGGTCTAAGTCAGAGTCTATTGAACGTTGCCAGTCCCAGCTGAAGAAACTCCGCAGGAAGAGTCAGGGCAGCCGACACCCGAACAAATATGGAGACCGAGAGATGCAGGTGAGTGAGGCTGAGAACAAAACGCACAGACACGTAATCTGATGTTATTGCAACACAGTGTCATTTGAGAAACAAGAAGCCCACTAGTGCACGTATTCTTAACGACTTACTCAGCATTACAGCAGATTAAAAAGCAGAGTTATGTGAGCGTTTGTGTGAGAAATAGGCCAGTTTGAATAAGATTAAAGAGCAATCTGCCTCAGCTGATTTTTTAGAAAACAAGCACCTTATAGTGCACAAGCGTTTACTGAAGGAAATGTGAATGATATAAGAGGGTGAAAGGATTTAGCTACTTAGTGAGTGAAAATGATAAATCAAAGGTCACAGGGAGGGTTATGGTGGAAGAAAAGGTCAGCAGGGCAAAGGACAGTGTTTTATTATTTGGGGTTTTTTTAGTCATTGTGCAAAGGCAGGATATGACATCACATATTCCTCCTGTTCTCTCTGCTGTTTTCTTACAATGGGCGTTAAAGGCCATTCAGTCTTTGAGTTTTATACGTGTGTTTGTGGAAGCAGGGCTTTGTGTGTGTGTGTTAGGATGTTCAGGTTGCAGTGAAACTCATGACTTTTTTTTTCAGTTTGTGGAGTTGATGAGTCGCCGCCAAGGAGAGCTGGATGCCCTGGTTGCCACGGGTTACAAGTCCGCGCTCACTGAGGAAAGGAGAAGATATTGCTTCCTGGTGGACAGACAGTGTTGTGTTACCAAACTGCTCATCAACTACCACTGCAAGGTGATTTGTTCACATTCACTCAGAAAGAAAACATTTAATTCATCATTTACATTAAGACAAAGAAATCCAGATGTTTTGTGTGTTTTTTTTCACCATTCAAATGAAAGGAAAAGTCTGTCACTTAACTCATCTTCAAGCCCGTGAAATGATGAAAAACAACAATTGATTTATCCCACTTAAAAGTACGTGCAATTTAACCCTGATGTAGCTTGTTTTCCTTCATTACATTAAAACACTGTTGTTTATTTTGGGTCAGTCCAATATGTGTTGTCCTGGTACTGTAAATACTCATCAGATCCTGGAATATGTGGTAATCCATTTGTTAAAATAGTCCCCAAAATACTTAAAACTACAGTTCCCAGCTGTTTTACATAGAATTTTTTTAAAAATCAAGCTTATTTATGTGGTACTCATTTTTAACAATTACTTATAAGAGAGATTTCATGTCCTTTTGGAAACAGACTGAAGGAAGGAAATTTAGCTTTTCACGGATAAACTGACAATAATAAAAAGAAGAAAAACTCCAGCCTTATCCTTTAACTCTGATATGGTTTCCTCTGTTTATACTTTTGATAATAACCCAGGTGAGAGAGCTCCTGTCACAGAAACTGTCCTCCTGGCAGCAGTCATGTTCTCAGCCCACAAAACTCCCAGAGCGCGCTCTGAATCTGCTGCGCCACACTGCGCCTCAAGGCACAGGGGCTGCTGGGATAGCCGAGGTCCTCCGTCACACCAAAATCGGCTCTGCTCAGCCAGAACAGGTCAGATTATTTTTACATGTACTGGTCCAAATGTGTACTTTTGTTTGAGTTTCTCCTCTTTAGAAGTTGCAGTGCATAATCTCAGCTGCACGGTGGCTGGTTTACACAGAAGGTTTCAGTCGTGCATTCAGTGGTGGCTGATAGTTTAATGATTTTAAAATACAACATTTAGGCTCGTTAAATCTTGGATGAAGAGCCTATAAATCTGTGTGTGATCTAAAAGAATTACAAATCCTTTAGGTCAAAAGTCTTAAGTGAAGTGACAAGCCTCTGATGTTGAAGTTAAACTCAAAATGTCAAAGTCCTTTTGAAGGCAAGGCTCAAGCCTCATGTCAGAGAAAATCTAATGATTCATTTACATAGTTTAAGTTTCAATAGTAACATCTAATGTCTGTGAGTAAACGGTATCTGTCCTTGGTTATTCAGAGGCTTTCTGTTCAAGAAGTCCCTCCTCTGTTGAATGGAGACTCCAGTCGCTCTCAGCAGCAACGCTCGCTCCCCTCCTCCCAGAGTGAAACCTGTCCTCCTCAGGGCTCCCCTCAGACTTTCCGCTCTCTCGCCACTGGAGCAGCTGCTGGAGGTTCATCAAGAGGAGCATCTCCTCAGCACACCAGCACCCCCCTCAGTGCGTCAGCCAGCCTGCTTCCTGAAAGCAGTGCCAGCGGCAGCGGCAGCCCTGCTGCCTCCACCCCAAGCACGTCCAGCAACTCGGCCCAGCAAAGCTCTCTCCTCCTGGCCACCAACACATCCAACCTCTCCCCGTGCCTCATCCCCTCTACAGTGATGTCGCTCAGCCAGATCTCCCCCTCCAGCAGCTCCTTGCAGGGCATGACCCTCCCCATCCCACACAGTGCCCCTCACAGTCCTCCACTGCCCCACAGTGCTCCTCTCTCCAGGGCCATGACCCCGGTGCAGTTACTGCACCAACAGGTGGGACCAGGAGGGAGCAACGCTTCATCACCATCACATCATCCCTGGCTGCTGAAGACTGCAGATATGTGTGCAACAGCAACACTTCCACTGCCGAGGAGACCTGTCAGTGAGATGAGGCTGGGCGGCTTTCAAGGTAAGATTTGAAATGTCTCCATCTTTTCTCTTAAAGTTGTAGTCTTAAACATTTAAATCTTTGTTGATTCAGTGGAACCTGTGCTTACCGGGGTATTAACAGATTCAGAGCAGCCACTTTGACAAAAATGCAACAGTAATGCAACCAATGTATCAGTTAAAAGTACAGCCAAACAAATTCATACCGATTTCAATTGCAGACAGCAAAACTTATTTTATGTTGGGCAATTCATGAGTAGTTTTCGACCACAGCAGCAGAGAACAATTAAAGAAGTGCAAATATGCAGCCAATCCTCTGAGAAAAAAAATGCTTTTCCTATGAAGTAGCAGCAGTAACCTTTTGCAGCTCTGATACGGTTATGAACACTTACAGTAATGCTGGATTACAGGCTGGCAATTTGCAACCCAGTGTGGGACCCATGAAAACTACTACACATAAATACAACCACTGAATATAAATACATTGAATTGATGTTGCTTTGTTTTTTTTCTTTTCTTTGTCTTCCTTGTAGGCTCCAGTCTTCCCAGGATGCTGGCTTTATCTGGACCTACACGTGTGGAGGCCATGTATGCTCACACTCCTGGAGCATCAGAGGGTGGTGGCACTGGGGGCGGAGCTTGCTTACTGCACTTCCTGCCTGGTGACTACATCACCCTACTTATCTCTGAGCCTAGAGACGGGTGGCATTATGGTCAAAATGAACGAACTGGACGGTATGTTTTACTGATCACACACTGGGAAAGAATTTGCTGAAATGTGCAGCACAAAGGAAAACCACTGCATGCTTTTAATTTGAAAGGCCTTGTAATACCATTGTTATAATATACACACAGAAAAGACCCTGAAATATCTCAGTGCTGGAATTTCAAGATTATAATTAAACCAAAACATGTCCAGGAGACTAGATATCACATGTTGTGTTGAAGTTTTTCAAGGGCACCACGCTGACAGATACATTCAGATGCTATAAGAGAATTCTTTTCATCACACACAACCCTGTCGTGCATAAAACTCTCATTTTATTATTTAGTCGTGCTTAAAATCTTTCCACACAGGAAAGGCTGGTTCCCTTTCTCCTACACTCAGCCACACCACAGCAAGACGGACCAACTTGAGAAGTAAGTCGAAGAATAAACACAGAACACTGTTTTTAAGAGGAGTTGTTGAACTTTGATACTCTTAATGACAGAAATACGCCCTTTGCTTCCCCTGAGCTGGTTAAAAAAACTTAGATTATCAGAAATACTTAGAGTTGTAATGATTGATTTACAGAAAACTTAATGGGGTAATTTTTATGTTAAAACAAGAATGAAAGCCTTTACTTTCCCATCTTTACTTAACACTAAACCAACATCTCTCATTTCTCATCATGCTTCCTTTGTTTCTTCTTGTATATTCTTTTTCTCTGGCTCTGACCCTTCCTTCAGCTCCCTCTTCCTATCTAAGGTTAACAGCACCAGCACAGGTCAGCTTGACAAGCTGGTGTCACCAGGTCTCCCAGCCCTCACCCCCGAATCAGAGGAGGAGCGCTCCCTTCCTCCCCAGAGAGTCAGCACCTTCCGCCCGCGCCCGTACAGCATGGCCGACAGCAACAAGGTCAGAAACATGGAACCTTTTGCAGGAGGTCAAGGGACCAGAATCAGTGCGTTCTCCCTCCTCACCCTTGCTTTAAATGAAAGGGAAACAGGTGCTTGGTAACAATGAAAGTTTAGTCCAAATATCCTCGTAATATAATCTCTTGTTTCCATCACAGATCACCTCAGAACTGGCCTCTCCCCCACCCTCCCCAACCAGGTAACTTTAAGCAGTTCAAATGTGCTGTGTGTGTCGTTGAAGGGTAACATGACTCGAGATTAAACAAATGTATGATAACTTGATTCATCTTGGGCAGAGAGGAGTGTCGAGTTTGAGGTATTTGCAGAATTTGCTATGCAAGGAGAAGGACATGCGTTATGATATTCAGTGGTACACAGAGCCGGCACTTCTCCTTTATCGTCTTTGATGTACCGTGACTTTCACTGAACCCTTATATTTAAAGCCCACCTTTACAACAGAGATAGACATGTTTACAACCTGACAAAAATTGCTTTAAGTCTCTACAGTTAATTTGCCCATTGATGAAAAATGAAAGGAGGATTTTGTGTAAGATGCACAATTTAAATTCTATATATAATTTATAATAATAAATAATAATATTATATATTAAATATTTTGGGTAATACAAAATTAGCAGTAGCCATTTTGAATGCTCTGCCAAACTCAAAGCTTCAAAAAAGTTCTCCTTGCCTTGTCCACTATTTAATATACTGTCTAAAGACTTAGGGCTCTATTTTCGTAGACCAGGCGCAGGCGGGGCGCACCTGCCCTCCGCCGCGCCTACGCCGCGCCAACGGGGTGT
>JAPZDV010000025.1:14240841-14255425 GCA_029814665.1 Acanthurus lineatus
TAAATTTAAATTAAATACTCATTATTTAATTTCCAAAGACACAGGGAGCCGCAGCAGAGCGATGAAAGAGCCGCATGTGGCTCCGGAGCCGCGGGTTGCCGACCCCTGCTGTAGATAAACGACTTAAGTGCGAATTACTTAACCACAAAGCCCCCCCTCCCTCCACTTTCTCTGTCTCTACACTCTCAACTCTCAAATGAAGGAAAAAATGACCAGGAAAAAAACCCTAAATGTCCCTTCATCTATAGTTAAAAAAATGGACAATGGACTATTAAGATGGGACATTACCAGTTCTTCTCAGTGAGGATGGTGTGTGACAGCTGACAGCGGGGCATGGCCAGTATTTGGCTGCGGAGTTTTGAAACCATGGTTGAAAAGGCAGGGTGTCCCCTGTACCCCGGGAGCAGAGAGAAGAGTGGGTACGTTCCTGCCCCTAAACACAACACAAAGATTAATTCCCATTTAACGCCATATACAGGAGGACAATTCAGTTTTCTCTTATGTGAAGATAATTCTCTCTAACCAGCTTTAGTCAGACTATCCTCCCCGTCATTTTCCTGCACAGGAAGAAGAAACATGTTGACTTCAGCTGCCAGGTAGTCCTGCCCCAAGCCAGGGAAAATATTGCAGTCCAGCATGGACAATGTACCTAAAAACAAACCACATGTAAATAGATGAATGCAGCCATGGCATGAAACTATTTTGTTCATCAAATTTCTAAACCAGATACTAATCATTTCCAGTTCACATTAAATTATTTTAAAAAAAATTAAAAATTAGTTTTCCTTTAAAAACAGCCATTGTGGGAACAGGGTATATTTATGCATTAAGAGATTGTGCTGATATTTTTGAACCTTTGTATTTAAGATGAGAGTGGGCCATTAATTTGTCCACAACCATATGCATGTTTTTCAGATTCCTCGGGCAGAAATCTTCCCGTCTGGCCTTATTCTGGAGAAACACTGCATAAGGAAGGAATTTAAAGAAGAGACATTTACATTTTCACAGCATTCTGTCTGGTTAGTATGCAAGGCTGTGTGTTTTTATGCATCAAAAGTTAAAAGGAAAACAAAAAAGTCACCTATATGAGGATAGTACTCTGCTCCATCATCACTGCCTGAAGAGCCAGTGCTGTCATGGCTAGCAGATGGAGTAGAGGGTTTCAACATCTCAGCAGTCTGAAGAAATCTAACAACAATCAGAACATTAAAATCTAAACCTCTTGACTTTATAGATCATTAAACTCTTGGACACATTGATGGTAATAAATGATTTTTAGACAACCCGAGTGACTAAACTAAATAATCGATCAATAGCTTGTTAATCTGTATACTGATTAGCTTGATAATTTATATATTAAGAAAATAACAAGTACATGTTTTCCACAGGTTGGCTGTCATTTAAAAGAGCATTTTTAAATGTACATGTATGTGCATGTACCTAAATACTTCTGAAACATTAGATCCGGCTACGAAAAATCTAATTTAAACTAAACATATAAAAACAGAGCCTAAAACTTTTTGAAAAACAGAAACAAAAATAAAACTAACAAATGCTGCCTTGAAACTAACTTAAAATCAACTTTAAAAATCAAGACAATAAAAATAAAAATTCTTAAAAAAAAAAATGCTTGGTGTCCTGAACTGAAAACTGTACAGATGAATGAGTCTCAGCACATGTTGGACAAGTCCTTCTTCTTTCACTGGCTTTGTCCCTGTTTGTTGACTACGGTCAGACCAACCGAAAGCATAACATTACTGAGTTTATGAAAAAGCTGAAGACAAATATCCTCTCAAGATACACGATGACATGCTCAACATTCCTGCTGCACAAGTGGGCCTTCAAGTCAACATTGGAGCCTTCCTGACAACTACCGACTTCTTTTGTTCTGTGAAACTGGGCAGTGAACATAACACAGATACAAGGTGGATGACGAAGCACCTACCTATAGAGGTTTAAGTCAGTGAACCAGTCTTGAACCACAATGACCACATGGCAAACGGTAAACAGGAAGGCTGCAATCTGAAGAGACTGTTGACATACAACACAAAGGATGGTCACATGTGAATTTTTTATACAGGATTAAAACTGTCATTAAACTGCAATTAGACAATGATCCAGACCCAATAAAGCTATATATTGCCCTCTAGAGGCAACTCCTCAATGCTCACATAAACATCAAATATATATAATAAATATATATATATATTTTTTTTACAAACTACCAAGCACTGACCTGCATCTCAACATATGTGTGAGGGAGGTTGTACTCAGGAGGTAACTTCCGATCGTTGTTGATGAGGTGGTCCAAAATAGACGGGCTGAGCATTGGCTGAGAGTACAAAAAGAACATTTTGCTGTTGTGACTTATTTGCAAATGAAAACAATACTGTCACTGTATCTGCAATACTTCAGTCCTACCTGTGTATCCAAGAAGATGACTCTCTCCTGTGTGATGAAGAAATCAATGCCTGTGCTCTGGTTGCCTCCCCGTTCCTTGATTTCTTGAGTCTGGGCCCTAAATACATAACTCCTGTGCACACAATCAAGCAAGTGCACAAGTGTGAATACTTAAGTTGCATTTGATTTTATACTTCTCTGGTGTCTGGGCATTTTGCAGTGCCAAACAAAATTATGCCTGATTGGCTGAAATACTCTACAGAGGAAGACTGATATACAGTGCTGCCCCCAAGTGTTATTAAAGAGTAAAATCATGTTCAAAGTAACTCCATTTGATGGACAGAGTGAATATATTTTGTCTTGTGCAACACAGGGTCAAACGATGAAATGAAAGTTTGCAGTCCTCTAAACAATAGGATTCAATAGGATTAAAAATAAGGGAGTAAATGACCAATACATACAGTTATTTATATATATATATATACACTTATACATGTAGACCTTTGGCCTACACCTGTGGCAAGAAGATAGTGCTGAAAACATGTTTGACATCATTACATACGTATTCCACATCTTGGAAACACTGTCCATCAACTTTAATTTGCAGCAAGCATCACTGATGTAAAAAACAGAGATAGAGTGAGACACAGATTGAAAGAGATAGAGAGATACTTGTGCATAGATAGATAGATAGATAGATAGATAGATAGATAGATAGATAGATAGATAGATAGATAGATAGATAGATAGATAGATCATTTATTTTACCAGTGCAGTCACTCAACGATTTTATTTTTCTCCTGTAGTACAGGTTGAGCTAGCACTGTACTAACAGTAAAGTCTAATAATTAAAGACTGGCAGTCAGGCCTTCACCAGATTTCTAGGTGAATTCTTAACTGACCTCCTTATACACTAAACTGACATAAGAGATGTGATTCTATAATTTAAATTCCTCTAACAAACTTTTAGTATCCTGAGACTTCTTGTATTAGCTAGAGGGAGCTCTAGGCTCCAGGTGGGGGTTACCTGGCAGGAAGTCTATATATAGAAGAATGTTGTCATGTGATCTCTCTCTCTGTATGTGCTGCATACCATGTGCCAGTAAAAAGCCAAGTAAGCTATTTTGGGTGTCCTGCGTCTTCCTTGATCTTTCTGGGGTCACAATGTTATAAAACTTAAGAACATTTTCAGTTATTAAAATAAGGCCTCCTCCTCATCAGTATCTTTAAATGGCGTCACTATCCTGTTTTCTACGCAGCCCCTCAATTCCCGAAAGAATTTCTTCTTGTAATCTTGAGGAAACAAGTTACTATCATGTGCACATAAGATAATTATAAGATACAAGATACTTATTTAAAGAATTTGTCAGTGTTCTAACAGTAAAGGCTATATTATGCTGCATGTAAGTTTCAGCCTGTTGCTGACCCATAGAAGATATTTCTAATCGATACTCTCTCAGCAGGTTATACACCTTTATTAAAACATAGGCTGTAGAAGTCGCATAAGTAAAATTCTAAGACATAAGAACAAGCGCAGTGTTTTCACGCTGCTGCACTTTTTGTGGACCAAGAGACTGGCCAACCTACAGAGCAACTAAAAAGAGCTCCAATAATCGCCACTGAGCACACCGTTTTCACTCAACATTTTCTGGTTTTACACACACACAGGCCTTGTTCAGGGAACACCTAGGTATAAAAGGCAAAAAAATCTTCAACCGGTGCATCCTCCAAAAACACAGTAAATTGACTACCTAAATAATGCAAATCAATACTGGCATGTTTAGCCTATAAATGTTTAAGTCATACTTAAGTCATAAATATGAACTCTTGAAAGCCATAAACAGAACTTTCCATAGTCTTCAAAGAGTAAGCCATTCATGTCTTTACTACGCACATATTTAGTTTGTGTACTCCATTATTAATCTTGTGTCCATTTGTTTTTTTATCATGTGTGCACAAGATAATAAGTTGTTGCCTCAAGATAATAACTTGTGTTCACACAGAAAAAAAAAATCTTTCAGGATTTTAGGGGCTCTGTAGTTTTCCACTTATTTTTTCACTGACTTTGTATTTTTTTGGTCTTAAAACATTTAGCCAAGAGAAGATTACATTTTGCTACTGGTTGGACTGATAGAGAAACTCAACACTGTTTATAATCCATTAATAACCAAGCAGCTTACAAGCATGAAAGCTGAGATAGTGTTACAACCAAACCTACCTTTGATCTTCCTCTGGAGTGTTGGCAGATAACAGTGACATGATTGTAGATTTTCCAGCTCCCTGCAGGCCAATGACTCCCACCACCAACATATCTGTCTGGTCCCTTAGATACTGCAACAAATCACAACAGATCATAACATTCTTAAAGGTAGGATATTGAAAACTATCAGCATCTTTAATGCAATGGCTGCACAATCAGCTAAATTCATCAATCACTAACTCACCTCCATGGCACTATCACACCAATTCATTTGATCATCCACAAGCTTAATGCTGTGCTTCATCTTCTCTGGAGGAAGGAGTTTAGATTGGCCAACCATGGCTGGAAGTCATATGAAGAGATTTTTTTAGTGCATCTGAGTGGAGTGTAACTGATATTTACAGTAAGAAAAAGTACTTTTTGTGAAATCAGTAATAACTCACGATCTACAGCACTACTTGATGCTGAAGCACCCATTCCTCTGTTCTGGATCTGATACACAGGCTGAGTGGGACGCTGTCCCTCCTTCTCTATCTTGGAGGGTCCAGGACCAGAGGGCTGAGCTGCCACCTCTGGAGGGGTTCCCGGCTTACCTCCATCATCCCTGGCTTTCATGAGCATGATGGGCTTCTCCAGGACTGGAGCTCCACTGACAGGTGCATTCTGTGTTGGTTTGGCCTTGAATTGATCCAACAAAAGCAAACATTCATCTACTTTTATTAATACGGCACGAATGCTTATTATTTGTGGTGAAAACTAACTATCTTGACAAGTACTACCTGGGCAAATCAAAATACTTATATACCATTGTTATTGTATGATTTCTTGTTTGTGTTAACTTCAGATAATTACAAGAAATGTTAAAAAGCTAACGTACCCTTTCTCCAGGGGGCTTTGCAAGGATGATGGGGGTCTTCTGAATCAGTGGGCCTGGTGGATCCTCGCTCCCATCCTAAACCAACGCACAAAGGTGAGTAAGTACTCTGAGAAAACTACAGCAATGGTAGCGGTCACAAATATCCCCGACATAACTAGTGTGTTTGTAACGTTATTACCCTTCGTTCTCTCGGTTGGTATTCTCGTTCCCGACTGGGTCCGGACAGGTTTTGCCCCGGTGGTCCAGCATCCCTGTCTCCCCGGCGTCGCCTCCTCCTGCGACCCTGCCCGTACATCCCGGGCTGACTGTGACCGGACTCTGACATGTCCCTGCGTAACGTTACTTCATTCACTACAACGACACAACTAATGTCAACAGAGAGCTAGCTAACGACTGGACTCCGGTCCAAGCGGTGGCTAGCTAAAGAAAATGTTACTTTCACTGAAGTATTTTAAAAACTAGCAGTCTTCTCTTAACTAAAGCTTACTTACTAGTTTTGAAACCACTACTCGCGTTGACTTTTAAAGTTGTGATGTAGGGACGGCGTTACAATGAAAACAAAAGGTCTTATGTGAGCACCATGGATGTATTAAAAGAGGCACATATAGAGTTAGCTTGTGCTTTCTCTTAGTGCGCTTGTTTTAAAATTCGGCGTTGACCGTTATAACACGTTGAAGCGGTTTACTCATATTAAGGCGCTGGGAGAAACTCCACCCATTTGGAATTCTCTGTGTTCTCAAATCAAACGCATTTCGTCCGTCTGGTAAATAAAGTCGTTACGAAACATGTAAAGTTATAAGTAGTTCCACTACTTGAGATTTCCTTTTTTAATGTATATGCGTATATTTTAATTATAAAAGAATATATTTGGACACGATAAACCACATTCTTGTGCAATCTGTTGTGCTGCTTTTTACTTGACTTTATTCGAGCAAAGGTCTTTGTGTATAGGTGTATATGTATATAAATAAGTGTATGTATCTGACCTGCCCAGATCACCACAGTAACATTCGCTGCACAAAAAACTTCTCCAGAGAAATCTGTTTAAAGCCTTTTAGTCTTATGGGTTAAAAATAAACAGAAAGACTTTTTTACTTGCATTATTTCAGATAAAAATCTAAACTCTTACTCAGCATATGTCTGTGGCTCTTGCTGTCTGGCATATATTAGGTGCCACAAATTTTACTTGCATATTTCTGACCTGTTGACATGCACATTTTAACACTAGGTGGCTTGGTTTCAATTTCTCAGTCACTTTAATTCTAATTAAGTTCTTTTATGCTTTTAGGTGGATGCATATTTCAAAAGTAATTAAAAAGACTCTGCACAGTTAAATTCATGGAACCTTTCAGAACAAAACTTAAACAAGTGAAAAGATATAAAGTAGCCTCCTCTTGCTGCTAATGTGTACATATCTACAGCCTTAGTGTGTGCACTTCAAAAGCCTGTGGTTAGAGAGTTAAGTTGCACACTTGTTGTACTCACAAACACCTGCATTCACTTTCTCTGTGGCTCATTATGCTCGATTTACTGTGAAGTCCATCTACCAAATTTTAAAAAAGAGAACTCTTAATGATTTTGTGACATAAATGTTTGCATTATTATGTATGAATGAAAATTAGGAAAGACAAAAAGCACTCAAATAAATCACTCAAAAACAATTTAGCAAGAATCATTTAATTTTCATCAGCAACATAAAAATATTTGATTTAACTCAAATTTAAATAGGCTTGGGGTAATATTGGCATCAAGACCAAAAATGCACATTATCATTTTACATTCTTCTAAAACTTTAGAGAAAAAATCAGCAAGACAGCTGTGCTATTAATACGTAAAAACATGAAATAAGCAAATCAGAAGCTGAATGCAGCAAGATACAAATGAAAATTTTAACTTTACTAAATAATTCTATTTATGTAAGTGAGTGATGTGAGTACTATGAGGCCAAGCAAAAAATGAAGAAAAAAATGAGAAGTGATGTTGCCATCTCTTTCAGTTAGGAGAGCATGACCAAAGTGACCAGCGGTGCCACGAGGAGCAGGAGGGTAGCACCTGAAGTGGTGGCACTGTTGCAGAAGTTGCCCTGACAGCAGGTTATTTCTCCTCCAAGGACTTCTTTCACCTGCACAGATGCAGATGCTGAACATACTTGCTCAGTGGCACACCCCTTCACAATTTTCTTTTCAGCTCCAACAGTCACTGAGAGAATGAAAATAATTTTGAGTGTGAGCTTCAAGTTTAATACATCTGTGTGATTTGCTTAAAAAACTGAGAAATTATGTGAAACAGAGCTGAGTGTTAAATGTTGTAAACCTAATACCTGTCGCTGAGATGCAGTAGTCCTCATCCTCCTCACAGCCTAGAGTACGAGTGCACGTTGTATCATCACAGGAGAAGCACTTTTTACCATTTGGAGTGAATCCTTTGGGCGCTGTAAAATAGAACTTACATTGATCATTCTGTTTGGGAAGGCCAGAATGCACTCTGCTTGGTTGTTGCCTTTCTTAAAAGTATTTCTATGCAGCAGTCTTTAATGTTAGTGAATAAGTTGATAGATGCATCAACTTCACATCTTGAACATGGGGATTCTTTTTTCTCTGTCTCTCTTCACCTCTCTCTTTCTCTCTCTCTCTCTCTCTCTCTCTCTCTTTCTCTGTCTCACACACACACACATACAAATTGCTATGTGCAGATCCGCTGTTGCAGTTGGGGATTTGATCCCTTGCTCAAATTTTGATAGAGACCGGAGTAATGTCCCTCATACTCACTAGTCTTGGAATTTGAGTCTCATTTCTTTATAATGTCTTCTAAACATGTTTCCAGGTTCTGACACATGGATCATCATTGCAAAGCCGACAGTGAAAACATCAACTAGGCACATGACAGGACGATACAGTTTATATATTCATGTTCATTTGCAATTATCTGATGTTATGAATATAATTAGACTTTTTGACACTGGTTTGTCTTTTAAAGCAGACGTGAGAAAAGAAGTTTTCAAATCATTTCTTCAAGACCCCAAGCATAACAAAATGTCAAGTATGGTCTATATTTAAAAGAAAATAAAGCAGTAAACAAAAATATAAATACCAGCATGACTGGTGTAATGGAAGTGTTTAAAAAACAGTTCTTACCATAAAGAAGCAGCTAAATAAATATAAAAAAACAACAGATAATATAAACAGATTACCAGAGACAGGTTGGTTGTTGCAGAGATCAGAAGTGCAGCACTTAGCGATAATGACAGTTTTGGCAACTCCAAAGTTGACTGAGCTTTTACCACACTGTTCAGGCAAAACACAAGATTTCATGTGGATTTCCTGAATTTTTGTACCACCTGAAACAAAAGAGACACTTTTGTAAAATGGGCCACAACAAACCTGTTTTGCAATAACAACAGTGCATTACAAGTACCTTACCAGCATAAGCAGCTGTCATCATGGCACCACACTGATAACCTTGTGCAGGGCATTCAGTCTGTGTGTCTGTGCAGGTTCCCGGGCTTAAACACTCATAACATTTCAGAGTGAAGGCTGTTAAAACAGACCATTCAGATAAAAAAAATTAACTTTTCTTTTCTACAAAAGGGTTGAAAAAATGTTTACCTTTTTAACTCTGATGCAATCTAATTGAATAATTAATTGTTATTCCAAGAATAAAACAACAAAAACAACTGTATGGCATCAAATTTATGTCATAAGTGGCGAGCATGATAAACAGGCTTATAAGCCATCTATATTATTTCAAATGCACAGATGTTAAAGGGCCATTTGTAAAATCTAGAAGAAATTGTTACCTTAATAATTAAAAAAAACTATCCTAATCAACAGAGTATCCAGAAGTAACAGCTTCAGTGGCATGCAAAAGTTGCCCAGTTACAGAGATGCCGACTGCTAAGCACTCAGGGTACGGCCTGGACTTTCTTGTTAACAGCTTCCACCACTGGATGCCAATACTGAGTCACTTTAGCCTCTGGTAGGCCACGACTGGCAAGACAAAGAAGTTAGGCTGGTTGAAGAGAACCACTTCTACAAGCCAAAAGTTACTTAGTAGTTAAGTTATATAGCTATTGTATGTAGCTATAGTAAACACAATGGATAAAGCTTGTGAAAAACAGCCTTTGTCAGGTTCAGATTCTAATCCTCTGCGGCCAAGAAGAGGAACGATGTGAAATGAAGCAAGGGTAAATTTTTAGGTGGCTCTTCCATGTTAGAGAGAGATCTAGGTTGAGAAAAAACATGAAGTCTGATGCTGAACTTGCCTCGATTGTTTTGTATCGGTAAGTAATAACTGACATTGGCTGTTTAGTGAAACATATCTTCGGGGTAATGACAAATTAAACTGTACCTTTTGGGGATAAACTTTCAAGATGGCATGATGTGACTGTCGCGTCGGTAGTTACTGACTGTGTTGTTGTGAAAACAGTGCTAAATAATCTCTAATTTAGTGCTGAACTGTAAAGGTCACACCAACGCCTCTTGTCAAGATGGCAACACAACCCTAGCAGTATAAATAGGACTGATCTCAGTTACAGTATTGCTTGCTTGATTTTAGCACATTGTTGCTCTGCTGTCCATTTTGAATGTATTTACTATTTTTTACCGATGACTGTAAAAAGCAGTTGTATGGTTATTGACCAACAGCTAAGAAACTTGCTCAGTTTACCACAGTCTTGCAGCTTTGCATTACTGTTATGACATGAGACAAGATTCAAAGCTTGGAAACTTCTTTGTAACTTCCCTAATAAATGTTTGATAAAACTATAAATTTTATTATGGTTGTGTTGCATTGTAAAATAATTGGGTGCAACGCTGTCCTCTATATCACTGGAGCAGGTACTGCAATATTACAAATGGCAGCTTTAATTGCACACTTGCTAAACAGGAGCCCTCATTCATTAATCTAATAACCTACATCAAACAAGGCATGTCTGACACTGTACCTATCCATAATATAAAAATATTACAGTGATGTGTAAAAAAACAACAATAATATGTAAGCTCCTTTATTTATGTTTTATGACTCTTGATTATGAAGATCTTTGCTTTGTTAAAGTGAAGTTTTTATCTTGTAGATATATTTGTATTTCCTGGGTTTGACCAAATACAAATTACCTGCCTGGGCTGGGCAGAAAAGTATATTCTAGTGTATTCTATATGTCTTTAGAATGTCATAAGATGCCCTGTAGTTAACTTAATGCCTGAAGCTGAATCTCTTTCTGCAACGGAGTGGAGTGCGGTGAGGGCTGGAAAGGGGGCATGTTATGTTCTCTTCTTTATAAACCAAGGCCTATATTTAAAATGTGGCAATAAAATATGTAGACTATTTACCTAAAATGCTTATTACTATTATTTGACTAGTGCATATTTTTAGATATTTACTGCAACTTAAGAAAGTCTTTATTGAGTTTTGCCTCATCATGTAGCCGTATAATATACAATAATAAATAATTTCTGACTCACCTCAACATGTCTTTTACAGTCATTTAAGCCGCAATGGACAATAGCAAAATCACTGTTGTGAAGACATCGCGCAAGATTGTCATTATTTTTTCTACCCCTGTATCGCAGGGACACACTTTTGTGTAGTCTGATGTCAAGTGGGTTTTGTGATTTCTTTTTTAGGGGCACTCTCCCATGACGCTGGATACATTAATCTGATTCTTTCTTAGTTCTCAGTTCGGGAGACAAAATGTAAAAATTCCATCCACACAGACAAACTGATCGGTCTACTAAGCAAGACAGAGCGGTCAGGATGCTTTCTCTCTCTCACTCATACACACGCGCTGCACGTACAGTCACACACACAGAGTAACTCTAGTGCGCGCGCTCTTGCTGCCATGCAATAAAATTAAGATGGATCAGTTTCACGTAATTACATGATACATGATTATTGCTGTAACAATTAAATTTTAACTTACAATGTCTGCATCATGTCTGCATCAATTGAAAGGCCAATGTGATTAAAGTTTTAATCCCTAACTATTATCCTTCTTTACTTTAAGATTGAAAAAAGATAAGAAAACAAAAACTTGCCTGAAGGGAGAAGCCCAATCCCAAAGACCAGAGTAAGAAGATGCATTTTGTGACGGTGGGACACAATAGATTCAGTTTGATCTGTCGGGGCTATAAATTGTCATGAGGAGGCGTTGTCTTGAGACCACTCCTTCTTCCTGTAACATCTTGTAATCTTCTTCCATATTAACAGACTTTAAATGTGAATAATGGAGAAATTATATCCCTTTTTTTCAAAGGGAATGAGGCAATTTTTAAACAAACTAATAATGATTTCTACCAGCATGAATATTGGACCGTATCAGTCAAAAGCTGCATTTTGATCATTTGTTTTCTGCGCACGCACGCACACACTCACACATTTACACACACACACACACACACACACACAAGCTTTACATGGTAACTTTGACTGATTTAAATACACTTATGGTAGTTTACTGCTACAGTCTAAATATCAATTTATTTCCTAGTAAAATTACTTTTATTTTGTACCAGTCTTCTTATAAATATTTCCTTCCCTGTAAAGAAAACAATAGTTTTCTTTGTTGAAACCCCTGAGTATTTAGCAACTCAAATTTTCCTCTGAGAAATAGATATAATTTTTTAGTCATGCCAGTGTTTTATCACAGGATGACCTCAGTTCCCCAAAAAAAGCACAGTTGCCCATGGAATTTGGAATTCTGGGATTCTGAGAAAATTTTGAAGAGATTGGAAATTATAGTCTTAAAATCATGGGGAGTTCTAACAATTGTTCCTTGAGTAAAGATCAGAACCTGCTTAAAATAAAAAATGTTCAAAGTATTTTAACGTATTTCTGATGCAAGAAGTGAAAGTGATCACAACATTAAGATATTTGGCCATTTTAAAAAAGGAGTGCAGAAGTTATGACTTGAGTCTGTTGTAACATCAAATATATAATAGATTAAGCACTAAACTACCAGCGTGTTTAGTAAGTTTAGTAAGGTGAGCAAGAAATATAACAAAAATCAGCATGTGGCAACATGCCTTATGAAAGGCCATTGTTTAAAGAAAAAACTAGGCAACTCTTAAAAAAACTGCGTACAATGTAAAAAAGAAAGATGTTCATAACATAAATATAAGCCTACTTAAACCTAATTTAAATTCTAAAGCTAGGTGTAAAAAAATATATTAGCTGGCATAAGGGAAACCTGACCTTAGTAAAAAGGAATTAAAAATAAGGAGAACAAAAAGTGACTTTTATTTCACTTCTTAGATATAGCGGGGAGTGTGATGTCAACATGACAATGTTGGCTTCCCCTTTTTTAAACCACATCCCCGTTTTTAAATTTAAATTGAGGGAAGATCAGAACCTGCTTACAATTAAAAAATGTTCTAAGTATTTTAAGGTATTTCTGATGCAAGAAATGAAATCTCTGAAAAACAATATTCAGAGCAAGGTTTTGTATTTTCACATCAAGGCTAGTGTTAAACGGTGAATTATAGCATGGGCTGAACAAGAGTGAGAACCGCTGAGTGGAGGACTGAGCCTTCCGTACATGGGCTGCCTGCACTACCAATTGAGCTAAATGGCGGCCCTTTCTGGATATTTTTTGACTAATTAAAAGGAATGAGAATGTCATCTGATGTTATTTTCTGCAACTCCACGCAACATTTGTACTGTGGGTGTTTTTTTTCAACTAACCCCAACTCTTTTTCTCTTAACCTTTCCAAAAACAAGATCAAGCAGGTTTAAGCTGCAAGTGTGGCTGTTGAGGTCTGTATGCTTTAGAGGAAACAAAATGTGTAAACCACATAAATTCAGAGTAGACCTAATTTTGAAGTTCCTGTTGACTGTTCAACTGTAACAAACCTGACTTTGCTATCTTTTACCTGGCACAATAAAGTCAGATGTGCCTTGTCCTTAGACTAGCCAAAACCTGGTTTAAGCGCAAAGTGCAAACGTTGAGCAGCTTACACTGCAAGATACAGCGCAGCTGGCCAATGTGTTCACACACGTCTCCACAATAACACACACCGTTCTTTTCTGTTTGTGCCACTCAGCAAAGTCATGAAAGTGTCCTTTGAAAATATTTTTGATCACAAACTCGCTGACAGCTAGACAAACTCCAGTGTTTGTGTCAGCATGTTTATTGGATCCAGAAAAACAAGGGTTAAACAATTATTATCAATGACACGCACCCCGAGCCAAGAGATCTGTCTCATCACTGGCGAATCGCCTTTCTTTGTTTGAATTCAGTATAGACAAGTGGCTGAAGAAAAAACAGTCCTGCAATTAATTACCATGTATTCTGTTGGGACCTCACCATGTGAATAGAACAAAGAAAGGCCTTGCAGACCACACCTTAGTGGGTGATCTGGCCTGAATCTGAGTTTCAGATGAAACCCCCATGAACTCATATAAGGGGTGAGAAACTCAACTTCCCAGAGTCCCCCAGATTTCACACCTAGGTGTGAACACAGACAATAAAATCCATCTCTGCCCCTGCATCTCTCTCTTCTCCAGTCTTCTCTCCTGCTCTCTCTACTGAGCAGCCCTACGGGGCAGAAGACCTCTTCTCCACTCTTCTCTCCTCCTGAGAAGCCATACAGGGCAGAGGACACAGTCCTCCTACTCTTCTCAGCAGCCCCGCAGGAGCGAGGACTCTCTCCTCTCTTGCTCCTCTCTCAGAAGCTCTACAGGGCAGAGGAGTTGGTAAGACAACTTCTTCAGCAGTCCTGCTCAATGCAGATTTCTACACCACACTCCTTCTCACCAAGAGCAGCGACGTAAGAGCCTGCCGAAGGATCAACTAGGAGTCAGCAAGCTAAGTCAGCACCAGCGGCCAGGACACAAGGTCTGCCAGCTGAGACTTAGAAGCAACGGGAGTCACAAACCAATGTTAGCCACAAGCTGCAAACTTATGGAACAAAGGAACAATCAGTGGTCTTCAGAGACCCAGGGTTCAGAGGGCCAGACCAGCCTGTAACCCATCAGGTAGCCTCACAAACCTGCAGCTTATTGGACTCAACAAGCCTGCAGCTTGCAATGCATCAAAAAGGACATCTTTTCCCTCAAAAGACTGGGTAACGTAACTGGGCATAACCTAGCACAGTGGTTCCCAAACTTTC
>JAPZDV010000025.1:14255525-14290448 GCA_029814665.1 Acanthurus lineatus
GTAATTTTTGAGTGTAGTACACAGGGACAAATGTTATAATATGAAACTTCCCCTCTGTTGCATTCTGGGAGATAGAGGCTCCCCTCTTCCGGTTTAAAACGGAAATGGTGAAGCTTGCTATGTAGACGCCATCAACACATGACGGTGCGCTCAAATGTGAACTATAAAGGTTTTTAATTTTGATCTTGTAATACACTGAATCTTATCTGTACTGTCTCAACTTGTTCAGAAGGATGTTCCTCAGACATAAAACGCGAGAAGACGCTTTTATTTTTTCGAAATCCCAAGTAATTACATACAATTTAAGGTAACGTCAGGAATTCATGTTTTTAAGTAACGATAACGCGCAGTAACTGTCTTGGACGAATCATCACCTTTCAGTTTGGAGGCTTGTCTTTAGTGAACCCTTGTCTATGCTGCAGGCAATAGTTTTTCTGGTCCAGTAACAACTTGTGGACAGAGGTAAGTACAGTTTGGTTGTGCAGGTAGAAAATGTAATATATTTACGTGTCCTGTACGTTAAAGGTTGTTCAAATACAACTGCGTTTCTCACACTAAAACACCCGGTGGGTTTTGTTGGCCAAAATTTGGAAACTATTTGAAAGGTAAATCTTACTGTTAACCAATTGGGTATGCTGCTCTTGAGGCAGCGATAAAAGGCACAAAAGCTTTACCACGTTAGAGTTGCAACTAATGATTATTTAAGTTACTTCTTTTTTCGGTTAACTAATTGATGGTTTAGTCTATGTACCGTAAGTAAATTGTCAATCTGTCACAGTTTACCGGACTTTATAGTGACTCCTTAGCTAATTTAATTTGACAGGTACCATTTCAGCTAGCTCAAATATACGGCACTGAAATATTTAGACAGTAGTATAAGACAAAAACATCAGTGACATGTGAATAAGACCCTACAGCTGAGGTTGTGCTAAGGCCCATGGGTGTTTTGACCTGCTAACCAGTTATTTGCTAACAATTTCAAAGCTAACATGCTAACTTGTTAAGCTACTAAGTTGTAGGTCTACCACATGCAACGTAGTAGTTTATCGTGTTGCTAAGAAGCACTTAACACGAAGGACATCAAAGGCTGATGGGGATGTCATTCTGCAGATATTTAGTCATAAACTCAAGTATTAGACAAAGCAAAATTTGACCTGTTGGTGGTGCTGCATTCAAAGTCGGATCACCAAAATGATTAGAAGTCAAGAAGAAAATGTTGATGTCTCTACCTTATGAAATGGCAATCCATGTAAAGGATGTTGAGAGATTTTATTCAAAGCCACACAGAGGAAGAGTCAGGGAACAACATTTTTGATGTATTTTAGAGAAGGAATGGCTTTTTTGCTTACAGAAGGATTTAAAAAAATTAACATATACACAATAAACTGATTAGTCAGTCAGATAATCAGTACAGTGTACTATAGTGTCAGCTCTAAATTAAACCAGAAATCACTTTAGTTTGGGTCAAATTTTATCTCATGACTCTTTTGCTTATGCTGTGATGCTTGTTTGAAACCTACTATGTTTTTAGCACGTTTTTAAAGTGGTTCTGTCCAATCTGCTTTAAATTGCAGGCCAACCAGAGTTTGCGTTGACCAGCTCCATATGTCTGAAGACTCAAGCAGCGATGACGATTGGTGTGTATCCTCAAAAAGGAAATGCTGGGAATGTGGCAAAAAATTCAGCAACATAAAAAGCTTGATGTTGCACTACAAAAGCCACAATATCACAGCCACCTGTCACATCTGCAAAGTTACCTTTCGACGCCTGACGTCACTCTCCACACACCTGGATAATGCACACTCCCCACCCCTCTGCAAGAAGTGCCATCAGTCTTTCAGTAACGTGTGGGAGTTGAACAAGCATACAGGGGGACTCTGCATAGGTTCTCAGCAAAGCACAAACTCAGTACTGCTTGACTCAGTTTCAGAATTGAGACGTCATCAAAGGAGTGAGATGAAGCCTGAGAGACCTGAGACATCCGAAAACAGTGTAGAGTACATAGTGGGTGAAGATGATAAAGATAATGACATGGAAAGTGATTGTGAGAAAGCAGATGATACAACAAGCTCAGAAACTGAAGACGAGGATGAGACACGCTCAAATTCAAGTTCAACTGATAATTCTAGTGACTCTTCTAATACTCCACTCCTTCAGAACAGACCTAGAGTCCTTCCCGACTCTGAATCAATATGTGCTACATGTGGAAGAGGGCCATTTAGATCTATGAAACTCCACTTGCTGCACTGTAGTGGAGTAAGAGTGAAATACCAGTGTTCCCTGTGCAAGGAGCTCTTTCTTACTGAGATGGCACTTAATGAACACTACATGTCTTTGTATTCCTGTGATGTCTGTGGCCAAGTTTTCTCTAATGAGAGGTTGTACAATCAACACCTGTGTCCCAAAAGAAACAAGTCAGCTTTGGTCCTCTTTTGTTCCGAGACAATGCCGCAAGCATGTAACATATGCAAGTCATTTTTCACCTCAGAGAGAACTTTGTTAAACCATGTCACCAAAGTTCACACGTCTGTGGTTAGCACCAAAGTGTGCATCATTACCAGTCCATCAAAGCTGACTGATAAAACACCAGGTGTCCCTGGCACAGCAGCCCAGTCAGCCACTCGTAATCCAAATGTAGTCAACCAGGTCATTAATGGAAAGCTCTGTGCTGGCCAAACCTATGCAGGGTCACAGTCCGCTGTTGGAAAAAATAGCCCCTCCTCCCTCTTGACTTCATCTCCCCACCCAGGCAGACCCCCTGCCACAGTATATTCAGGGTCCACTGATGCACCTGTCAGATCCCAGAAAGACAGCACCATTTCTGAACCTTTAGTTGTTCCTGCCTCTGGTACCACTGATACAACTACAGCCACTGCCTCTGACCCTGAGTCCCCGCCGATGCCCACAATTATGGCCCTATTTGAGAATGACAGTAAGGATTTGGCTTTGATGAAACGTATGAATACAGGCTGGCGCTCTAAGGCTTCTTACCCTTGCAGACAGTGTGGTGCCATCTTCCGGCAGCCCTCCCTCATCATCAGCCACCGCTACCTCCACCGGGGCCGCCGCTCACACCAGTGCCAGTGCGGTCGAGCTTTTAAGCACAGGCTACACCTCTTGCGACACTGTGTTCAGCATGCGGAGAACATAAGCTACATCTGTGTGAGCTGTGGGGAGACTTTCACAGGAGCTAAACTCTTAGCTGAGCACATGAAAGGCAAGTCGCAGAAAAAATCCAGTTCTGGATGTAAACAGAAACATAAAGTCAAGAAAAAGTGCAAAATGCCTTTTACATGTGACTGTGGACAACTCTTTTTTCGGCCTTCAGCCTTCATATGGCACCAACTTCAAAACAGGACAAAAAGAAAACGCTAGAACAAGCCTTTGAAATAAAGAAGCACTAACACATCTAAGTTCCATAAGTTTTGTTCAACACTGAAAACAGTGTGTTAAATCAAAAGGAATCTTTTACACATCATCTGATTGTCACAATATTGTTTAATTTTTGTACTGCAGAGTGAAAAACTCAAAGCAAAAACATGTACAAATATATTTATAATGGCTTTTAATTATAAGCATGTTCTGAATGGTTGTTAACATGTTTTCACCATGTGCAAATGATACATAGTAAACAGCGTTAGAACAAGTTCCTCAGAAGCTCTTTTGACAAGATACTAGAGTATAGTATAATCCACAAGGAACTTTTTTCAGTATTGGATAAAACTCAGACGCATCAAAACTCCAGTTTATTCATCAGACAAACACTCAGTCCAGTTATGCTCATTTTCTCACAAAGTGCATTTTTAACATTGAGGTTCGTATGACAGATGTGCAGGATTCCTCTGTTTTCTATTTTTCATTCAGTTTTGTTTTCACTACACCTGATTCAAAAAAAAAATTCCTGTGAGACATTGTAGAGGTCTTGGGATTATGCTTGAAAATAGCATTTGAGGTTATTTTATGGTTGTCTTATAGTCTTTAAAATTTTAATATTAATGGCCCAAAATACTATACACTTTCCTTTTTTTATTCTCGTCCACTAGATGGAGCTGTAGGGTTGTCAAAAGATAAGTGTGGAAGGCATCTAAAGCTTAAAAGCTTAAGCTCAAAAAATGTATTGTTCTCAGAACAGGTGTACACTGAGAATAACTACCTTTAAGTGTAGACACTAATTTGAGTTTCAGTTGAAATCCCTCAAAACCCTAAGGACTTAAACTTTTAAATAAAGGTTTCCTCCCACAACACTTGATTTGAACTTCACATTTTTTTCTCTTGGCTGGGTCTCAAAACTCATCATTTCAATTACAAATCATTTGGTGGGTCAGAGAAAAGCAGAACAGTAGTAATCAGCAGAAACTGAATTCTACTCAGTAAGCCTATTTACAACAACTCTAACTTAGTAACAATTAAACTGTCTGCTGATGAGGAGGGCTTAGCAGGATTAAAAAAAAACTGATAACACTCAAACATCGCAATAAATTTAAAATACACTTAAGTTGAAAACATATTTAACTTATTCCACAGGAATAAGGGAGTGACGGAGTCCATCAATTAAACCTAACAAGTAACAGTGAAAGGTATATTATGTAACATGCCCACTTAGAAACTTTTTCAGAAGGACTGGACCTGTTTTACTTTTTTTTTTTTGAATTGTATAACTACATTATCCATCATGTTAAAACCGAAAGAAATCAGAAATTTTATTCAAGGTAATGGCACATTTTGTTTGGTCACCTTTCAGGTGCATTTCGTTCCCCATAATCCTCTAGTTTCCTTAACTTCTTGGGAAACACAGTCAACACCAGTGCTACATGCCAATATTCAACTACAAGACTATTTAACACATCTCAGTACATAATTGATAAATGCACTTTGCCAAAAAAAACACCAGTTTGTCTTTCTGCATTTAGTCCCATTTTGCAGTGTGCAAGTCAGTATGCTTTTCTGGCCATTCTGCCCATAATCCTCTGCACAGCAGAAGATGTGTCCAATCCCCTGAGCTGCCAAGAGCACAGAGGCTACAGCTGTGCTCCAACCAACATACTTTTTATTTCCAATTTGTGCCACAAACTGCAACAGATGTATAAGCTAGATGATCGATGGGCAGGGCACAATGTTAGGCCAAAGTGGTATGTTTCAGTTGTATGCATATTGCATTTAGCACTGCATACTTTGTAAGGGCAACTCCAGTATGCACTTTAAGTAAATTAAAAGTAAATGATTTGGAATGCAGCAAGAATGGTTTGTCAGGGAGTGAGGAGGAAGATTGTCAAATAAGACTTAATGTATCCTGAATAAAACTGCAATACATTACCTCGCCTATGAACATGATTTCTGCCTGATTCAGTCAGATGGTTTTCACTGGCAATGGTAGTTGTTTTACCCTGAAGACAAAAAGTCCCATGATCCCAAACGGCTTCTCAACATCATTAAACATTGTTTTGGTTAAGAGACCACATAACAAGAGAAATTGAACATTTTGCATCAAAGGCACTGCCAACTTATACACGGGTATTTTTTAAAACAGCTTTTCCTATGCGTTTTGGACATTTCGTCCACAGAAAACCCAGTTTCAGTTTTCTGTTAAAAGATGTTTTGGAAAAACTTAGGCAAGGGTGAAGATATTGAGTGTTTGCAGTGTTGAAGTGGAAACCGGGAAAACTGACTTTTTTCTTTGTGATAACAGAGTGTGAGTTGTTATCTGCTTTGTTCACATTATAGTGCTGGTGCTAACCTTGCCAGCAGGACTTTTGAAATTATTATACATACTGTAAATGCACATTTTCTCTTTCACTTTATTGAGAAACAGGGGCATCAGATTGTGATACAGAGATCAATACATAATCCAACACTCTCACAACACAGCCCCTGCAGCCAACATTGTGAGATCTGGTGAAACCCCTAGTTGCAATTAGCCTACAGGTAATAATTTTTTTTAGGCTTCTGATTGGCCTATACTACCTTTAGTTTTAGAGTTATGTTGCATTTGGCATGTGCGTGACAGTGGTTTAAATGTGTTTTTGCATTTTCATTTGGACATAGATTTATTTAAAAATGCTTCTGCAGACAGATTTTTTTTTGAGAAGGACGGAGGGAAAAACCCTGTTTTAAAAATACCTGTTTATACGGGGACAAGACCTTTGTTAGCAAGCCCTGGACCGGCCTTTGACAGTGTGGACTGGCTCTCCACAGTCCCTGTTAGAGATTAATTCTGTTCTTTGTGTTTTATTACTAATATAACTGCTAAAAAACACAACAAATTTCTCAAAACACACTGTGATTTGCCCACAGTGAATGGGAGTCTTATTTTATCTGTACAATTTTACAGCTATGAGTCATTGTGCAGTACACTAAGCATAGAGCCAGAAGATGAGATCTTTAGTAGGTATGCCAGTTCTCCAAGTGGTTCAGCATGTTAGTCTGGAGCAGCTCTGGGTGGAGAGGATTTACCGTCTCTTTTTCATGGAAACTGCATATGAAAACACTGAAGACAACTATCTTTCTCCAAAACAAGTGCATGTAGCCATGTCACCTGCAAAAAAAAGAGACTAAGGTTACTGATTTTCCTTGGTAAGCAAGTTTCAACTCCGTTTAGATACCACATCCTGCAGTGTGTTTTGCAGATCTATGCAACATCACTGGGAGCTGTAGGCGTCATTTACCTGATCTCAGGGTTGCGGTGACGTAGGACATTAGACAGTAGCTCAGAAGTTTGTTGGAAGCAACGACTCAGTTCATCCAGCTTCTGCTCCATAGAGAGGATACGTTGCTCCAGCTCCCTATAGGAGTTATTCCAATTGGCACTGAGGTCACACATGATCATCTGCATCTGTTGAAATCAGCCACACAGTGCAAATGCAGTAATGTTTATATTTACAAGGGACACTTGGTCAACCTTCAGCCATAAATCTGTCTAGAATTAGTGCAAACACATTTTTAATGTATATTGCAGATATATGTGTAGTGTAGCTATGGAGAGTAAGTGTTTTTTACTGACTGATGGACATCAGTTGTTATATTGTGCACGTGTGACAGTTTCAGGCCAACTTGCTGGGATAAAGTCCAAACTACCCCAATGTTGCCAACTTAGAAACTCTGTCACTACATTTTGCAGCCCCCTAGCAACTTGACATCAGAAAGAGAAGCTTTAGTAACGAATTTGGTCACTCTTTTGGTCCTCTTTGCTAGCTGATGCATTAGTTAAGCCAATTTCGGTCTGTAAAAAAAGCAGTTTAGTTTACAGTGTGTAACTACCTGGTTACAAAGTGACCATTGCATAGTTTACTCGCCATAATGCTAAGGGGCTTCACTTGCAGCCTGGAAAAACTAGCCTTGTTTTCCATATAAATCAATCAAGAAATTGTGTTTTAAAATGCACAAATTACACACTAGTGCCTCTCACTGGGTAATGTCTTTGTATTTGGGGTTTATTCCACATGGAAAACTTATCTACAGCTGTGAATTCCTGACACAAATGAATCCTGAGACATTTTATAGAGATTTTTTAACAAGCATTTAATGTGTCTGAACACCTAGTGATAAACAGCAGCCTGTTAAATACTGCGTAATAGTTTATGTAAGTAGTTAGCGTTTTTAAGGGGTTCTTTTCATCTTATTTGGCATTAGCTTTTCCAATTAAACGTGCAAAACATTCCAGTGACAGCTGTCATTTACCTTGGGAAGGTCCACCATCTCACTGACGTAATCCCTCAGTTTTCTTTGTTTAAGCCGTAAATGCCGAAATCTGTGCAAATTTGATTAAAAAGATTTAATTAGAGCTCAGTCATGTAGAAGCATTTCAAACATATGGGTATTTTAATAATATTAATATAAATGTTACAAAAAGTCATGCAAAGGGAAACACTGAAATAATTTTATGCAAAGCAATCCCTTTTGTGTAAGTGTTAGATATGATGCTGCTATGTATAGAATTTAGCATTTAAAATGTGCCAGGAGGAGTTTTAAAGTGCTTATCTATGGATGTAGCCTCCTATTTTTGGACAATTGGCAGAGTCCTGGCACAATAAAGAGCCCCAGATTTGTGGAGGAATATGCTGACAACTGAGTATTCCACTACTCAACATGCAGAAGTCACGCTGTGTTTGTTAAACAGCTATTAAACATTGCTAGAAGGTGTTTGACATATGACGGTGGAAAAGGTCTAAATTTAAATGGAAACCAATATTGCAACCAAGCAGCCAGCTTGTGAATACATCGGAGTGATTCATGATCATGATCATTACAGTATTCTGTTTTTAATCCCAAGGTGTGGGTATCCTGCTCTTACTTTCCACACTGCATCTATTTATAGCAGCTCTGCCTGGTGTAAAGCAGGAAATACAATTCTTCCAACCGTGCTAACTCATTTACACACATAATCCTGTTGTCAGGAAAATGAACCACACAATCACACTTCTGAACTTACTGCCCTGTGCAGGCCAGTTGTTCTTAGGTCAAATCCTATTTTTTATGTTTACCCTTACCCCTCATTTTCAAGTGTCTCCTTGCCCCTCTGAACAAAGTTGCAAGGCATAGTGATTGAAACCTTCATCTGTAACCCTAACCCTATGAATTAAGACAACCCTAAACCTTAAAATAGCTTAATTAAAATAGTTCAGGTGTTCCCCAGCTGTCCCTCCCTTGAATGGCAATAATGGTATTATCACAGTGTGTTTGCCATTTACATGAAGATGACAGAAAAACAGACATTCTTGACTCTTTCACAATTTGAATCTCTAAAAGGAACATAAATAAATAAGTAAATAAATATATATATCATGCACGAATTATAAAATAACAATGTAATGTTAGCTAGCTAGCTCATTAGCTAATGATACATCAGCATACTACTTGTGATTTTTTTTGTTATGCTTGTTATAATGAAAAAATCATAATACAGTGACATAACAATTAACTAAGTTGGCAATCTTTAATAACATAGAAAATACACTTTCTACTTTATACTAAAGAGTTTCTTAAGTTGCTGTGAAGCCATTTGTTGGTCATTTGCAAGGCTTTTTGGAAGATTTCTCGCAACACTCAGTTTGAAGTATGCCTCTATTAAGTTGCTCTAACACTACTCCTCTATCCCAGCAACAATCGTGATGCCCAACTCCTCAGCATAAATGCACAGAACTGAGGGGGCAGGGCTAACTGGACAGGGCAGAAGGTGTACGGGGATTGATCCTTTGAAGAGTAGCATGGGCTAAATGACAAGAAAACACAACTCAGATGGAAAATGTAATGATTTCAATGCTTGTTTACTTGAGAAGTCTTTCAGAAGATCATGTGCATTATCTGGTGATGTTTGTCAAACTTTATTGCAAACGGTAAATAAAAAGTTATTTGTCAGGATGTCTCTGAACCCTCCTTTAATTCTATATAATAAAAGGGTGGTCCCTTGTTCACACATGCACTGCCCACATAAAATGGGCAAACCAGGCTAATTAGTAATCTAAATTATCCATTAAAAACTGTGACTCTGTGGTTAAGCATGTTGACACTAAGTTAATGACCCGTAAAATACACATATAAGGCACACAAACCACCACCCACTTACATCACTCGCCCAGACACAAACACACCGACACCCTGCCCGAAGGCATTGTTTTGTGATACAGTAACTCACACTCTGATGGCTTCCAGAAGGCATCTCTGGTGTCTTCGGTGCTCACGGCGGTTGTTCTTTGTCATGTTTGTGCGGTGTAGAAGCCAGCATTCTCTTAGCACATTTGCAGCAGCGTGGCGGATCTGGTAAAGAAAACAAAAACATCAGTACTCACTTTTCAAACAAGGAGGTTACAGGAGCTGATACATGGTAACAAGACCATTACGATGAAGTCAATCAAACTTGCAAGCTTGACTGACAACAACACACAGTGCTTATCATATTTTGTATTCACAATCTGGTTGATATCAATCATTTTAGCTCAGGAAGTAAAAGCCTGAGTCATCCACTGCAGCTGATTGAATCCAGATAGTCTTTCCTGTTCAACAAATTTGCTCTATGACGCCTATTTCAGATAAAACAGGCTCAAGATCGTATTAACAAAATGATGCTTATATACTTGCTTAAATAAAAGACTTTGATAGGCAGGCCATACAGACTAGAACTGATGTTTGGACATTGCAGGATTTCTCCAGTATCACCTTTTTGCACTTTTCTCTTTGATTCTATTCGTGTCTGTTTGTCTTCCTGCGCAAATCGCTGTAACTGCCCTGTGATGATGTCACTCTGGCTCTGTTGTGAAGGTTATTAATAGAGGCTGTCAGTGTCTGCATCCAGATGTCTTCCCTTGTTCCCATCAGTGTAAATCTGGACTGATAGCTCGGAGGAATGCACACACTTACAAAACACACGCACACATACACACACCAGGGCAACCACAAGCAAAGCATAAAGATGCACCAAGTGACAGGATGCAGCCACCGGGAGAAAGGAAATGGTTGTATCCTCCAAAGTGGTGCACCTACCGCAGTCAGACATTGCTTTACAGTTTGCTGAGAAGCTGCAACACTGCATACAAAACAAAAACTGGCACTGTCGTAGAAACTCTATTAATCATTTCACTTTAATGTGCTCTCCTTAAACACTTTTCTGGCTTTGTGACATTGTTTACTTGTAAGCTTTTATCTATCAGACACCTCCTTCTTCCCATCCAAAAGCAAACACTTGAATCTTGGCCAAGTTTACAAACAGAGTAAATCCTCTACGAGCCACTTCCACACACACTCCAGAAAACACACACGTAAGCTCAAGCAGTTTCCTGCCGGTTCTTAACTGACACAAGTTTCTTTCCTGGCAGAGACCAGATGATTTCCTCTGTTTGACGCCTTGAAAATGTTTGAGAGTGGATAGCCGACCTCATCTCTCTCCTTTTTTCCCACACTACCCTGTCCTCTGGAGTCTCTTACTTAGGGAAAAAAATAATTATAATACAACTCAAAAGCCAAAACATGCATGTGACACAGAGAGTAGTGACGCTTTCATCCTGAAAGCTCCATCCGCTTTATCGTGTCTCTTATTTGTTTTGCTACACAGCTGTAACCTCTGATGGAGGGGATGGCAGTTAACTATCTGTTCAGTTTATTTATTATTAATATAAATGATCTCAATAAATTTTCAAAAATATCATTACAACATCTTAATATTGCACCTGCTATATTACACATTTTAATGTAAATCTGTTTTTGCAAGGTCTGTACATCATTGTGTCATATGATCGTTATACCTAACACTCTATTTTCATTATATCTCCCACTCAAAAATTTATACATTTCTATTTAACAAGCAGAATTTTACATCATTTGCCCAATTCAATTAAAAGATTTTTTGCATAACTGCCAAACATTTGTTTTAGGTTTATCAAGATACTCTTTGTTATTGTTGTCCGCCAAATCCGTGCAGTTTTTTTAGATTATTCTGCACTAACAGCTGCACCACAAGGCATTGTTCCAGGGACTTTGACAACATTAAACACAAATGTGGTTTTCCCTATGATGGATTACCTGACTTAAACATGTTTCAAGTGTCTGCAAGCTGATTTCCATACACAAATAAGAGGAAGTGTGTACTGAAAAATCTAAGGTGTTGCAGAAAGTTTTGAAACAAAGTGAACATAAAATGTACATGATTTGTTGTAAATGGACCAAACAATACAAATGATGTTCTGTCTTTGTAGAGGAACAAAGGATGAGAAACAGCAAAATTACAAGCAGAAATGGCCATGCATGTACATCAAAAGTCATATTTCTTATGAGGAAAAGTGTTGCAATGGCAAATCAATCAGTCAGTATATTTCTCTTATTGCAGGATTACTTTGTTTTTATGACAGAAACTATGACATAAAAATATATTTCTGCTACTAATTTTGCGCTTACCCTTTTAGAGATCTGGATGTCCATCATGAAGAAGTGCACGTGTTTCTCTCCTTTGTTCAATGCCAGCGTCTTGGTAACAACTGCCACTAGCATGGCAGTGCAGGCTACACCCTAAAACAAAACACACACATGCACACACGTTGGCATGGTTACAATTATATTTACCATCTTCCTTTCTTCCCAACAATTCCTCAATACTCATGTAAGTGTTGAAGATTGAGCCTGAACACTGTAGTCACATAAACAAGGCAGAAACTCAAAAGAAACTGATGTGAACATTTACAGTCCGACTACGTTTAAGCCTGAATTTGTCTAAATCCTGAGCAGTCAGTAGAGTCATGTGTGTTTTGCTCCACTATTCCTCTCAAGGGAAAGGACTTATTCAGAAAACTGAATGTTGATCTTCATACCTCATATGGTTTCGTCCAATAAATCACAGTTATATTTACACAGAGAGTTCAATGGTTAAACACAGGCCTCTGTGGCATTGCTATAGTGCTGGTTTCCTCTGAGAATAGCTTTGTGCTATTGCTGGACAGGGAACAACAGAGTGATGGTGGAGGAGATTCGTTCGGTCTGCAGAGCAAATCACATTCACATAATCTCACAAAAAGACACGTCATAGGCAACACTGACAAAAACACTGCACTGATTGCATGTCCACCACACATAATGATAGTAGATAACCAGTTTTTACCTGTTTTCCTCTTTTCAGCTTGCATTGAAAATAGAGAAAAAGGAGGAGAGGTCAAGCAAGAGCATAAGAGAGCACAAACCAGGGTTTTATTTTTATACTTTACTCAACCAGCCGCAAAACATCTGTCATTACACTGTCTGTGAGTCCTGGGAGGTACCCTTTTCTTGGAACCATCAGCACACAGTGATGGCATGCAAACATGTTGTCAACCCCTAAACAAAGCTGCAAATTGAGTTGTGGCTAGAGTGAAACAGAAGTGCTGACCATAGAGACTCCGAGCCATATTACAGGTGTGAGAGCCCCAGTGACTGGCTCCCAGAGCTGCCCTGATGGGAGAGGGAAATTTATTTTTTTCCAAATCACTGGCACAGGTTGGCACACCCTCCTGTTGTAGTGGTGCCAAAGGCAATAAACCACCTAAAAATGGATATGGTGGAAAGTTTTCCCTTATAGAGGGGAGGGGGGGGCTTATAAAAACAAGGCAGATGGAGAAAGGGAGAGGGAAAAGATTGTTTTCCACTCTGTCACAGAGGTGTCTAAACCGGGCTTGTGCCCACAACCAGAACCCCAGTAGCGACTCTTATCTGCTTGTAGCAGAATTTAAAGCAGCAGTGATGACGCAGCCAAATACAGTCCACTGTGATTTCAAATACACGGTTCTTAGTGACTTTTTTGAATTTTATTTTACTAATACAGTATTATTTCCCATCACTGTAACACTCCATCTCTTTTTCCTTGTCCTTATTTCCACCTTTTTGTCAGTCTTAACTTTTCAAGTTCTTTGCTCCATCATGAAACCCAATTACTGTATTGTTCTGACAGAGAAAAATATGGGAATAATCAAGCAATTTTAACTACATTTTTTTGCTTTCTGCACAGTCTATCTGAAAAACTTACATTTATTTCATTTATTCTATGATGAGACAAAAAATAAGTATAATCTAACCACTCAGCGTTACATTATTTGCAATATCTCCACAGGAAATAACGAGGAGTAAAGCTAGTGAGCACAGCAAAACAATGTCATCACTCAGCAGTAACATCATGCTCATTACAGATGTTTTGTGTTGACTGCACTCCGCCCACTGCATGCTGACACTTTCCCTCCCTTAGTCTTGTCATGTGAGTGCCTGGTACCACCAAGGTCTTTAATTTACAGCTGTGACTTAAATCAAACACACAAAAGAATGAAGGCATTCTGATCCGTCAGCACCACTAGGGTGTGCAGGCATTCAAAAGAAGTCTGTCTAATGTGTCCAAGATAACTAGTGGAATAGTGCAGATGGGCTGGGACAGTATGCAGAAGGTGCAGGAGAGAAGTGAACCAAACTGAACAGACCCAATATGAGATGGGGAAAAGTAATGGGGAAGAGTTGCTGCAATGGAACAAAACAGAAACACACAGAGAAATGAAAAAAAAAACAGACAAGGTGATATGAAACAGTACAAAACAGAACAGAGCAGATCAATATGGAGCACAATGGAGGGGAGAAAATCAGTGTAGAATAAGAATGAATTAAATACAAGGAGGGTGGATTGGAACAGAGGACAGGAGGCAGAACAGGAGAGAGCAGAAATTGAGTACAAGTGTTGATTCAGGAAAAATAGACTTGTACAGAAAAAACACATCAAATATAACGAAATGTAGTAAAACAGCAAAAGAACATCTTGTTCTAGGACTTATCATGCTTGATGTCCATGCAAAGAAATGTCAGGTGGTTTGGTCAAGAACAAATAGAGAAATGAAACAAAGATAAGATGAGCGTTCAGTGTGTTTTGTGCTCACACCACTGATTCTGTGCATGCTTACACATTTTCTGATAAGAGGTGAAAGAAGCCGAAACAGCCAATCAAAATGAAATAACATGAATGCCTCAACAAGTGCTGTGTGTTTCATAGACTTCATGTGTACGTAGTTGCAAGCAATTTGTAAACACTCACATGAAATAGTTTAAAAATGCTTCTTATTTCATTATGATTCTCAAAAAAGCATTAAAGCTACAGTTTCTTAAATTTTACATTTTACCAAAAAGCAACATGAATTAGTTACCATGACTCCAGTGAAGAGACACACCACCTTGCCACAAGAGGTTTTGGGCGCCACATCCCCATAGCCCACTGTGAGGAAGGTGATGGCTATGAGCCACAGAGCCGTGCCAATTTGGCTGGTTGGTTCTGGGGTCTTCCTGCAAGAAGAGAAGGCCTGACTGAGACTGTGTCATAACAAAATGTTTTAATGAATTCACATGGATTTTGCTGGAGACAGACGATGGCCCCAGCTACAGTTTTAACATAAACAGGACTAAACTGAAATTTAACCTAACCACAACCATCTTCAGTGTAAGCTTTCAATTTTCAGCATCTGCATACAAAACCAAGTAGCATTTTTATCTAAGGGATCTGCACTTTTCCAGAATTAGCCTTGGATGTTTTCTTGACATAACTGTGTAACTGCAAATGTATTCAAAGAGAAAATTAAAATAAAAGATTTTTAATATTAAAACTCCCAAAAAAGGGGAAATTAAAACAGAGAGTTTAAATAGCTGTTTTAACCTTGTAAGCAAATGTTAATTTTCCAGATGTATCAGTGTTTAAAACTGCTCTATTTAAACCTAATGTAATGTTAATTCCTTTGTACTGCATAACTTTTTATTAAAAGCTTATTTTGCATAAATAGGAGTGGGTGATACAACACAAATTTTCTATTACTGTTTATGAAATTTTGTGTTGTATCACTCAGGATAACTTATATATTAAGTTTTCTCAAATGAACGGAATGGGCAACATACATGAACTACTTTTGGACAAAATTGTCAGAAAAGAATGGTTAGTCCAGAAAATGACGAATCTAAGATACTTCTCTATCCTGATGCTAAAATCCTGTAGACACCAACTTGTGAAAACAAACTTTTTCTGTAAAATAGTCCTTCACGATGCAGGACAAAAATGCACCAGAATGGCGTTTTATCACCATCAAGTATTCAAATGACAAATTTGCATAATTTCCTCGCTTCATTCTGTTATCATCCTGCACTAAACATATGCCAACAGACACAATTCACAATTATTCAACGGACCTATGTGCACTGGCTTAAAATGGCAGTTAGGCTCGCAATTTAATGGAGTAAAGTCATTAGGGGAGCACAGATTGAGTCATTCCCATCCCAAGCGATTAATATCCTTATAATTAGTACCATATTACATTTTCCTTTCCAAGAACCGTCATATGAATAAACAGTACATCAGCTGCTTTTGGATCTGTAACACAGCTACATTGACCTGACGTCAAAACTCAGTTCGTTGGTCTGTGGCTTGTGTTTAATTAAGGTGTTGTCTGTTAATCAAACCACCTTATCAGTGCTGATGCTTGCAGTTTTGAGTAAGGAAGGAAGTGGGTACCAATGTAAACTTGTAAAACATTATAAAGTTCAGCATAGACTGGGCAGAGATCACACACAGAGGTCATACAGGGTGTGAGCGTCCATCTGGGTCCTCAGTGTTGTAATCAACTAATACAGAAAACGTCTGATTTAACAGCTGATTATTAAGAAGTTTGGTCTTATCAGCTATCAGTCATAAGCTCCTTTATTACCTCTGACAAATAAAAACATACAAGACTGGGACATGTGAAGCTGAAGGCAAAACCTCCCATCCGGGTTCAAATGAACAAATGACCTCACAGTGTTCAAACAGCCACACAGACTGCAGATGATAAGGCTGACATTTAGTTGGCTCACACTGAAGAGCAATTTGTTAGAGTAACAAAATAGACTATCATGATTATTAAATCAGTTATTAGAAATCTATTCTGAGCTGGAAAGTCAAATTGACCATCAAGGTTTGAGGAGGGAAAGTTTAACTACCAAGAATTTCGTTTTTTTAACATGCATGAGTGTGACAGGGAGTAAAAGTTTAAGAGAAGGTAGTAATACAACACTGAATTTTACAGTAAAAGACATCATGAACTATTGTTTACTGGATAAGTGATGCAAAACACCACGCAGAAACATTTTGTGATTATTTTTGTAAGAGAAGGCAATGGTCACTTTCATAAAGTGAGTAAAGAATGTTTGTTCGAAATGTGCTGTATGCAATATTTGAGCACCAATTACAGTAAAAATTCCGTCAAAATTTAGGAGTATGGCAAAAATGTGGTTAAATCCACAAACATTTTATATTGCTTTTGGATATTAATTGGGTTGTAATATAAAGCATGGTGCATATACGGTCTCAAATTACAGCCCTGTTGTTTATGGTATGCTATACAAGTTTTCTTTTGAATGTTTTGCAACTACATACTTTCAAATAGGGAAGGAAACCTTGTCTTGCATTTTGTTTTGATCACAGTCTGTTTTAATTAAAGTGCTTTTGAAATCTGACTTTGACCTGGAACTGAGCATTTGGTCTTTCTGAAAAATACCCAGAAAAATATTGTGTGTTGGATATCTGCCTAAAAATACCAACATACCCACATGCTACCAGTTTTTTACTTATATTTGTGTAATTTTAAGATGAGTCTATCTACGCTGATTGTACACATACAGTTTTCCTCCCTACCTCTCACACAGGGTAAGCATCCAGGACGCAGTGAGCCAGAAGAAGAGGATGAAGACCAGCAGCGTGCGCCCTGGGTATTTGTTCATCAGTACCTTGAGAACAAAGCGGAAGGTGAAGTTGATGTTGTTGAGCGAGCCGATGCTCCTGTAGGAGGCGCTCAGCAGCACTTTGCTGTGCAGCAGGATGGTTCTGTGCACCAAGTACAGGCGCAGGAACATCAGCATTGATAACAGCACCTCCGCCTCCTTCATGCCATCTCCGTGGTAATCCGAAACACAGGGTGGCGCTGAGTAAGAGGAGTTGACCTGGAGGCCAACCTCCAAGTATGTGCCCACAGGATGGATGGCACAGACTAACAGCTCCATAGTGATCACAAGAATTCGATGGCTGGTCACAGCAATACGCCAGTCCACTTGGTTGTGGTCAATGATGAACAGCTGAAAGATGGAGGAGGACAGTAAGTACAGAGAGAGACAGAAGAAAAACATAATAAAAGTGGTAATGAACATGGATAAAAGTAAAAATGCTGACAATTTTAATGTTAATATGTTAATAAATAATGCTTAATGTTTAAATCATTCATAGAGATAAAACCTCTTTTATTTGATTGTATTTAAAACTTACATACAAAGCTACTTACAAAACTT
This sequence comes from Acanthurus lineatus, assembly GCA_029814665.1. Taxonomy (NCBI): domain Eukaryota; kingdom Metazoa; phylum Chordata; class Actinopteri; order Acanthuriformes; family Acanthuridae; genus Acanthurus; species Acanthurus lineatus. The sequence goes on from JAPZDV010000025.1 coordinate 14,273,307, forward strand.
AAAAAAATTAGAGTCACTGATAATCTCAGTGACTCTAATTTTACTCTTTATTTTTCCAGGACTTTAGGTAATGTCTACCTACCTGTAATTTAATTTAACTATTTATCTAACTATCAAAGCTGATAGCTTGTAATAATAGTTCACTTCACACGAGTAAGCTCATACATCTCCTCAACATTAAGCTTTATTGTGACTCAGTTTGTGAAAGAGAATAAAAGGAAACTGAGTAAGTCAACATCATCAGATTTCTCTCCTCTCTTGAACCCACAGATCGACGTTTTAAGTTGTTTGATGTTCTTTGCTTAGTTTGTTTTGTCACATTTGACAACAAAGAACGAAAGCATCAGACATCACTTAGCACTGCCTGCATGTTGGTCTCCACCCTAAACCTGCCCTCCCTTATCTCCACTTTGCACTTGCGTGGACCCCACTTGTATCAGACACACATGACTTACATTCAAACTAAAAACACTGTAGGTGGAGATATAACCCCGGCAGCGTGACAACAGAAAAACATACCTTGAGAATCAGCGTAGTTATTTTTCTTCTGCATACTTACACAGTGCTGTCTGCACTTGCTCATAAGGCACTGCATTGAATACCATTGCAACGAGTGTGTGTGAGGGCAAATGAAAAAGTGTTTACTCTACTGTTCAGTTTACTGTTTAATTTCAACCAAATCCCTTCATGTATATTGAATTCACACACAACGGCAGCGAGCCATGTGGACTGGAAAAATATTACAACTGCAACACTGTGCATGCCTGTGTGGGCTGAAGTTCATCCAGGGATTTTTATGCATACAGCAGATATAACACAGATAATCAATGTTGAGGCTACCATCAGTGGACCGAGACCTCCTTCTAAAACAAGTACCCTCAAGTATCTCTAACAAAGTATCACTCTGACCGCACTAATTTGGAACGAGCATAACTGGTATAAGAAGTGATGCTCAAAATATGGCAATTTGAGCCCTGAAGATCAACAATGCACCTAGGCATGCACACACACTGGCTCTCCCTCGGCAGGCATTCAAATCGTTGGAAACAAAAGGGAAAAGGCAAACTCACCCTGATGTCTTTATAATGGAAAGCTATAATGAGGACCAGGAGACACCCAGTGGACAGGCTGATGGAACAGTTGATGATGAGGAGGGCAATGTTTGAGTCCTGGGAGGGAAAGAGACACAGGAGAGATAAGGCACGGAAGCAGAGCTTTTTGCAGCAGCTGAGATTTGATTTCTTTCCACGAATGCTCTCCATTATTGAGGTTTTTTTGTAAACAGCTAAGTAACTGAACTGTTTCCTATGTCCACTGTGGTAAAAACAGGAGAGGGAATTGTACCAGAGTATTCAACTTGAGTGAAGTGTATATTAGTTCTTACCACAGAGGTAAGATTGCCCTAAAAGAAAGTTCCTGATATTAAAAATTCAAAACAGACAGTGACATGGTAACATGTGGTCACTGAGAGACAATGTTGTCTCCTGACTGTTAGCACAAGCCAACAGTTGTACCTATTGTGCTATAAAAGCTTGTCCCTAACGCAGTATCCTTTATAAGTACACTTACACATTCCGTAGTTAGTTAGTTCTTGATGTTGCGTCATGCAAAACATTCGATTCATGGAGTTAAAAAAACATGGACTTCAGTCAGCAACACGCATAGAAAATAAGAAAAGTATAAGCTTTTACATTATAGGTCTAAATAAAACATGTTTATTACATTTTTTATTGTTTTTATGTGCAAAGTTTCAAACACATTGTTCTCTGAATATAAAAAAATTAAGAAACAGCTAAAATTTAACACAATAAAGGGTTTTCCCCCTGATTTTCCAGCCTCTCTGCAAGAAACCAGTATAACTAATTTCTTTTATATGTGAATAGTCATCTCACTCTCGGTGCACTGTCACTGTTTAAAAGTAATTTTGGTAGAATGCGTGGTTCCCAGCAAAAAGGACATCGTCAATGCAGTTATTAACAAAGACAATATTAAGCCATATTAGGAACAATCCTTTTTTAGTTGTTTTTTCTAAAAATTTGGAATAATAATTTCCACAGTGACCATGTGACCACACCAACAACGTGGAGCTGAATGCATGAAGGACATGATCCCTCACCAGCTTCCCACCCAAGAACAGCTGAGTTGCTGACCGTGCCAAGCATTAAATGTGGGTCACATCAGTGGTAGATGGGTGCTTTTACAGCTGCACGATGCAGGAGCACCAATCAGTGTGCAACCTCAGCTGACTATTACAACTCATTTGGACTCATTTTGTACAAATTTCAATCAAACATCAAACATACCATGTTGTGCTGATACAATGAGTTGATTAATTACTTCAGTCAACAGAAAATTTGTGTCAAACCTTTTCGATCATCATTTTCTGAACCCTTTATAACTTACATCTTATAAAGCATAAATGAAAACATTCAATACTTTTCCAAAATGTAGAATTTGTTGCTTTTCACAGTTTTATGTGTTTGCAAATTAAAAGCTCTTCAGTTTTGATCTGCTGCCAAGACATTGGTCCTGTTCGCAATCGGTCTCATTTTATGGACTGAACAGTTGTCAATTAATTTAGAAAAGATTGATCAATTAAGATTTAATGGAATAGTTCTAGCCTGTGTTCCCTTCTACTTTTCTTGGGGATCATATGGTATTCATTTTAGATTTGAGCGAACTCTCCACAACAAAAAAACATCGATGTCCGTGCTTTCATTTGGCAATGAAGCTTCTTTTCTTTATGCTAAGGGTTTTGTAACAAATTTCTGTTCAACAACTAATTATTTACAGCTAACTTCAAGGGAATCTCCAGCTGATTGTTAAAAATTTCTAAGTGTTTGTTACTCTGTAATACTCGCCTTTCCAAAAGGAGCTTCATTAGAAATTTACAGTAGCCCCAATAAAAGTGAAACTACTGATTTTGTAATGTACTCCAAATGAAGTACATGAAAGCTGCCCAAAAAATCACACAAGTACTTGTAATTAAATAGTTTTCATTCAGGGGAATTGACAATTGGAGACAAAGAAACACACGCTCTTATGGTTTGCCCCTTATTGTCTATACTTTTTCACAAACTGAGTGAGGAACACTGCCTCTGCCGTACGACCTTAATGTCAGCAGGTTAAAGAGTAACCTTCATGCATCTCAGAACAACTGATGCAACGTCAGTGGAAGGTTTTAACGGGAAAGTGCAGTTTAATGTGGTTTACAGTTAAAAAAGATAATTGCAAACTTCCAAACTTGAGGAAACTTGAGCGTGTAGGTGGTATGGTGTGACGTCCATTGGCAAGGTACGCCATTTTCCACAGTTTCTCCCGTAGCATCCACATCATGGCTGTATTTCATCCAGGGCTAATTAGAAGACCCCACAAAAGCTCAACATTTCACCACATTCCATAACACAAAGTTCAACAACATGTTTCTTGCCGAGTTTCTGAAATTGTTTTTGTAACGTTTTCCTGTTGGAAAGTCGTTTCAGGCCCGGTGAACCTAATTTGGGTTAACCTTAACACGGATTGTTTCTCATAGTCTTGGACGGTCAACATGCCACCATAAGCAGGACAGGCCACCCAGGGCAAAGCAGAAAATAAAAAATATTAAAATAAACACTGCATTAACATTGCACCAAATGATATGTGTGACATCTTAATTAAATATGCCCTAACGACTGTGACCATGTGACTGATGTTTGAGGAGCTGCACCTGGTGTCGGGCAGACACTGCAAAGGATAGGTGTGTTTCAAAAGCCATCAGAGATGAACAAAACCTACAGATCAGTCACCATCAAAGATCACAGATGAGTGGGATACTGTGCAATTCCAACTGTAGAACAGGTTTTCCATTCCAGTGGAAGGTCATTAAAAGGCAAAATAGATGTAGTTAACTCCATTGCAGTTACTAAGAAAAAAATGCCTATGTAATTTAATTACAGTTACTGATCAATTTGTTGGTGAATACAAAGGGTTGGGTTAAGCTTTTTGGAATACAGCTTATTGTTTTTGCGTATGCAGAAATGACGAGGGCTTTCGGAAGCTGTTGGGACAAATTTGAGTGAAACACCATCAACAAAGGCTAAGGGCATACCCACACGCACAAAAAACAGTCATGTTGTCAGCCTCAGAAACTGTATTAAAAAAAAAGTCACCTACGCAGGAAAAAACATGTTTGGCTCTCGAGTCTGCACTCTGTGGCTCTACCCAGATGCAGCAGTTTGATGTGATGAACATAACAAAAGCAGACTGCACTTCTTCTGCTGCTGTATTTGAGCCCGTACACATGTAGCTTTGCACTGAGAAACTTTTTACACGTCTAAACAGGCTCCAATTATTGGGAATCATGCATTCAAATTTTGAGCCTTGTTTGTTAGTGGTTCTTTTGTTTGAATTTGCACCGCCTCTCGTCTGTCTATCATCTCCAGGCAACGGTCAGCCTTGCTTGCAACGAGTCATCATTAACATGCTGGCTGCAACTTTCCGCCAATCCAACCATGTTATTAATTTGAATTTAGCTTTTTATTTTGCTATGTGTCCAGTTAAATACATTTGTCTGAAAGAGTCATCATCAAGTTATCAAATGTAATAACTTATATCACATTAATGAGGTAATTACAATAGTTAAAATAAAATGGTCACATTGCTTATTACATTTACTTCCCAACACTGAGAGTTAGTTATTTTATTATTGGCTAATTGCAGCCCGCAAGAAAACAATCTGGAATCATAAACCAATCATGTGACATGGAGTTTTGGCTCATTTTTTATGGGCTATAGTTTGTCCGTATGCAGCAGGCATGTTTCACTTTGTTGATAATATGCAGCAACCCAATAAATCATACCAAGAAAACATGCACAATGGGGTTAGTAGGGTTGTGTTGCATAAGGGGCAGGTGAGGCCAACGTAACCTGCTGGTTTGTGGGTAACTTACACTTATTTGCATGTATAGGGCGTACGTAAGCCAGGTTTCAGTGTGTGAGTGAGTTAAAACCACATGGCAGCATCCGGGCTTATTTTACGAAAACAGTATGTGGGAATCTGCACATGAAACTATTTTTTTGTGTGTTTTGTTTTATGTTGTTTTGTTTTGTTCTAACAAAAAACGTGACCACATTTATGTATGGTGCCTTGAAGTGCTCAAACGTGATAGCTATGAGTTTACTCAGTGCTAAATTTCCGTTTTAAATTGAAATCTTAAAGTTTTTAACATTTGAGTTAGTTTTAAACTTAAAAAATACTGTAAAATAAAAATGGTTGAAAATGAACATTGGCCTACATTTTTGTTTGTTGAATCATTTTTAGATAATTGTGGTGGATAAAGTCCAGGAACAACACTTTTCCATTTTATAGGTGTGGGTTTAGCAATTATCAGGCAAGTAAAATTAATGGGTCATAACTTGCACGCAAGAAAATTTTTAAACATCGACACTTTCATCCACTCATGGCCAGATGGTATTTAAAAAAGCAAAGCAAATAAGATATACAATCAAAAAAAGGAGAATGAAGGCACAGAGTAGTTAAACATGATAAAGGTAAAAAGGTGAAAGTGATGTGCAGAGTCCAGATTGTACAATGCATGCAGTTAATGCAAATAAAAACACATTAAGCTGCACAAACAGTTAAAAAGAGACAATGTATAATCTCATTTCTTGCAGAATTACAGAAGGCACAGGTGGAAACTTGACAACAGGAGGATAAACAAGAGATGGGACGCAATCTGACAAATACAGACAGAAAACAACAGCCAAAGCGAGGATGCAATAATTATGATGATTATGTATGATGGCAGGTCTGGTTGGTTGGATGATTTTTAAACACATTTAAAGGTTATATGCAAAGCAAAGGTGAGAGTTTCTGTATCATAAATTTAATGCAACCATGTTCCAAAGTTTTGTTAAATAAAATCCATTAGAAATATATTTTTTTTAAACAAATACCATCACATAAAGAGGGGCTTTCAAAGCAAAGAAGACCATATCTATGAGGCGTATCTCACTGATGGTGTGTGGTATTTTTTTAAATTTTTCGACTCTTTTGAATACTTACCGTCACGCTTAACTTTTCAATTTCAATACATGATCATTGTTGCTATTGTTTTTGTATTTTGATGGCATTTTGAAAAAGCTGTCAAAGAGCTGCAGAAAAGAGGACACAAGGTTGCATCGAGGTCAAAGTGCAAACTCCTGGCTCAGACACCGCCAAACTCAGGACATAGAGACATTTAGACTGGCAATACAAACACTCTAATTATACACTAAATGATGTGGAAAGATAGCCTGAAGTGCTGTGAGCAATCTTGCTGTAGGGGAAGAGGTGAAATGTGGAAAAATGTTCCATAAATAGCCTTGTTTTTTCGTGCATAACCATGAAAAGGTAATCTTAAAATATAACTTTGTGGACCAGAGTTAAGTTTGATAGGCATGCAAGTTAGGGGGCTCCAAAATATCCCACAGCAAACTTAAAAATGGCTTTAAAAAAAAAAAGCAACAGTACTACTGGAAACTTTTGTTAAGACAAGCCCCCATGTGACCACAAGTCCCGTTAGTCCACAGGGGAGGAAGATGTCACAGCTCAAACTCATGGCACGGACATCACATGTAATTTAAAGATGAATGCTAAAAGTGCTTATATAAGCTATGGTTAAATCAGCAATGCAGCCTCTCCTTCCAAAATAATATGTTTTAACTGCGGCAGAGAACACTTTTCCAGTGCATCAGCATTTCCATGGTAGCAAAGCCGATGCCTGTTGTTAGGAACGGACAGACAACACCTGTTCTTGGTTCTTATTTGTATACTGGAATAGTAATGTCGTATTCATGCCAGCGTCATTAATTTCACAACCAAGTTTCTCCGGCTCCAACTCTCTGAACGCATAAGGCCCATTTTTGAAGATCAAGCCATATTTCCATAAATTTCTCAAAAGATTGTAGCTGATGTGAGTTTAGAAAAGTGGGGCTCTCTGACACTGTAATCAATCACTGACTTTACTGCATGGAGGTGGTCTGATGTTTTGCGGCATGCATGAGAACTTTTTTCCACATGTGGAACTGGCGTGTGCTTTAGGAAGTCAGGGGGAGTTAATAATTTGTTGATTGTGTGGCCTGGCATTGTTATCCACTGAGATCTGCATGTTAATGTCATGAGGCTGTGCTACCAAATAGTGCGTCTGGAAACGGAATAACTAATCAGGAGGTCAGGGAGGTTCAAAGCCCAGGTGCAGGTTTTGCTGCTGTGCTGCATGGAGCTTGCACTGTCCAGGAAGCTGTTATGACAACAAATAGAGTCAGTTGTATAAGGCAGATTTTAGTCTGCGCTAGTGATGGTCAGTTGTGCTACTGAAATATGTCATTATACAAAATAGAAAAGATAACGTGGTTAGATATTAACCGAGTAATTTGTTTGTGACAGAGTGTATATCTTTATGAAGCTCTGGATATCTTCACACAGGGAGAAGCACAGCTGCAGAGTATTTTCATACAGGCTTAAGTTTTATTGGATGATGCTAAAAGCAAAACGATGATTTGTTGACTATCTTTATAATTTGATGATGAGCTCCGGGACCATCGCTTGCATATCTCCACCAGCTGACGAGACAAAGTAAATTTAGGTCATGCTGATGTCAAAGATTAGGCTGCTTTACAAAGCCTGCACTGCTATGCAAAAATGCTTACTCTGCATATATAGTAGGCTACGGTAAAAGTTCAAACCATTTTTAATATGTGCAAAAGTCCAATATAACACAGAGGCAGAGGGCATCCTAATAAGAACTACAAATACAACAGAGGTGGGGAACACGCTGAAAGGCTGCAGCTGAAGACCAAACGTCAACAAGCCCAAATGTCACATCTCAAACATTTACGATCTACATTTTTTGATTGGTTATGCCCGTTCCTACACGGTTTAGACACTAGTTAGTTAGTTACTTTGACTTACCTTTCTATAAACGAAGGGACATATCTCAGCGTGGATGATCATGAGCACTATCCCGAGCATAGCGGTGCCCAAAGCCAGCGCGCAAAGGCGCTTTTTATCCTCCAATAAAAACTTTCTGTCCCGCAGCCTGTAGAGGTTGTCTCCCTCCATGGGAGCTGTCCGCTGTGACAGCGGCACGGATATTTGTCCCGAGCCCCCGCCGTTTCGATTGATCACGCAATCGCAATTTACACAATCCGCTTTTGAGTTGCCGTGCAGGGTGCAGTTTGTCATCTCCATCTCCAGAGCGCACACGAGACGTCCGCCTGTCCCTCTCTCAATGTCGTCGCTCTCCGCTGCTCCGTCCTCTGGCTGACCGGTCTCCCCTTTGCTTTCCTCTCGAGTCGGGAAAGGCATGTTTCGATGGGCGCACTGTCTACGAGGCCCTTCTCTCGTTTGTCGCTCATCGAAGTAGCTGTTTTACAGAAACACTTGGCTTCTAATACACCCTCACCTTAACACTCCTACCAACCGGCGCGCTGTGGTTACGCACGCTGATGCTGTTTGCACACGGCAGGAGATAATGTTCTCTATATTTGCAAGGGTTAGTTTTTTAAGAGGGCGCGTCATTCTGCTACAAGTGGACTCTTTGTGTGCTGTGCTGTTTGTATACGTGTGTTTGTGTGTGTTTGTGTGTGTGTGTGTGTCTGTGTCTGTGTGTGTGTGTGTGTCTGTCTGTCTGTGTGTGTCTGTTCGGGTATTTTAAATTTAGATATTTCTTGTTTTGCATTTTAATTATCAGGAAGCAAGACAGGAGTTTACCTTCTCTCCTGTTCTGAATATAATTATGTAAAACTGTCATAATAAAACCTCACGATGTGTTTTTTATTAATTTATTAATTAATTATTTAATTAATTACCTAGTAATAACAGTGATGAGAACGACAGCCGAGGAAGCAACAGAGCGACATCCCGTGGTTGAGCAGGTTATCTTCATCCTCTGACTTGTTGCAAACTACTTAAAACACCAGTCAAGGTTTTCTAAACTGACAACGATTCATGGTCTATCTGTCCTGACCTGGCCCTGTATGTTTTACAGTATTTTTTCCCTTTAAGGTGTCGCCGTTTAGAATAACTGTCAATAGGCCTACTTCCAATTTATTTCCTGGCTGTTTAGCTTGTTAGTTTTCTCACATTCGCCTAATTGTAGTCTTATCTAGCTGAGTTGCCAATGTATCCTTTCGTTTCCTGCAAAATCCTCCACAGGCCAAACACAAACTAACAAACTCTCCCCTTGTCCTCTTTACCGGGCCTGTTTGAGGAACAGCGTCATGACCTTGGGCTAAATGACGCACCCGGTGCACAGGAGTCCTTCCGCCTCAGCATCCTGCTGCGTCCATAATGATCCCCCCAGCACTGAGTGACAGATGACTTAAAATGCTGTTTTTTTTTTAAAAAAAAAAAAAAACTAAAAGTGTGGGGTTTTTTTAAGTCAAGTCGTAAATTATGAGAGAAAAATCAGATAAAAATTATACAGAATCCAGCTCTGCATTCAAATTCGCTAATTATAGAAATGAAGCAACAGGACAGAACAAATTATATCAAGTATGAGTTGATTTAATTGACTGCAATATGAAAGAAAATAGTTCATACAAAGGGTGAAAGCAAAACTGTTTGAAGTACACAGGGCCTCAAAGTTGCACAGACATTAATAAATATGCATCAATATAATGAAATACAGTAAATAAAGTCAGTAAGTGAAACTTATATTCAGCTATGGCCATAGCAGAATTTCATAGCAAGTTATTAACAATAAAAAAAAACTTTAAAAACACAGCTTATAACAGGCCATAAAACATACATCTTAAGAGACACAATACATTTTACTGACAGCAGAAAGTTTAAGCCGTTCAAAAGCATGTTGTGAGTTAGACTTGCAATATACAGCAGCCATTATCAATTAAAAAATATATATAATTTAATGTGTTAGCTGTGAGTTGAGTGCCATCCAGTGGTGGCCAAATAACAGTTACAACAACAAGAAAGTGAGGTTAGAAAATGTGCATCAATCTATAGTATTAAAGTTCTATATTATTTACAAGCAGTTTAGTAAAAATATTCTTCTTAATATACAGATAGAGATACTCTAGCTACAATAGATTAAAACCCTGAATCACATTTTACAATAAATATCTGTCAAATATACACTGTGGAACATATTTGGTGAGAGAAATGACAAAGATATTGACATAGTAACAAATGTAACACCTGAAAAGATAATTATTTGGCATAAAGGATATTGCTGTGAGTTCCTGAGTTAGGCCTAGCACCCAGTGTCTGAAGTCATTCTTCATGTGTACAGTACGTTTAATTATTAGCAGTGCAGACCTGACAGATTGAAATAAAAAGAGGTTTCACTCAAGTTCAGTGGTTATCTCTGTGCTGAGTACATGCCATCAAATACAAGTCATTAGAAATAAAAAGGAAAGAAGAACTGCAGAGGTTGTACAAGGAATAACTTTCAGCTATTAAGTTAAAAATGTTCTTTTTTGGCCCAAGTCTAGCTGAAATCAGAGACCTGACACGACGTGGCTCAGTCAGAGGAGCTTGGTGCACTTAATCCCCCTCACACACTTCCTGGACGGTCTAACCCTTCACAGCCCCCCATGGCTGCAGAGTGGCCTGAGGCAGAATGAACTGTGGAGATGGCTGTGGCAGGATGTAGTAGCCAAATACCTGCTGGGGCCGCGGTGCCGGTGCCGGCGCCGGAGGTATGCACACTGTGTTCAGAAACACTGGAGCACCCTTCTTGTACTGAGGCCAAACTGGTGCAGGGTGGTAAACGTACTGGAGGCTAGCAGGGATCTAAACAGAGGGAAAGATTAGAGGGAGTGCAAGAGATTAGAACAGGTCGGTGGAAAGTTTCCAGCTTTTTGTGTTAAATACACTTTGTCCGTATGGGAGGAATCAATGGTACTTTCTTTTCTAGAACATGCACTACTGAAGCTTCATCACATTGTCAACAAATCCCCAAAAAACAACATAACCAGCAAATCTTTCATCTCTCTCTTAGTGCTTTCAGACTACCCATTTGCACTTAGTCACAAACCCATTTGTTTCCACAGATACCATCTTTAAAAAGTCATTTAGTGTCAATAAAATACGTCATTCATTGCGTCAGCGTGGTTCATTGACATGATTTTCATATATTTTGTACAACAGTGAAGTTGAATTGCACAAAGGAAATAGTACTGTCTTTATAATTTCAGCTCATGGAATGAATGAGCCATTTTTCTGGATCTTCTGTTTTTTCCATGGGATTTTTTTGACAATCAAAAAAAGTATAGGGCATCATAAGTCTTGTCATTTAACAGCAAAACCCCAACAGATGGTCTTTGAAGAGAGGGAAAAATAATTACCATATTTCTGCCATATTTGACCTTATTTGGTCCTTCTCCGTTCCGTTTCCGAATCCTTGGCACCATTACAATAGTGTAGGTGTCGCCTTCAGCCGCTTCCTTCTTGACGGCCTCCTTTTCCCCGTCTTTTACCTCCTCCTCTGTGTCACTCGACGCAGTGGAACTGCACTCCGAAGAGGTAGCAGAGTGGTAATCTGATGTGTCTAGATTTACTGAGGAGTCATCCTGTTCTTCCTTTGCACCCTCCTCCTCCTCCTCCTCTCCGAAACAAGCTACTGTGAAGGGCCTGCTGTTCTCTCCAGATCTGTGAGGAGGCAGTGGATTATTTTAAACCACAGCAAACACAAATCATTTTTAATTTTACTGTCACCCATTTCCTTATTTTTACTTGCTACATGTTTTATTCATCGTTTTATGGTATGAGTCAAGACTTACACATAATCATAAATCTTGACTAGACGGGAAGTAAATGCCTCTTTGTTGTTAAAGCTTGCCTGTTGGTGTCATTCTTTGCCTCTGCCAGCCGGTGACTCACCTTGCACACACCTCCAGTGGGTCGATCCACAGTGTGAGCTCTGACGGGAGGCCAAGCTCACTGGGTGTGAGCTCACTCTCCTCACATGCCTTCAGGAGCACGTCATCACGCAGCACTCCGTTATTTATCCGGATACATCTGTGGATCATACATTAAAGATTTTGAGGATCTTAGCAGATAACAGGGATACAATTTCATGACCTTTGCAGGGAAATAAAAAAACCATTTACATGTTTTACACAGGTATTTATTTACCTGTATGCTTGGCCTTTGCTGGGGCAGTCAGGGTACCAGTGGTCATCGTATTTGTCACATAAAAGTTTCTGAAGCTTCTCAGCAAACAATTCTGCTTTGGCCTCTTCTAGCTTACCACGTGCCACCGCCAGGCGTTTGAGGAAGCTGACTCCAGCCTCCACCTCTCTTTTCATCATGTCTGTAAAGAGAGAAGATGTAGAAAAAAATTACTTGAGACTGTCAACAAATTCATGGTGGGTGTTTCTGTAAATGTACAAGTATGGTATTTGTAATCACACCATGCTCACATTTTTTTTCACACCAAATTGAAAATAAGAGGCGTGATTTGAGTTTCTGGTAACAGACTGTGACCTTCATTCAACGAGATGTGAGTTGGCAGGAACTTTAGTTGAAGTGATAACAGTACTTCCCCATGCAGTTGCCCCTGAGCCTTCTATTTTTATTACCTTCAGGGGAGCTCTGTGTGGACGACTGCCAAACATTTTACAGCTATGGAAATGTCCCTGTGTTGTTAAAAAGGCCAGAGTTTGTATTCAGGCAAACAAGATGCAAACTAGTGCTGCTGTGTGGACATTTCACGTATTGTGAAATGCAAATTCAATGAGCTCACTGCACTGTTTATCCTCTGATAGTCTGTTTTGGGTTGTGTGCCAAGGTTGGCCTGACCAGAGAGAAGAGTCCAAGGCAATTTTAAATGTTGCAGCTGTACTAGCTGACGTTCAGCACACTAACACCTGGCCCATGTCCCTGACAAGAAGCCTTGAACTTTAAGGTGCAGACAGTTATTTGTTATTGTGGTTTAAAACACACCACTGTTGCCTCGGCCTGTGTAATGTGTTGTGAGAGTAAATTATTATTTGCCACAGTGGATGTGGCCACAGCCCTCACTTACAAAGAGTAATGAGCCTGTGACACAACAAATGAGTGTAGCAGTAAAATTAAATCCATAACAAATATGTTTTTCCATTCCTTGAACTATGAGAGCATCTGTGTGTTATCAGCCTTGTGTTTAGATATTCAAACAGCAGCTTTTGTATTGGAATCAGATATTAGTCTGAGAGGTCAGCTGGGTCAAACTGCATGTATTCTTCAGCTTGTTGTTGCCTTCTCATTAATAGGACTCTGTCTTGTTTCTCATCAACTTAAGTTTAGTTTGGTATTTTCCAGCAAAATGTTATGAATCTTGTCACACAACAACCTGCAGGGTGTAACACCATCCAACACACACAAACCAACACACAGGTTTTTCTGTTTTTTTTAGTTTTAGATTTTCTGCTACAACTGCAAGTATTGTTAAAGCAGACATGTCGTTAAATTCCTCCACTACTGCGTTAATGAAGCCTCAGGAATTTAAAACAGATAAGGTGTTGTAGCTAACGGAGCTAAAGTCAGCATCTTTGTGCCTTTTTTCCCTATTGATCAACAATATCAGACTGTTATGTATCTGTGCAGGATCATTTTGTGATGGAGTGATGAAACAAGTTAACTCGATTCACATTCTGAAATGAAAAGCAAAATTGACTCCAAATGTTTCAGAAAACAAGTGAAATATCTAATTGATTAAGATACTCGTACTAATTTATGTAAAGCTATTTAATTAGAGGTCTTATTATCTGGCGATGTTACTTTCTTAGTTAATTGATAAATCCTTTGGTCTGTTAAACGCAAGAAAATAATATGGAGTATGTAATTTCTGCCACTAGGGGGGCTCTCAATCAAAAACAACAAAACATGGTTTGACCACCTCTTCATAAACAATCACCACTGCTGCTAAAAATGCTGTCAATCATGATTAAGGCAGATTCACAGGCAAGGTAATGTATCATTAGTTGCATTTATGTTATATTTAGGCTGTATTAAGAACAAATCACGTGTTACAGCAAAAAGACCAGTTCTCCCATTGATTTGAACGAGGGTTGTGTATTCAGAGAACAGTGTGGACGACAGCAGGGATTACAAGCAGCGTGGTGTTGCTGTAATCATTATGGCAACATCACGCTGCGGTGGCCAATCAGCGATCAGACTGACGATGTATCATTCAGCATTGCAGAATTTTAAAAGATCTCAGTTGTGACACTTCATCACACCACTGAACAACTCTACACCAAACAACACAACAAGTAATTTGGCCTAAAAAAGTCATTTTCAGTCACTTCCTTCCCCCTGCATTTAGCAATCTCTAAAGAATTGACTCGTGAACAGATTAAACATACAATTTTTTTTGCAAATGTGGAATTAATGTGGAATAGTTACATATTTTACCTGTTTTACCATATTTTATTAAACAAAAGTTTAAACTTGTTTTCTCCAACAAATAGTAAAAAATCCAAAGATAATCAATTTAACATCACACAAGACAAACAAATACAATAAATGTTCATAGTTCAGAAGCTGTAGCAAAGGATTTTTTTAGTGCTGAGGCTGACAAATTACTTAAAACAGTAGTCAATTTATTTTAAAAAATTGGGTCGCAAATTACTGACACTTTTATGTCCTTCTATTATGATCTGATAAAATTCTTCTTCTGCAGGAACTAATAAATCTTATAAACCAGAAAGATAATAAAGCAAATACATTATCACAAAGCTGGAACAAGGGTTTTTTTTTTTTTTTGGTCTTTTGAAAGCTAATGTTTTGAAAATGAGTGGTTTTTAAAGTGAAATTATTAAATGTTTACTTCTGATTACCTTGATTGTTTGCCCCTTGGCAAGTATTTAACTGATAACATGTAACAGCACATATCTCTACTGATTCACTACTAAAGATGAGTCATGTTATTATCTCGCTTGCATCATACCGAGTAAATGATAAAGGTTTCTTGATACCAAAGAACTGACAGACATTCACACCCCTGGAGTTTGTTCTTTCTGATAACTTTACCTATATGAACGTCAGTTTTCTGATCTAATCAGAAGTTAATTTTTAGGAGAACTTCCAGATGTGACAAGCAGAACAGCTTCTCAATCTGCAAGTCATGTTTACAATCTGTCTGTTTACTGAACAATGACCTGCTGCTGACACTGTTCTGATTTTGCATGTGAAGACAACAACCTGAGCCACTTAAATGCTACTGTATGATAAAAGATAGGCTGTATCCTCTCCTTTGTTTGTCATTTAACAGCTTGGTGATGTTTAGTGTCAGCATACTATAATTTCATAACTTCATGTGTGTGTGGTAAAGTAGGCCAACTGCCTGTCACATCACAGTAAGTGTAAACAGAGGCTGGTGGGTGTGATTGACAGACAGGTGTCCTCCAGGTGTGAATGTTTGACCCATTTAAGGTCTTTTGTCTATTTTCGTCGAGATTCACTTTAAGTGACAATGAAACTTGTTTTCGCGTCTGCGTTCAACAAAGGAGACACAACAAAGCAGCAAAGACACGACTGTGTTTTAAGGTGGGGAGTGTGTGTATGTCTACACATTTATACGTGTGTGTATATCTGTGAGTCTGCCTATAAATATCTATTGCAACCAAAGAGAGAGCAAAAAGAAAAGATGAAACTGTGACTGAATTTACTCTAGTCTTTCTGTTGCGATAAAGGAAACTTCAGGCTGGAAATACCGCATCTGGGTTTTCTGACAGCGCGGAAACCCCCCGATGGAAATGAGCAGAGACAGACCCACAGTATAGTTTCAGTACATACATTTCCGAGTTAACCCGACGTAAAAACTTTATTTAGCGTTATTTCTTTGCTTTCGAGTTCAAAAACTTGGTGTTTTAAAAGGCTGAATGTAAAGAAGTTAAATGAGTTTTCGTACTGCAAACACCCACCTGATAAAACTGGTAAAAACTAATATGAACCAATTAAAATAAACAGAACGAGACACAAAGCAAAGTGACGGACTTTAACCAGTAACAAATTGACAAAATTGTAATAATACAGGCAGCATACACGACACTAAAATATGAACCAACACTTTCAATTAAAAACAAAATACGTTTTCTGATTTAAAACCTCGTAATAAACCCAAACTGATCGGTACTCACGGTAAGTGTCTAGCGATCGTTGCGTGTCCTCGGCTCCTCGGTCCTGTCGTCTCGTGTCTGCGTGCCCGTCTGTGCTGATGAGTTGGAGTTATTATTGTCAGCACATGTTGCTTCCTTGTTCTCTGTTCTGTTCTCGGTGCTGCTGCAACAGAGACGTAACATTACCGTAAGAATGACTCACTTCCTTTACTCAGCCGTGAGCAAGAAGTGACTGGCTGCCTCTGCGCGAGCGACTCCCCGCCGGCCCAAATATGGGCAGTCAAGGTAAACAGCTGACTGGGGAATTTCACTTTGTTACGGCAGCCACGGTGTTGGTACAAATTACAACAATACTTCTACTATCTTGCGATGACACTTGATGTTTGTCCCTGACTGTTACTCTCTAATCGGTTATTTTCGTCGAGGTGTTGACTGTGGGTAAAAAAAAAGGTCACCTCATCCTTGTAGCTACCCATTTTGGTTGCACTTCCTATCAAGGCACTCTTTATCAAGCACTTATTGTCAGTGGCGCCTTTTCTATTGAAGGTCATTTTATAAGTAACTGATGGTTTTTAAGCTTGGCCCGTAGTCTAATAATGACATCTTTTTGGTTGTCAATTAAAAGAACAAATATTTTATATAAGTAAAAGCAGCGGTTCCTTAATGTAAAGCTACTCTGTTACAATAGATTTATACAAGCAAAAGTATAATCAGCAAAAAAGACTTGAAATATATAAAAACAAAAGTTCTTATATAGGTTTATAGCCCTTATCTTAATCATGCTGCATGATATGTAAGACTAATTATTAGGTTATTACTGATGGGAATACCACCATTTAATTTTATCAAAATAAAAAATCCATCATGTTTTTTCTTTGTGTATTCATTCTGATTTAGTAAAATAAAACATTGCCATAGCTTCCAAATTACATGGGGGGTTGGGGGGGGGGGGGGGGGGGGTCAAATGTACAATTTGCACCACAGAAATGTGATGGGACGAAAGTTTTTTTAAGAAAATGGTAAAAACAAAGGAAAGTAACAAAAAAAAAACATAAG
>JAPZDV010000025.1:14305713-14333192 GCA_029814665.1 Acanthurus lineatus
TAACAGTAATAATAATAGAAATAATAATAATAGATTTTTCTGATTAAATAATAATAGATTTTTTAGCAGTGTGCTATGTCTGAAAACACACACACACACACACACACACATATATATATAATGTAACTTTGTCTTAATATTTTTTTGTCCGAAAAAATTATGAAAAGCTATTGTTGCCATTTAGTCATCATCAATGGGATGCCAATACTAAGCTAGTCATTATTGTATGTACTTAGACCAGTTAGGTCAACGATGGCAAGGACAAACTATAGAGCAGGGTTTATTGTTTCATTGTGTGGGGTTTAGTCATCATCACCTCTGTAACATTCAAGAGTTTCATCCACTCAGTCCACTCAGGAGGATCCATAATGTGTTTTAAAAATAGCTAGCATGGCTTATCAACTTACAGCATCTACTGGTGGGCATGGGAAATGCATTTAATTTATTCAGTTTGACAAGAGGCAGGGACAACATGTTTCCATACTAGGGATAAAAAATGAATGACCTCAGAAGTGATATTATACACAGAGAGGGAAAAATCCCCCCTAAGTGGGCACAATTCTTTAAAAATACAAAATGACTCTTGGCAAAAGTGTCCTTTATTTTAAACTCACTTTTCAGTATAAGTATCAGCCACAGAAAGCCAGTACCAGGGCATCATGGTGCCACATATATTCTGTTTGAAATCTGGTCAAAGCTTTTGTTGCATATCATCCCCCTCTCTTTCTCCCCATATTTTCTAACTCATGACAAATTCATTAAGACGAAAATGTTCAAAAAATGAATCTAAAAACTAAAGAAATACGGTCCCAGCAAGGCTGTAAAATGTGACAAAATAAAAGGTTTTATTTGCTAAACTTGGAATAGTTACTCACAGTATATCAGATACATCTGAATCAATTCACTCAGCTTACAGTTACTGTGTGCAATTAAAGATTTTATGTAAATATCCCCATCTGATTGGTGTAAATCCCAAAGTTTGGCTGCAAAAAAGAACAGATAAACAGTGCTGCTGCATTCACAAAGACCCATAATTTTCTCTTTGCTTCTAAAGCCACTGATGATGAAGATTTAGGAGTAAATCTCAAACTTTTTTCAGTTGGTTCAGAAAAAGCTTCTCTTACATTGCTTGCAGATTTTGCTGTTCTTCATCCTCTGGCATCCTTTAGCATAAAGAAATTGTCCACCTGCTTCATTGTCAAACATTGAGTGAAATTTGCTAACATCATATTACATGATTTCTGAGTATTGGACAGCAAGTCATGATCATCAGCGTTTGGTGATGACCAAGATTGTCATGTATCTGTACAGTGTTGAATATAATCCTGTTTTTTTATGTTATTTCCTCCTTCCACTGCATTCGGTGAATCTCTGCCAGCAACCGAGTTAATATCAATGAATAGTTTCCTCATGCAGGGGCCAGGTGGCTGCCTTGTGCATTCAGATGGAGGCAGAGGTGGTGAGGTGGGGGTTAATATTTGCAGGCTGTAGGAATGTGTTTGGAGTCAGCACTGAGAATTCCTCAGTTATGCATTAGTAGGTCTCAGCATTGCCTCTTACCTCGCCAAACTATCTCAATCCTTTCTTCCCCTTCATCTGTCTCCTCCCTCGACCTCATCCGTCTCGCACTTGATCTCCATCTTTGTCGCCACGTTCCTACCTCTGTCTCATTTCTTTTCTTCAATGTTCAGTCTCAAGTTTTGATCTCCCCTCTCCTCTCAGGCTCTTTAGATGTCTCAAAGACATCTAAAGAGCCTCAGGAGTTGGGGGTTGGGTGAAGAAGCGAGAGATAGTGTAACTGTGTGTGAGTGCGATAATTCTAGCACAGTGCTCTCTACCGCTGGCCTCATGTCCTCTTCAGTGTGTCAGTCATGTATGATTTATGGAGCAGGTTCCTGAGGGACGGCCTTTGTTGATGTCACCAGGCATTGTCTATTCATATCCTCATATGAATTTAGTTTAACTGATGACCTGGAAATGATCACCACCTGCCCTCACAGTCACTGTCTTCAGTATCAATTCATCATGCTCAGGTAAAATCAGGACAAGAATCACAGAGGCAGAAAGCCCAACTTCTTGAAATCATATTTGACATATTTCTTAATGTGAAATTTGCAAAATAAACATCTAAAATCAAGCCAAAAACAACTAGTTTTGTGCGATAAATTAACGTCTTAGAAAGTACATTAGTTCACTTTATTTTTTAAGTTTTAGATTTGCAGATTGATACCAATTGAATATCAGTTGTCAAATATGCAAAGAGTAATGCCTAAAAAGGATGTCCAATATGGAGACCACAAATGTCATCGTTCCACTCATTACAGGGTCATTTGCTGATGAAAAAAATTAAGACCATTTATTTTGTATTGACATGCCTTTTTCAATTAAAATCTTTATTTTTTCACAGGTGTAACTCCCTGGTAACACCTGAGGGTTTTACTAATATTTGCAATAATTATCACCTTTTAATAAAGTTCTAATGCAATGGAAACAATATTCACAGGTACGACTTGGCAATGGGAATATTTCTCAACAGCTCAGCTCGTTAAACCATTTGGCTTATCTATGAGTCAGAAAGCTAATTTTGTGCTACCAAGAATCACAGTCAATGAAACTGTGTATAATTTGAAAACATTAGATATAACAGGTCCAAATCAACATCAAAATTTTCATGAACAAATGACAGGCCCTGTGCATTGTGTGCTACAGCTTGAAGTAGTGAGTTAAATAGTGACTGGGATGTAAGAAGATCACTTATGTGATGCAAGGTATCAGTAGACTTAGGGTTAGGGTGAGGCACTGAAGGACTAAATTGTTGTAAGTAAGATATTATTTTTTAATCAATTAATTTATTTCTAACATCGAGAAAACTGTATGCTATAAATCACTATAGCAAGTAATTGCTTAGCTTAACTTAGCACAAAGTCTGAAAATTAGGTAGTCATCTGGCCTGAATCTCTCTAAATATAACAACAAATTCTTGGATTTAACAAATATGTTTTGATAAGTGAGCTAAAGGTGAGCTTGTAGATACATTTTGTTACTTTTGAACTGGTTTCCAGTTTATGTGCTAAGCCAGGATCCAGGTTATTCATTCAGTTTTGGCCTTCTGACAACACAATGATATTGATCTTTACATCAAAGTCTCAGCTAACAAGGGAATACCAAAGTTTACCAAAGTGTGTTAAAATATCAAAATAATCATTTGAATTATTCATCAAAAACATCTTCTAAACATTTGCAGTTTTCATCTTCCAAGATTTGAAGTTTTTTTTTCCTTTTGTTTAAACATAGTGTGAGATTAATCACTGATGTTACATATTAGATTGCTTGTAATTTTATAGATTAGCTGATTTGAAGAGTCACTACTTGTCACTCCTTTGCTATATTGATGGCATTTACAAGGCTCCTCATAATGCTTTGCAGCGATACACATGCTCTACAGTAGCGTCAGAGGTGTCAGCTGCTCGCGTCACACAACGACACCCTCGAGTGTGCCAGCTTTCTGGTGCCAGACAGAGAGGAGGAGATGTGGGTACAGTGTGAAGACGGAGGGGGAAAAAAAAAGATAAAGGCATAAATGAAACAAGGCGTCTGTGAGGTACAGACAAGTGGGTGAAAAAGCAAGAGAGAAAACGGCCGAGGAAGAAAGGAGAATGAGAAGGTGAAGAAGGGGAGGAGGAGGAGGAGGAGGAATCATTGGTGTTTATTGTCTGTCTGCTCAGTGAATCATTAGAAAATGAACCCCATGGTTCAGGGCACCAGCAGTCGCCTACAAGGCTGCTAACCAATAAAACATCGTATGTCTGATGCAAAGTGACTGGTTGAAGTAAAGTGATGGTCTGTAAACGTTACACATCAGTATATAAAAACAAACTTTTACAAGTCATCCTGAAGTCAGTAGTGGATGTAAAACCTGCTGTCACCGGCTGTTCTTTGGTCAGCGTGGGTCGTCAGGGTCACATCTGTAAGATGAAAGGAGAGGCTGCGGTTGGTTGCTTCCACAGAGGGATGGAAAGGTCAGGAAGTGGCCCCAGCACAAACACCAGACTCATTGTTCAAGTTCAAGGTAACCCTGAATGGGATTTTCATTCAGTTAGCTCAGCCCTCCGTCCTCTGACAAGTTGCTGTTTTTAAAAAGGTCGTAATTAGAGGAAAACACTGCCTCTGGCAACGTCTGACATTGGTGTCATGCTGTTATAATTGTTAACTAATTATGTCAATTTTATTTATTTAATTATGGGTTTTAGCGTGCATTGGGCAGAGCATTGCCGGCTTAGCTGCAGAGTATGCTTTTAAAATAATGTGTGTGTGTGTGCATGTACGTGGTCATGCTCAGGTGTGTCACTCTCTAACCTCTCAGACAATGAAAAAGGTCGCAGCCAGAGGGTCAGATGTCATAGCAGTGTTTCCTCTCCTCCACCTCAAGCAGCCTCCCTCCCTCCCTCTCTGTTGTGTCTGTTCGGTCGTCAGCTCCTCATTAACTCCTCACAGGGGATTTCCTGTTCGCCTCCTTCGCTTCCCTGTTCCTGTTCAAAATGGAACAGCATATTAGCTCTTTTTACAAAACATGAATAATTAAATCCTTCACGGTTATTGTGCTGAATATGCAAACTAACTGCCTCAAAGTTGTAGCTACACACTCGGAATGAAAAAAGTAGTCGAAGCACAACTAAACCAGCTACGGTGCCAAACCTATGGGAAGTCTCGGCCTGTAATTGATGACTTTGTGCTCGCAATGAGCACTGTACAACACACACACACACACACAGACATATAAGCGCAAACACATAATTCAGAGTCTGACTCACCCCCTTTAACAGAAAGTCAATAACAATACAGGAATGATTAATCAGTCCCTATGTGGCCCCTCCCTCTCTACTCACCACCTTCCACTCTCCCTTCTCAACCCCACTCACCCTCTCTCAGCTTAGTATTGATCTGAATGCATTTGCCTCCCATTTATCCGTTAGCCCCCCTCCCCCTATCACGTAAACACTGCCACTGCATCGAGCGGTCACAAAGAACCTTTTACACAGGAGTGTCCTCCGTGCACACAGGCAACACACACTCACCAAGCGCGCCCACGTGCAGCAGCAGCAAACACACATCTGCGTGCTCGCCATCTGATACTCAGATAGGTACTACACTTAACTGCACTGCACGGAGGGATTTGGCTTGATTATTCTGGAGTGCAAATTAGGAGGGTCCTTTTCATAGTGCAGGTGCATTATGTGTGTGTATTTGTGTTAGCATGTTGTACGCACATTAGCCTAAACACAAGGCAGCATTCTTAAGGGTTTAACTGACAGCTCATTGGACCCCCCTTCTTCCCCCCTTACCATTCTGGTTGGTGGCACACAGGTTGCCATGACACCAGACTGTTTTGTCTGCCCTTTGACCTCTTTAAGGGGTGCTGTGGTCAATCAGGCATTACATGTGAGGGGCAAACAGAAGGGAGGAGAGGGAGGGGGGATGCATTTCCTCTGTAAAAAGTGAGGTCCAAAAGGTTCCTCTATACATCCGCTTTGTACAGAGCAGAAGGTGGGGAGCCTCCGAGAGGCTCGCGGTGAAACAAAGACACATGTGCACATACAGACATGGCAGCGCTTTGCAAGGGTAAATGAACTAGGCTGGAGCTCCCAGGGGGTGGGGAGTTATTATGCTCATTGTGCAGTCGGCCAGCTAAAGCTGTTTGGCTGCTTCTTTTGAAGTTATATTTATCAAACCGGAGCAGGAGGCTTAGCACTCCAAGCTGGTGCAGTGCTTTGTCCATACTGCAGAATGCATGTGTGCGCTGAGATTGCTTTCAGATATCAAGATTTAAACACCCTCAAATGTTGAGTTAAACAATCTCAGACAGGAAAAATAAGCATGAAACAGATTTCATGTTACTGTATTCCACCAGTGAAACAATGCCGTCTAATAGAGTTATACACCTCAAAGTAAACAGCAAGTGTTCACCATTAAGCTTGATGCTGATAATTTTTAGATAATTTTCTAAAAAAAAATTTCAAACATTCATTAAAGGCAGCGCTTAAGAAGCAATGTAAAACATTTAAGCTTTGAGTGCAGCTTTTGAAAGAGATTTATTATAAAGTAATTCACTCTACAGTGTAAGTAAGAGTGTTATTTCATAACATCATAATAAATGATCGTCAGATTTGGGCTGAAGTTGTTTTTAATCCTTCAGCTTATGTGTTTGATGATGACATATGTTCTGTTTATGGTGGATAATTTTCTTATATATTTTTCCTTCCTTATGACTAAATTTTGGCAATTAAACTCTTTCATTCTGTAGTGTCTACATCACAGTACGAGCTGAAATCCTGACCTCTGTTTGCACATCTACCTTCACCTCTGTCCTGTTTATGAATAATTTGACTTTGTGGATTAGATGCCGCTTCAGTGACAAGATTTGAAGGTTAAAATACACCAGGATTAGACACAATATTTTTTCTCTGTGATTACAGAATTAAAGGTGACTGTGTGAGTTGTGTTTTGGGTGCTTTCCTCCGGTGCAGCTCATGAGTAAGTCGGTAGCTTTTCATGGTCTTGTGCGGTGACACTTCAGCTGTTGCAGAGATTGAACCTGTGACCTCTTGGTTAAACAGTCTTTCTATTCACGTGGCCAGCTTGTATCCCTCTAACCTCTTTGTGTGTGTGCGTGCGTGTATGTGTGTGTTTCAGTTGGCTTCCACTTCATGGTTGAGGAACACCTGGCACACTCTGACAAGAGAGTGATCTCAAGGTACCAATTTTTCTTTATGTTATACATTGCACTTATTCAGCCATCATGTGGTGATGTAAACTTACGCTAACACACACACACATTCACTCTCACACACACATACTTACACCAGTGTCATACATGCACAAACATATGCATAAAGACACATGCGCACTTAGATGTGACCAATCTGTTGTATTTGTTGAATAGTTTGAACCAATTTTTTTTACCCAATTTATACATGTCTTTGTATTCCAAAACCAAGTTTATCTGCATGGTCCTTTTAAAGTATACGCACAAAGAAAACCTTGGCAGACAATTTGATAGTTCCAGCTTTTGGTGACCAGTTATAGAATTGTTAGAATGACATGCTTACTATTATAAGGCCTTTTTTCAATCATACCATACAGAATACTCCTTACTTTTAAAAAGTCACAAAAGGAAAACAAAAGCAAAACCTGTTCTGACGAAATCTAACACCTAAATGCAGTAGGATTCTATTCAAGTGTTTTTTCATTTCAACAGTTCCAAAACTCAATTCACACACTCCCTTTTTTTATTTTTCATTTAAAGTTTGATCTTTTTTCAAGTTGTGCTTCTCAGAACTTTAAATATCGTGGCATTATAAACTTTTATGTTTGAGAAAGCTCCACTTTGACAGCCATTAATTGCCACAGTTCTCTTCAGTCCTCTCACAGGTATCTGGCAGCCTGTAAAAAGAAAATATCGATTGAAATGGTAAATGTTTTCTTGTATGAATATCCTTTAATAGTGATTAAACTTTCCATTTTTTTTACACAAAGAGTTTAAACATTAGTGGAAGGTAAAGTGTTTGAAAGCTGAAGTCTGTTACAATAACAGTCAAGAGAGCTTTCATTTTTGCATTAGTAGGTCAGTGAAGTACCTCAATTATAATACACCATCAGTGACTTTACTCACAAAACTCATTCATTATCTCTGTATCTCAAATGACTTTTTGAAAGGCTGTAAGCCAAAGGACCAGCCCACACACAAACACACACACACACAAACTCACATGCACACACACATTCACACATACACACAAATACATATATACACGCAGCCACACACTCTCACGTTTGTTGACTAATTTAAGCCAGTAGCATGATAGATATGGATAACTCTAAGGAGCTTTAGGCCTTTTATCTAAAGTGGATTATTTGTCCTTGAATTATTTGTGAATAAATAATCTCACGGGGTAATTAAAAGTTATCAAATCATCTTGATCCTCAAATTCAATGGTGCTTACACACAGTATGTTTGGTATAACAGAATTATCAACCCATTGTTATGTTCCAGCTGACCAGATAGGGTAGAAAATAGAAAATACCAAAATAATTTATGATGTATCTTAAAGTAAATATGTAGGATGCCAATGCTTTTGTGCTGCTTCATTTGGTAAACCTGTTTTTCTAACAAGAAACCTTCATCAGCACCACACACACGCACACACACACCTCCACTGCTTTAAACCCCAGGATCGATTCTTCCTTCGTGCTTTTGATTGGAAACTTTAAAAGGGAGGAGCTCTGAAAGACCAGACACAATACCAGAATATGTAGATTGACAGCTGTGCCATAGCAACAGTTTGGCTAGTTGCCAGGCTGTTTGGGTTGCCAGGCAAAAGGTTCCCATGGCAACATTCATTTTGCCATCTTGGTGTATGAGGCCGGCGTCAACCAAAGCAGATTAGTGTAGGATAGAGCATTGCTCTCACCTGGGAAAAAAAAACAAAACATGCATATTTCAGCAGATCAGAGGGTAGAAAAAACAAAACAAAACACTGCAACATGTTATGTTATCTATTTTCAGAGCTGCTGTATGCACAACTCAAACAAAAGCCAGTAGCAGAGGTGATACACAGATATTCAAATAGTAATTGGACGGCTTTTGGCACACGCTGAAAAGCATAATTCAGCCTTGACAAGTATTTTCCATCTCTCCGTTTTCCTTGAGTTGCATCATGTTGGTTTCGTCACTTACAGTATAAAAGCACTGACAGGAAAATTGTCTTGTTGTGCTGACCGGCGAATATGAGGATGTGGTACATGCTTATAAGATCTTTTATTCGTAAATGATAACTCCTTGTATGTGGATGATGATCAAGTATCGGAGGAATTTTAAGCTGGAAGCAAGATACCCCATTTGTGAATCACCCCAGACTTTTTTCATAGAAGAGTAGTCTTTCACTGCTTTGACACTCAGACAGGCCCGCTCAAGGGTGGAGTGAGCCAGAGAGAGAGACAGAAGGAAGGATAGCTGACACTGGCACAATTACACTGCATTTCTGCGTGATTTGACTGTGAAAATATTGCAGACTCGGGGTATGAAGAAGTGGAGGTTTTGGGTACAAAAAACAGGCCAGGCAGCATGTGCGGATACAGTAGAGGCGGCAGGAGGGGGGGTATGAAGACAGAGGCTGGTTAAAAGGTTAAAAGGCGGGAAATGGGGACCCATGAGGGCTGAAGCAGAGAAAAGGTTGAGTGAGTGAAGAGAGGGAGCAGAGGAGAGGAGGGGTGGAGGCGAGGGGGTACACTTTGGGACAGGAGAGTAAAAAAGGGACTGGGAGCGGCAGACAGAGGAGGATTAGGACTCTAAACACACAGCCCAAAACAAAGGAGGAGGGGAAAAGAGGAAACAAATTCACCTGGCAACATTTTTATAGCGCCAGCATGTTGCCTGATTGGCTAAAGGGCTTTGAGATCAGCTATCGTGTTTTGTCTTTTCTGTGTTCGCCTTTTCTTGCGGCCATTGTTAATCCATGCACGGTTGCACAGTTCAACACGAGGTCTGTCGAAAAAATAGGTGCGGTCTATGATCTCAACTCCTTTTCTGTATTGTAATGCTTCCTTGTTGGAGGACGGATTCCTTAAATCCCACATGCCAAGCTGTGTTTTCATGCAGCAAATGCAGAGTCCCCACATGCTGCTGTCTTTTGTCAGTGCTACAGACTCAGGAGGTGCTTTAACCTATGATTTCTTTAAATATTTGCAATCTTGAAATCATCCTCGTGTTGAGAGCATTTGTTCGTATATTTCTGTTTTCTCAAGGCTCTGCTGAAACTCTTTAAACAGCATTTACACGGCATATCATCTTGCCCCAGTTACGTCTGAATCTGCACTCAGAGTAACGTAACACTCCTGGCTCTTAGCTGTTGGAATGTAACATTGTGCCAGCAAACGTGGTACTGTGGCATGCAACATTCAGGACTCCTACTGAGACGATCCACAGATTGAAAAAAAAAAGTTTTACTTGAAGAGTCTTTTTTTTCACTCTGAATGACGTGAAGGAAATTCCTTTTTTTTTTTTACTGTGGAGCAGAAGTCGCACAGATTTAGATATCACAGCTGACAGCCGACTTAATGGCGATGACAGTGTTATGGCAGATGGCATTAAACTCCCATGAAAACCCGTCAGCTATTAAGTTGAATCAGACAGCTGATTTGGATGAAATGCTGCAGTGTGTGAGCGTATGAGATGTAAAGCCAAACAATATGGTCTAATAATGACTTGGACGCAATTATGGCTCATGATTTTTTAGACATTAATGAGTGGAAAGGATTCAAATTTTAGTCATTGCTCTGTACGACATGATGAGATAAGAGACTGTACACTTGTAACATCCTGTATTTAATGCCAGCCAAACCCTGATTGTTCATGAAGGGCATTTTAAAGTTTTCAATGTCGCTCTGTATGCAGAGTCTCGTGGCCTTGAGAGAACAGGGCACAAATGAGAAGTAGAATAGAGAAGTAAGAGGAAGTTTGCACAGTCACCAGTAGAGGGCAACAACTCCTAAAAAATGGATGGAAATAGTATGAATGAACACAGGGAGTGAAGCCTTTGTAGTACTCACACCTGCATGAGAGGCTTAGATGAGTGGAAAAGGATTTTCACAGTTGTGTTTTGTCAGAAACACAACTTCTGTCCCGCACCTTCCTGCAGTACATTTGATTATGTCAGCAGCCTCGTTTTTGTTATCTCTCTGCATATATGCATTTATATCTGCAGAACTTACCTCCATTCAGTTGTATGCAGCTTTAAACCTGAGCTCCTCCCCTGCAGCCATTCCTGTGGCATTATGGCAAATGCAGCACTCAATATAGGTGTGTGTCCTGGACACCAAACTGTGGAGCAGTCCCCCGGACACACACATGAATGCAGATTTGCTACCTATTTAAATACTGGAGCATGGTAACATTCCTTCACGCAAAACCAAATTTAAACTCTTGGTTTCCCTTCAATTGATGATAAAAAAAAGTCGGCTGTAAAAACGTGAAAAAATAGACACAAACCACCAATGGAGCTTGGTGGAATTTTTTTGCAATGACAGAGATTAGAAATTTCTTTGTCGACATTCAAGACCAAAGAAAAAAAACAGCATGAAATCGTTCTTTAGCAACAACAAAAGATGCACAAAAGAAAACCAAAGGTGTAAATCCCTTTGAATTGAGTCCGCACGTCTCAGACTCTCTAAATGATTTAGTGAGGACGAAACTGACTTTTTGAATTTATTGCTCGTACAGAAAAGGAAATAAGTGGCTGACTGGCGGACAGGAGCAAGGCTGGTGTGTGTGTGTGTATGTGTGTGTGTGTATGTGTGTGTAGAGTACGTAGACAGACACCTTCGTCCTGCTGGTGGAGATCCTGTCTGGAGAGCAGCTATACAGTATGTGCTCTGCAGTGTGAGGTAGTTGGTTGTATGGTTTCGCATAATAAACAGCACGGAGATAACTGTACAACCTTCTAGCTTTCCCTGCGGAGTCACTTCTTGCCACGTCTCATGTACCCCTCCCCCCCTCGCCCCCAGCAGAGAGGTGAGTATGTTGTTAGTCCGCCAGAGGATCTTCTAGTGGTTAATGACATGACTCGTCCTTTTCAACTGCAACGTCTAACTTCCCCCCCGCATGAGCTTGTGTCATTTTGAGTGCAATATTTGTGGCAACGGCACATGTTTGTCAGAGGGGACCACCTGCTGCTTGACACGTTGTTAGATGTAGGCTGGTAATCAATGGTTCCCACTGCAGCAGAAATACCTTAGAGAGAGAGGACGCTGAACCTCCATTTTCATCCAAGATCCTACACCAAGGTCAGATAGGGACGGTATTCTAGTTATGAGTGTTGGGAGGGGGCTGAATATCTCATTTGATTAATATTTTATTTGGACTTTCTTTTTGACTGGAAAAAAAATTCAAAAGTCCTCCCTTTAATATCTTAAGACAATAAATGTACGGTGAACACAAGGAATTAGTATTTATAAAATCCTTATTATAATCCTTACTTAAAGAAGGGCTGCTGACTGAACTGTCACAGAATTAGTGAAAATAAAGCCCTGATACAGAGACAGGATTATTTTACGCTATATATATGGCCAAACATGTGACTTTAATACCCTTTAAATCCTACAAGACAAAAATGAAATAATAAACTAGGTGTGATGAGAAAAAGTTAAAGGATCTTCCTCTTTGCTTGCAAATTTTTTAGCCAAGCATCAATTCAACAGTAAGAAAAAATAGGTAACCTACCCTTTTCTGCCCCCTCCATGGATGTTTTCATTCAGCCCCTAATGAAACACAACATATAACATACACATGCAAATTACACCAGTCACATACATGATACACAGCCTCGCTATGGAAATCATTAACCCCCTGCTCATGCTTGGAGGTAATTAATGAGAGCCATGTATTACTGTATGCTACAACAGGTAGTGGAGCCTCGTCGGCCTGACATTATACTTTTACACACATGCTGCTGACGCCTCCATGTTATCACTTTGTGCAGTCCCCTGCATTCACATCCACACCAACACACACTACCACAATCATTTTTCCAGTTTCATTACCCCACAACTGGCTCCCCCCGCCTCCTTCCCCTCACTATGCCAGACTGCTGGTTGAGACAGCAGCCATCTGCAGTGCGTTATAGCCGGCTCTCCTCCCCTCCTGGATGTGGGGAGAAAAAAGGGGGCATACATCAGATTTGTGCTGATTCGGCACTGTCAGTCGCAGCGTTCTTTATCATCCACCGCACAACGCTGCCCTCCTGCCAGAAGAGACAGCTGAACGTCTGACGCTTGCAAGGTGTGGGGGGCAAGGATAATGTACATCATTCTCCCCCAACTCTCTCCCCCCATCTCTCTCCATCCAACACCAGTATAGAAAAGACTGTTTATACCGGTGACTGGTTGTACTTGGCTCATTTTCCAGCGTGGCAGGTGCTGCACGCTGTGCATATGTGTGAGCAGATTTGTTACACGACCATATTCTCATACATCCGCACGCACATATGCTGCCCTGAAAACAGGTTGTCTTTCAAGGTTGGATCCATGAGCTAAAACGCCCCAACGTCTCTCAACATAAAGTGTCTTGGGTTCCTTGAAGCACCCTAAATATTCCTACGCCACTCTTTGTAAAGCACGGTTTTCCCCTTTTTTCAATATTTTGTTGCCTTTGAGCACATATGATACTTTACAAAAACAGGTGTGATGCCAAAAACAACGCTGTCTCGGATCTCGTGGGATATAAGGGAGAACTAGAGCATCCCGATCCTGAGACAGACAAGGCAGACACCATCCCAGACTGATGATGTCATCCCTGTGAAGCACTCCCAGTGCTTTGTCTCTCAGTGGCACTGCAGAGTGCAGCCGCAGGCACACACACATAAACCCCCAGACACACACACACACACACACATACACACACACCTGTCTGTGACATTCTGCATTTGTCACTCAGGTTCTGGCACTGTTCATGCCAGCTAGATCTGCTTTTTCTTGGGTTTTTATGCCAAATTGGTGTCCAGATAGTCGCTGTTTTGGGAAGTCACGCTCTGATGTTTTCTCCTAACAAGAGGACAGACAGAGGAGAGCAGGCAGCCACTCCTGCACTCTTTTTTTATCTATTCACAATCAGAATGTGTGTGTTGTAAAAGTATAGGAATTCGTCTTGGCGATATTAACACGGGATCAGATAGGATACATGTGCCACGCGAGCACATAGCACACAGGAACTCACATCCATTGCAAAGGGACGGTGCATAACATGCAGTGCACTCATCAGAGCCGATAGTGTAAACACATACAACATGTTGTTTCTATGCAAATTTAGGTGGCATGGCATTACAGTATGATTGCAGAGACGGGGGAGGTTGTGAAGAGTCTGTAGTGCATTGCAGCTGTGAATAATACAGTTATACAGAATAGCATCAAAGCTGGAAATAAATTCAGCTGTACAGTGTGTGTGTATAGAATACCTGCTGCTGAAGTGACACAGACTCATCTATAGGCAGTGTGGGTACATCATGAATATTCATAAGGTATTATGAATGTATAGTGTAGTGTTTTTATTCTAACCTACATTTCTGAAAGGTTGGATGCTCGTTTTGCATATTTATGAAACAGAAGCCTCATCTGAGAGCCTTTTGAAGGAAGGTGAAGATGAGTTTGTCTCAGCTGATTTCCCCATCAGATGTAATTTGTCTGTTTTGGCTTTTCAGAGAGAAGGCCTTTAAAATTCTCACTAGAGATTCATGTACTTATTTGTTCCTGTATTTTTCTCAATTTCATGCTTTTAGGTTTTGTATGATCATATTTTTTATCATTTTTTGTTAGCCACGATGTTGCCAGCTATCCATTAGAAAGGTGTTATCACAGGCCTCAGTCAGACTGCTTGCTCCTTTAGGCCAAATGCAATGTGTTTACTTTGTCAGTTTACCCTCATTTGCTCTAAATGTGTGACACATTGGTGATATTCTCTGTTGTACAACATGGTCAGAACACTTTAGGGCCATTAATGATGCTTACACATCAAGTGTAGTGTTTATGCTCCATCTCGCTGAACAGACAGCCAATCAGTGGGTCTAAATTAGATTTACTTTCATTTCTGAATTTCCCTCAGGGCCATATGATTCTGTTATCCAACAAACACAACTGCAACTCCCTGTCCTCACGGAGAGTAGCACAGATATTAGAATCAAACTGCCTTTAGACATGGGGACTCAGTGAGCAACCCAACAGAAGTATTAAATGCATAAAAAATATCAGAGGGTTGAAGAATATCACATCATTAAATATGCAAAACTGTTGCAATTGCTTTGTTTACGCATGCAACACAAAAGCTGGTTTTTATCTTTTTTTCTCAGTGTTTCCTTTCGTTAACAGAGCCTTCATTTCAGCCCCATCTGAATTTGTTTGGTTGCACTGAAGCTGCATGTCGTCCACCTCTGATGTTAAGCTGTATAATCAAGACACATTCTTGTAATTGGCAGAGCTTTCCACGATGGGTTTATTTAGTGTGTTTGATGTCACTCCAGCTGCAATTTACAGTTGTGTTGGAGCAACACCATAAATCCTGTAATCAATTTGATGATGGTACGATTGCTGTACACACAGGAGGAGGCAGTAATGTCAGGCTCTCAGGTTCATGAGACTCCTGGGCTTCATATTTTCTCTCTATTCTCATCCTATTAGAGATTCTGACCCTCCCCCTCCATCCCCACTTTCTGCTAGCCTCTCTGCCACCCTACCTCCCTCCCCCTGCCGTCTCCCTCTCTTTCTCACACACACACACACACACACACATGCACGCGCACACACGCACATACTTCCTCTCTTTAACACACACATACAAACACACACATGCATGCACTCTCTGCACTCTACTCACTTTCTCTTTCCATCTCTCACACGTTCACACACATAGCTCAAGTCTAGAGTGTGTGTATGTCTGAGTGTGTGTGTTGGGGGGGGGGGGTTTACTGAGCTTGTAGAGACGGGAGACTCGAAAAACGTGCGAGGAAAAAGAGGGAGATGGAAGGATGACGACCAGAGTGTAAAAGAGGGAGAGAGAAAGGAAGAGGAGAGACTCTGACTACAATGAAAGCAAAGGGAGATGACTAGAGACCATGAATGCAGCACAGAGGGAAAATGAGTGTGTGTGTGCGTGTGTGTGAGTGTGTGTCGTCTGTAAGTGTTGGATAGCATGTGCACCGGGAGGTTTGGTTTGGCTTGTGAACGCACAAGTAAGCAAGCTTTTTCCCCTCTTCTTTATTTTTCTGTTGTTGCAGCTCTGTGCATTTGAGACGGCAGCCCTGCAGAGACAAAAGGTGAGGAGCTGCATGGATGTTAGTCAGGTAGGTAGAGAGCAGAATAATGGAATCAATACTATTGTCTGTAACCTACCTGCCGCTGGGCTCTCTGTCTGGCCCCGGCATAGACCATCAGAGAGAGAGAGAGAGCTGAGAGGAAACAGACTCACTCTGACTGAGAAAGAGAAGAAAAGAAGAGGCTGGCTTTCAGGTGATTGTCTTTTTTCTTTTTTAAAAAAATTCACTCACAAGATGAATGTAGACTAAGGATTGCATGTTTATTTTTTATGCAGAGCTGGCATGCAATTTCATCTGAAACTTTTCGACACTATTTATTTTCATTCTCTTTTTTGACAGTAAAAAACATGTCATGTTCTACTGTATTTGCATGCATGTCTGCACTCTTTCAACTGCATTTATTTTTAGTGTAAATGTGACATTCTGTCTGTGTTTGCACACGCTGAAATGCCTTTCAGTTAGTGTCTAGGCTGTGTGTTGTCGACAAGTCCTGTCTACATTTTATGTTTGATTTACACCTTGGATTAATTCTCACTTTTCTCTAACACCTCATCCGTAAATCTCAGTTGAAAAAAAAGCACCTTTAAAATTTACCTCATTGTCATCATCTTTTTTCTTACATCAGGCAGGTAAATTAGTCAAATTAGCAGCTGTCAAATGACTGGCAGTGTTGTACAATATGCATTTACACCTGCTGCAATTATAATGAAAGTGTTCAACACAGAAATTTCCATATATGTTATGCTTTGTGCTTTGACATTATTAATTCACAGTTTTATTGATACTGACATATGTGACAGTATTTTAAACGAACCTTAAAGGCAACCTCTGCTGCAGACAAATCCATAATTCATTTCCAGGTGAAGTTATGACAAATATCTGCTTTTCCCCCTGGTCTGATCCAGCTGCCACGTCTGTCACAGGCAACATTAACTGAGACGATTTTAAAATCTCACCTCTGTTTTTCCAATATCTTGAGGCCTTTGGCTCATGAAGTCGACCTGTAGGTAAAACATTATGCGCATAACTGTAGTTCAGATTGATGCAGGTCGTGACGCAGGCACTTTGCACCCTTTTTTTACATTGTGTCTGGTTTGTTGTTAGTCATTTAAAAAATGCTCCTCTGACAAAAAATGCGTAAATTTACCTTTTCAAAGACATAAAAACATATTCAGTCTTTTCCAGTCAGTATGTCATTCTGTCTGTCTACCAGTGGGTGGCATTAGCTTCTAACAATTCTACGCAATGGATTTTCTATTTGTCATCACAAAAGCATACAAAAAATTTGATATTAAAAATGTTTTGAATACAGAAAAATTACAGGTAGGCCTTTATGTTGCCACAGTTTGACTTTGAATCTGGAGTCTCATTATTTTATGCATTTGCAGGTGGATTCATGTCTTTTACGCCCTTCCTGTCATCTCTCCATAATCACTAAAAGCTAGTTTCTTCGTTACAGGTAAGTCAGACGACAAATACTCTCCTGCTTTTAATACTAGACTCATAAAACATAGTGAGAGAAAATTGTGAACTGTAATGCCGTGCAAATTCATCAGGACTGTAAGAAGATGTCATTTTTTCTTTACCAGTAAGTAAATTTAGTATTTCTATTGATCATACATTGGTTATGTTTTAGACAAAGATTCTGCTATTCCTGCATCTAAGTTTAATTGAGGAGGGAATGTTATGGCAAATTTTAAGACCTTAAGATAAGTGTCACTGTCTTTGACATAGAAGTTATCCTCTAGACTTTAACTCTGCTTTTAATTTTTTTTTCATACTTATAAAGCTGAATTTTTAAGCCAGTTCATCTCACTGGACCCCTAACAGCTTTTAGACACTGTAATTTGTCAGTGTTAGCTCAATAAACATGTTCAAAAAGCCCATGACGTTTAACAACTCTTTGAAATGAACTATTTCTCCTAAATTAATTGGTTCTCTCAACAATGTGCTCTACTGCTGCATTGCTGTGATTATTTAAGCCCTACTGTGAAAAATGTTACGGTG
The DNA here is from genome assembly GCA_029814665.1 of Acanthurus lineatus. Classification (NCBI taxonomy): domain Eukaryota; kingdom Metazoa; phylum Chordata; class Actinopteri; order Acanthuriformes; family Acanthuridae; genus Acanthurus; species Acanthurus lineatus. The sequence continues at coordinate 14,323,575 of JAPZDV010000025.1, forward strand.
CCTCTTGTTTCTGCACTGTGAGGTAAAAGATTAGTGTGAATGAAAATGGACAAATATGTAGTGATTATGTTTTAATGGAACTGATCGGTTTTGTTTCTGTTCTGCAGCAAACCAGGAGAGTGGTCGGTGCCGCAGAAATCCAAATGTCGGATGAGGTCATGTCTTTGTCTTGGTGCAGCGATTCTGCGTTTTTTCTTTTAGCATGTTTCATCTCAACGTTGTTTTTCCTATAAAATAAACTGCTAATTTTTTAAATGAAAGTGTTCGAGATTGAATTGCTCTGTACGTAAACCCTCCCTGTGTATTTTAATTTCACAGTATGCCCCTCTGTCCCTGAGACCCTTAACCTGTGAGGTCAAAGCAGGTCACAGGTGAGGTCCTCGGGAACAGGGCTGCATTCAGTTTCAACGCCTGAGAAAAAAGGAGCATTCCGTTCAAAACTGCTTACACAATGAATGTTTTCTCCTCCCCAGAGAGTCATGCTTTAATGTCTCCTGTGCTACTCTCGTGTACTTTCAAGCCACTTTACACACAAGAAAAAACTTAGATGAAACAATGTCACGTTTTCTTTTGGTTCTATTGTATCTTAGTCTCCAGCTGTCTGTTTCTCTAGTATGTTCATGTTTACCTGTCATGTCATGATCAAGACTTGTCAGGCTGAACAAGAAGAAGAGGAAGGAGTCCCTTCTTTCAGCAGCACAGACACTCTCAGGGGGCCAACCCTATTGGCTGACTTTGTGTTATAAGCCCTCCAATGGGGGCCAATGGGAAGACAGCCGAGGGTTGTGACCCCGTCATTCATGTCATCCTCAAAATTCACTGGAGTTATTTGGTTCATAATGTGCATGTTTTTGTACTTTGTAATCTGTATGGAAAACACTCTGTATTGTTACGTCTGTATATTCATTAAATACAGAAAAAAAAGCTGTTGCGATGTGAATTTATTTAAAAAAATCTAAATGTCAAACACCTAAAGAGAACATAAAATCTCTCAGCAATTGCTTAATTGTTTTCTGGTTATGCTAGACAGAGCTGAACAGCTCAGTTTTTACATGAAGCACCAGGTGTTGAATAAATATCCACAACATCATTTGATGATAATTCACTTTTCTCATTATGAGGGGATGACTGTGTCATCTTCCACATGAATAAAAACTATCCTTTTTTTTCCACCTAGATTTTTGTTTTGGCCATGATTCGGCAGATTTTATGGTCTTACAAATGCTCTGGACGGGCTTGAGAAGACACGCACATACACACACACACACATACATATTTGGGATTTTCCATGTCCGACTGCCTGACTAGCTATCTGACTTTGGCAGTCCTGGAGCAGACTCTTGCCTAATATTGATTGGCTTGTCTGTGTGGAGACAGATGAATGCATTAGTACCCAGCTCACCCTGCCACTGAAAATATATTAAGTTCATGTATTAGGCACCCTGTCTGGTTGCCATGGAGATGCACAGGGAGTGAGGGACCAGGGAGGAGAGGGGGGTGGGGGGGTGGGGGGGAATGAGGAGGAAGGGAGACGAGTGGGGGATACAGGATGTGATGAGGCAGTCGACTTGATTTGTAGTCCCGCTCCCTCTTCCTCTTTCTCTGCCTCCCTCTGTCACTTGTGTCCTCTCTTACCTCTTGCGCCTACCTTTTCCCCTCGCTTCTTTTTCCTCCCTACTTCGTTTTTTCTTTTGTCCTGTTACATTCTTTCATTGCTACTTTTTTTAATTTCCTAAACTCCGCCGGCAAGAATATACTAATTCTTCATCTCGTCGCTCACTATTCTATCGATTTTGTTGACCCTTTTGTTCCCTTTTTTTTTTTTTGTCTGGGACTTTCGTTCTCCGTCTCATCATCTTCACTCCACCAGTTAGACTTTTATTCTTTGTTTGTTTCGTTTGGGCTTTTCTTGCCAACACGTTTCCCACTTCATCCCTCTACATACATAAGCATTTAACTCCCTCTTCATCTGCCCCTCTCCTCCCCACCGCCGCCGCCGCCTCCCTCCTTGGCTCGCTCCATCTCTGTGCTCTGCAGTAAAACTGGTGCATTGAGGCAGCAGGAAATGGGGACTAGAGACAATAGAAAGGAGGGAAGTGTAGAGGGGAGTCTGTGATGCTGTCCTCTCAAACCCGAGCAATGTTGAGGAAACAGCAGGGATACTTTCAAAATCTTACTTTTAATTTCATGTGGGCTATGCACATAAAATCCACATTCAAGGCTTTGATTTATGAGGCTTCTTCTGGAATATAAAACCTTGGAATCTGTAGTCACTCTGAGACCATGATTTGAATATAAACAGTTCAGAGAGAAACCTTTGTTTGAGTTTGATGTCTGCATTGAAAAATGTGCACTTATGCTTTGTGGCTCGTGTGTGTTACCTTGCTGTTCGGCACCTCTCTAAGCTGCTATCAGTGCTTTATTGATGTGCAGGACAGTTTCCGCCTGTGTTGGGGTCACGTTTTGACTGAACACAACATTAGAAATGTTGACGCATGCTTCAGGAAGCTGGACCGCATTTTCAACAACAACGAGGGAGTAATAGAGGCTGGCAGAGTGGGTGCGGAAAAAAACCTTTTTTGTAATGTTTTATTATTCTTCATTCAATGCAAGTGCAAAAAAATGCATTCAAGTAGTAAATCAGCTCTAAATACCAATTACTGATAGCATGTGTAGGTGTATATAGTGAGAAAGTGGCTTATATATGTGTGTTGTGTCCTTTTCAAGGTGAAGGCTATGAGAAACAGCTGAAAGAAATTCTGAATGCAGAGATTCTTCCCATGGCAGAGGAGTTTGACAAAAAGCTGAATACTGGTAGTTAAAACTCTTGCTCTTATAGACACGAAACAGCACTAAAAAAATTAGTCTTTAGAGAGTCGGAATTGTTAAGTAAGGTCAGAAACGGTGAGTTGGAAATGAGAAATTTCTAAATGACGCCCTTAAGCACACAATTCACCAAAATGTGTTGAGCCAAATATTCCTGTCTTCCTCCTCCTCCTCCTCCTCCTCTTCCTTTTCATCCATCAGACAGAGAGTACGAGGAAAGGTTGCAGACAGCAGCAGACAATTTCATCGCAGCTGCCTCCAAACTGCCTAGAGGTGAGACATTGTCTCGTCCCCTTTTCCTTCATCTTTTCATCTATATTAAGGCCAACATTAGGTCATTACAGCTCCCTCTGATCTCTTTGCTCTGTCTGTAATAAGCTGCCTTATGACAGTCTTTCAGATATTATGGAGAATAAATGAAGCTGTCAGGATGAACTGACTCATGCTTGTTGACAGTAAAAATTTTGGTGATCTAAGTTAACAGTCTTTGTTTTCACAGTCTCTGGATGTGTCCCTCCATGTGGTTAGTGTCTTTTTTCCCTTATATCTCTCAAATATCATAATTTCTGTTTTGAAAAACAAAATATCTTAGCATCAGTTTCATTCACCCGTCAGGTTTCCAGAGTGCAGGTGCAGTATACAACTGCATTACCTGTCAGTATGACTCCTGTGAATTCCCTCTTGACTGTCCAGGTGAGTATTCATCATCTGTCCAACATATTGGATTACTGATACTGTTACATCACAACTTTCAAACAGGCAAGAAAAGGGGTGCTAATCCAGACTTGACACATCCTTACATAACTATATTTTCACCTTCATAAGCATCCACTCTTGATCCTTGAAATGCTCCGCTTTTGATCCTTTAAATGCTCTTAGCAGAAAGTCGGGATTTAAAAAAGAGACCAAGGCAAGGTTTTATTTCCACACATTATATCTTTTGCACAGAGCCCCCAAGGTACTCTTTAAGTCCTTGGCTTCTTTATGCAAGGTGACAGTTGACTCCCACACACGATGGTATTCGTATCAACCCTGTACAGCACAGCCACTGTTTAGCATATCATCACTTTTACTCCACTCCTCAGAGACTGGGCTTAAGTATTATCATTAAGGAGGGCTCAGACTGCAAGAGCTGCCCCCCTGTGAATGTTATCTATGTGTGTGGTTGTGTGTCTGTGTGTGTGTGTGTCTGTGCATGTGGGTGGCTATATGTTTATTTCAGTTAAAGAAATCAAAGTAATGGAGAATAGCAGGAGCCGAATGTGGTGTGACGTGCCATTTCACTTACCAGCTGATATCGAGGTGATCTGGAGGTTTGCAGAAGAGGTATGCCTGGCATGTGGTGAGCCATTCAGGGTCACTGCAGTCGAACTGTAGTTCAACATTTTCAGAAATTTGAGTATCGACTTTTTGCCATGAATTGAATGTAGGAAATGAAATTAATATCTATCATCTGTCAAATGCCAAGTAAATATTGACCGTGGCATGAGAAAACAGGTCATTTGCCACCATGGCAGATATTATTTTTCTTATATCAATAAAAATATTTTTAAAAGCAATTTGTGAGTCAGGGATTAAGGTTACGCAGGTACCACTAACTCATTGTTTAAAATTCCCAAGCATTCTATAGATTTCTGAAATTGCAGACAAAACAAAATATGGCTGGAAGAAATGTTCAGTGACCCCCCCCGAATAACTCTCAGACCTTGATTAAATAGGAAGATTGATACCACTCTAATGTTTCTCTGTTATAGATGAAACTGGAGTCAGGTAACACTTAACTTAGCTTAGCATTTAGTCTGGAAGTAGGAAGTAACAAGTAGTCTGGTGAAAAGGATGAAAAATATGCCCACTGTTAACAGTGTTTGCTTTATATGGGATTTGAGTGTAATGTTGTACATGTTCATGTACATGTTGCCATGTAAACATGAATGTAGTTTTACTGGAGTCATCTTCTCTTAGTGGGTAAATGCTGCAGTGTTAATTTCCAGCTTACTGAGGGCAGGGCTCTGCATTAATGTTGCAAATTTATTTATGAATCTATATAACTAACTATGTCATCTATACAAGGATGCTGTGCCGAAACATCTTGTTGGTCTTTTATGGAAGTGCTGCAGCTGAGCTAATCATACCAATCCAACTGTATAACCAACTATCACTCTTTTCATGTTACTTTGGCAAGAAAGTTAATAAAAGAACTAAACCTTAAACAATACCTTTTCTAGTCATTCTATATCTATCTTTGCATCTGTTCACATTAGCATGAATTACGCCTGCCCACAGTGTCAGAATTTATTCCTAAACAGGTGGAAACCCAGCAGGTGGATCAGTTTAAGGAAGTAACCGCAGGGCTGGACAGACTCTACTCCATCCCATCAACCAGCTTGCAGCATCAGGGCACCTATCAGTGTGAGATCTATTCTGGCCAGCGCTCCATTGTCAGACTGTACTTCTATCTCACAGGTAACTAGATATACCATTCAAGTTAAAGAACTGCAAACTGTGATTGATACTGATCAGTAAGATCAGTTTTTACTTGGACACAAAATAACTCTTTCATACTTAAAGAAACAATATACATCGAGAAAACAGACTCAGTATTTTAAGATGCTGAAGTAAATATACTTTTTATCATTAACGTGCTCAAAGGTGGAAAATTAACTATTCATATATTCTGATCAGGTACAATGTAAATTTTTCACAAGATAGTGGCAGATTTTATTTTATTTTGCTTGTGGATGCATTGCCTTGTAAGACAATGGATATAACAAATGAATTTGCTTTACTTATTTAAAAAAAAAACTTTTGAAATAGTATTTTCTATTAAACGGTAGAATACCCTTAAAAAACAGTGTTATCAATTTGTGCTCTTCCTATTCCCTCACCGTTATATTTTACATTATGTCCTTAATGTGAGTTCACACTCTCCCCGGTGTTCTTTCTCTCCATCTCTCTCTCTAAGTGACCCCCCAGGTTGTGGTAGGCCACACAGAGCTGCAGGAGATATTCGACCTGTCTCTGCTCCCAGGAGGGCGGTTACTCCCTGCGCCTGGTGGTCCCCCCCACTCCCTCCACCTCCGCCCCTCAGCACTGCTTCTTGCTGCCTGTTTAACTGCTTTGCTTCTGCTGCTGTTTCTCTCCCTGGGGTAAAACAAAGCTATTATTTGCACAATATGAGATGTAAACAGCAAAGGAAATTATGAAACCACGCATATCCTGTAAATTCAAGCTCCCCTGGCCCAGGTATCATATTAGCTGATATCATATTTCCCACTTTTTCTTTGGCTGTGCAGGGCTTTGTTTGTGACATCAATACTAGAGAAAACAAGTCATGATGGCCAAGCAGATGGAGATGAAGATTTATGATTCTGAGAGTTGGGAAGACACATTTAGTGCAATAAAGGCATTTCATCAATTTTCTGGTTTTCTACAGCTTTTTTTTTTCTACGTTACGTCATGGCTTGCAGGAAGCCTGCATGTGCATCCTTCCACCACTAGAGAGCAGAATGCACATCTTTATCATCAGTGTTAGTCTACAGGGCACTGTATGCAACAACCACATCTGCTGTCATATGGGCAATACAATACTCTTAACTTCACTAATACACTGTAATATAATACTATACTATAACATTACATCATTACAATGGTATATTAAATGATCTAAATAAATCTAGATTTTAAAAATTCTAAATGATATATAGTTGATAGCTATATAGGTGCAACATTTTACATTTATCAATACTATGGGTTGATGCATTTTACATTTTACATTAAAATTCTTCAAAACTCTCTCCCTTATGTTTCAGTGTGTCTTAAAATTGTGGTAAAATCCTTTTCAAATCCCTTGGCCGAATCTTAATTGATGGTTCCAGATATAAAACACAGTGTTTATAAAGTGCAGGTCCCATAAGATCTAGTGGTTAGGATTCTTGGGTTTCACTCAGGCAGCTCAAGATGAACTTGTGGAATGAAAAAAAACAGTTTCATGTCTTTCGGTCTACATTCATTATGCTGCCAAACACTCTGCTACCTCCACAGCACGGTGTAAACGACTCATCAACCCACACAGCACACACAGTACTAGTACTACATAGTACACAGTACTAATTTGTCCTCTGTGTTTTAATGTTGATACTGCCAAAATAAAACTCTAAAAAAGAAATGATTTATTTCAATGCTGGGTTTAGTTTTGCCTCAGTGAATGGAAAAATGCTATTGTTGTCCCATATACCACTAAAATACCCATAGCAAAAATTTTGTGACAGTTCCTATCTGTGGCTGTACTGGCACTGAGTCACTGATCTGTTAAGGGCAATAGTATTAATTAAAATAACAGAGTTATATTAGATGCTATGGGGCTCTTGTATGGGTGAAGGGTAGACAACATGCAAAGGACAGCCAAGATCACTTTGTTTACAGATTGATGCGTATTTTGGCAGGAGGGATGTGGAAATATCATCATGGAAGAACCCCGTAACCAGTAGTAGAGGGAGCGGGAGACAGGGAGTGAAGGGATTCAAGCCTTCTGTCAGGACAGGAAGCAGAGCTGTGATGAAATGGAAGAATGAGGTAAAACTGTTTAGGTTAGATATCAGCATGGTGTCCTGGGTTGCACTTGCAAGTGCCTGAGAAAGACTTGGCTAAATTGCGCTTGTTGTTTGACTCAGTTACACCCAGTAAGGCTGGATAACTGCCCAGTTACCCTGTGAGCCATTGATTTGTAAAATTTGTACAAATCACATGCAACTTATTGCGTCACAACAAAACATATCTGAGAGTTTAGATTAAATGAAGGCCTATATGACTTTTCTTTTCTAATCAGAAGCATTCAGTGTTAAAGACCACATTCAGGTCCACAGTTTCAACCATGTAAGACATTTTCCAGACGTATTTGTGGAGACGAAAATCAGGCATTTTAAGTTTTTGTTTTTAACATGTGTGTGGTTTGCAGGGTGAAAAATGCCATGAATAGTGCTAATGATTGGGTTGGAAACCAAAACATTCACAAAGTAAAGTAAGGACTAGTCAAACTGCATAAAAGATTTGAAAAAATACTCCATTCAACCCACTGGCCTGTGTAAAGCAGTATATTCTTTAGTTGACCACAGGGAGGCAGCAACATACACACTACACCACATGGCTGAAAGCAAAGGAATAAGAAGAGGATATTGCACACCTTCCCACATGAGGGCGTATCTGCACATTGAAACCATATGATTATAGTTAGGAAAACATCATAGGATGCTTTGTCATGTGGTGGGGTGGGTGTTTTACATACTAAAGTACTAAAGTGTGTCATGTAGTTTTCCAGACTGCATCTAGACCCTGACATATGAGATGATATATCATGGGCAGTAACCCAATGTGGCAATTAAACGAAACTTCCAGTGCAGTTACATTGGCTAGTTATCTAATTTTCAGAGCCCAGGATCCAAAAGAAATCCCAAGCTTTGTATTATTACCCTTATGTGCAAAATTTTAATTGGTTGGTTGTAGTAAATTATTTCATGGGGTTACAGGACAAGGCTGATGTTGTTGTTTATCTTTATAATTGTCACCAAGTCTGTTGAATGACCAAAATAAAAATTGTCAGTCTTTTCAACGTAGATGCTAAAGAAGTAGTAAATCTAAAAGCAGATTTTTAAAAAAAAAAATATTTATTTTAAAAAAATATATATTTTTCTTTGATTGTATTACAGCTTTTCCTTTCATAATGGATGGTCCTGTGTATTCTGTGATGAGGGAGATGACAAGGGAAGCATTGAAGCAGCTTTTAACATTTAGAGAAGTCGACCAGCCCTCATCAAGGCTGCAACCTGGATGCTTTGTTTCACTCAGTTAGGGGCTTTTCTGAAAACTGGACATTTTTCATAAGTCTATAAATGCCCATCACATCTTTTCTTGATGCTCCACCCTGAGATTTAAAAGTGTCTAGGAAACACAGGACTTTGACTTTGAAGATGAACTTTGCTGTCACATTTACAGTGTGTCACATCATGACAGCAGTCAAGAAAAAGGATTTGGTTGCTAAAGCGAGAGACTCATCCCCACAAACAAATCTGAATCACTTGTATGGATGGGGAAGTATTTCTGTTGCAAAAGCAATTTTTACTAAAATTGTGACATTATGTATTTGCCAACATATTGATTGTTGGAGTGCATCCTCAAAGTCACTTGCCTCGCCCACAATCCTCTGTCAGAGTTTGTCTTTGTGGTGCTAATGAATGACAGAAGTCAATAAGCCTTATGTAACAGATTGCACTTGAACTCTCATCAGAATGACCTAGAAAACACTCTTATAGAGAGAAAATGTCAGACATCACTGAACACTGAATATATCATTTGTTGAGTGACAAGAAAAAGAAACATGTACTCCTTTTTAGTGGCTGTACACTTTGCCTCTCCTTCAAAAAAGGAGCAGCAGGCAACACCAGGTTGCTTAATGTCAATGTGACTTCCATTGAAACATCTGTCACACTTACATGCCAACTCAAAAGCACACATGATTGCATGTACTCACACATGGAAGTCAAGGAGTCCTTGAAATGACAAATGTCTGAAAGGTTATCTAATAAATAAAAAAGACAATTACATTAGTAAATAAATACATAAATGTGTGAAAAAACATTTAAAACAAAATTCCTAATTCTGTACTAAATGTCATGGTTATGATTTTTGTTTTTTGTTATTTCCATTTTAACTTCTGTTTCTCTCTCTCTCTCTCTCAGCCAGAGCCGGGCAGGGAGGCGGAGTGATCTACTCGGGAGCAAGGCTCATCAAGCTCACCTG
>JAPZDV010000025.1:14333292-14378485 GCA_029814665.1 Acanthurus lineatus
TTGTTTTTGTGATAAATAAATTCTTTTGTTTGATTCTACACCTTGGGTCCTGGTTCTCTTGATCTAGTTCGTAACACTAAAGTTACACTAATCTGTCACAGTTTGATAGACAGCTGATGAAGATACAAACAACAACACAAATGGCTGAGGAAAGTCTTAGAAAGTAAAAACATGAAAAAACTATGTCAAGAACTGCACCGGCTAAATATTACACATATTAATATATTATAAAGTGTCGTTTAACAGGGAGGTTTCAGATTGCAACCAACTGGATAACCTTCCCTTATTGTACCTCATCATCCCAACTCCAGAGTGCAGAAGAAACTTCTCTGGTCTTCAAAAAAAGTGATATGGTGGTGCAACTAAAGAAATATAGCGGTAAATTTGATTTTTCTGTTTCTAATTATTCCTTTTTCTATTTTTCATTTTCATCCTGTTTCTGCTAAAATCCTGCACACTGGATTCTGAATAATGCTTGACTGATTCTAAATAAGATAATTAAATGTAACCAAATGCAAAATTTAACACAATTTGAACATTCTTATTTCAACTTTGTAGGGTTGTCAGATAATTTAGCATTACATTGTACAAAGGTTTCTGTTTTTGTCTAGTCAGGACAGGCAGTAAAGCTGTGTGATTAAAAATAAAATGTATATATATATCTTATATAATTAAATCCAGAGGTGAGCATAAGCTCAACCTGCACCATTGCTTCCTCTCAATTATATGTGTTATGACAGGGAACATATTGGAGCTGTTTGTGCCAAAAGGCAGTGATTTGGCACAGGCAAATCTGGCAGTGATTTTTTTTAATCCAATCAGTGCACCACAATGCATCTTGTTATGAGCTGAAGACTAAATTTTTGTTTCATTTTTGTTTTTGCCGTAGCATTGCTCATGATAATAGCACAGACAACAGTCAGTGAGTTCCTGAAGAGGGAAGGGAACAGTGTGTTTGAAGCTTGAACATTTTAACATCAAGTACATTAGATAAGCTGCAGCAAGCAATCATGTTATTGACAAATGCTCTTTAGGGGGCTTTACTTCTTTCTCAGTGGTTACATAGTTACCAAGAACCTCCTGTTCATCTGGTTTCGTTCTGACAACTGCAGGGAGACAGACTGTGACTGTGGATGGTGGTTCCAGATACGAGCAGGAGATATCGGACAACTCAGGTACAGTCTGCCCTCTCAGGCAAACGCCAAGACCTTCTGGAAACCACAGCACAGTAAATTAAAAAAAAGGAATCTGATAGAGATAAGAAACAATATCAAAGACTTCCTCTCAGTGACAATTTGATAAGAAAGTCCCAGCCAAGACTGCATTTGAGAGTTTAAAAAGTTTTATAAAGTTTTTTATGTCCTGACTGAAACATATTAAAAAGTGATTAACTAACAACTACTAATTTTATACAGACATTCTTATTCCCCAGAGGATTAATCTCATTGACTACGATGATCCTCCTCCACTTGCAAAACTTCTCGGATGAGCTACTGTGTGATGAGGACTAATGAACATGTTAACCTGGGACTCGTTTTTGTGACAAAATATAAAGGAAAGCAAACAAAGCAAGATGATGAAGAATAAATTTTATAAACAAAACATTTTATGAATGATTTTAACATCAAAATAATTTTGTTTTTTATTTCTTTCAACTCTGACCGCCTGGTTTTCTCTAATAGTTGGTACAATGCTATGGTTTTATTTCATTGCACAATTTGATAAAATGGACATAATATATGACATTTTAACATTGTAAGAATGTGTTTGCCTGTAAAACAACTAAAACAGTCAATTTTTCTGACTTGCAGCCTCCAGACATTGAAATCGCTTTTGCATCATCTTTAGCATCTTTTAAAAACTCTCTCAAAACTCAATTTTATAAAAGGCATTTGTTATTTTTTAAAATTTAAGGTACCATTTTTTTTAATCTCCTGCCATTTGTTATTTTTTTTACCTTTATTTATGTTCTATGATCCTTTTGTTTTTTTTAATCAGTTGCATTTGTGTTGTTTCACCTGCTTTTTTTCTGTTTTCATGTCATTTCATGTCATTTGTGACCTTGCTAAGAAAAGTGCTTTGAACAAAGTTTCATATTATTATCAATGAATGAAGTCATGTTGGTGGAGAAAACACAGTGTGAGGACTGACTGGGATTTGCAAGGCTTATAAAGCACTTGTGGAGTTTCTAAATATAGTCAGACATGACTCAACACTATACTTCTCATTTAACAGGCAGATTGCTTGTATTTTTTTCCACTGGGTTGCTTTGTTGCTAGGGCAACCAATGATGCATTCTAAAAAAGCCATGCCGCAGGAAATGTGAATTGTACAGATGTGAAATGGTTTATTCTGGATTATATTAACCCTTTTGATTATTTACTGTATTTACTACATCTAGAAGGAGTCTTTTACACTTCTCTCTCTCATTTTCTGACTCACTCCTTTTTAGGCAATAGGAAACAGAGAGGAGTGTCTGTCTTGTTAAAAGCACTGCATGGCTTCATCAGAACTTTGATTTACAGAGTCAAAAGTCCTTCTTTGAGAATTGCGTGTGTGTTTTTGTTATTAGCATTCAACATCTGACCTTGTACCTTTGAACTGCTCATATTCTTCTTAAGTAATTCTACAACCTTTACAATAAGAAAACAGGCATAACTTTACTTAGTTGCCTGTTAACTTCCAATTTATTGCAATTTTAATACAGTTTTGAACATTGCAAACAAACTTTTCTCTTATGTAATACCATTACGATGTTTGTTGACATCATCAGTTGAATTCACGGGAGTCAACCTATGGCAAATATGTGACACATAAAAATGTTCCTGTGCCTCAGGAGAAAGTCAGGTAGAAGTGATCTAAATTTTATTTCAACTTTGGGTCTCAAAAAATCAGCAAGAGGTTCATTACAAAAGTTATCTCATTATACATGGAACAAGCAAACTTAAAAAAATGACACAATCACCAAAAAATGAGCAGACTTTTGATTTTCTCCCCTTATCTATATTTTGTTGAGTGATTCTGGAACTGAAACTTTTTTTTTTTTTTTACGAATTTCGGGAAATGATGCTAGTTGCTCTTTGACGTTATAGCAAAAAACATGACTCTGACAAGCCAGGGGGTAAAAGTATAGTTAAAGCCCCAAAAAAACGAGACATTTTTGTCATTGTTCACTCCAGACGGTGACCTCAGGACCTTCGGGGAAAGTTGTGGGCTGATTGGCTGTCCACTGGTATGCAGCTTCAAACTATGTGTTTGTGCGTAAGTTCCAGTAAATGATAGCAGCTCCACCAGTATGAGTGTGCACGCTGAGGTCGACCCGGAGGTCCTCAGATTAAAGCTGTCTTCGCAAGCTTGGGAAACACCCTCAGTTTAATTTGTCAAAATACTGCGGGCCAAAAATAACTAAATGATTTAACAGAGTTTTCCACTTTATTCTGTATACTGCTTCATTCTCTCATCTCTACCCAATTTGGATTTATTATTCTTTCCCTTATTTTGGCAGCACAGAAAAGAGTAAGAGGAAAATAATAAATGGCAGATCATAAATCTAGAGTGGAAAACTTGATTGGTAATGGGCAAAAACAAAAAAGTGAAAACAAGTTTGCCATTGTTATTATTGTTATTAGGTTGTTGTGTAGAGCAAAAATGTAATCTTTTATAATGATATGTTTTACATCACATAACCCTTATTGTACTCAAATCTTCCCATGAAGCACAATAATGACAATTACCAACAATTATCTCTAGATATTATCTTGTATTAGTAATGACCTACTAAGTCTTAATCATAACCATTGTAGTGGTTTTCACATGCTCTGGATTAGCTCCTGCAGTGCAAAAAATGTTCACTTCATCCATGGTAAAGTTTCAGCTTCCTCTGAAACAAGGTGCTCCAGTCAATGGAATAAGACAAAAAAAAGTGTCTTGATGTTAAATGTTACACAATACTTTGTGTCTAATACTTCTTCTTCCCCTCTGCAATGGATCAAACGTGACACTTAAACATGTGTGCCAGCTGATACTATCCTTTCTTCCTAACATTGGGGAGGGAGTTGAGACAGGGTGTGGGAGGACAGAGTAATTGAAAACAGACGTGGGGAAGTGATGTTTGGCTTCGTCAGACTCTTGGTTTGCTCCAAAAGTTTTTTCCGTTTCTCCCCATTCCCTGACTCACTAACTAAATTAAAAATTATTTTTCTGTAGTAATGTAAATCAAAACTCTGCGATCCACAGATAACTTGGCACATGTGTTGCTATTAGAGACAAAACACATGTTATCGTTGTGAGATCTGATGAGTAACCTTAATGCTGCTCTAGAGGATATCCAGACTCTTTTACTTGTGAGAAAACACTCTTGTCTGCCAAGCCCCAGTTGTTGTAACCACCGTCACGAATTTGACTCACTACCTATCTAGAGAATAGTCAGGCAGACAATGGCTGTTGCTTTCTATGGGACATGCCCATGATGCCAGTGGTCTTGCGGTCATCTAGTCAGTGTCTATTGCTGTAAAATCCTACCCTGTTATTGCACACCAGCTTCTGAGGCACAGATGTCTTTGAAGTCTGTCTAGCTTCCAACAGCTGCACTGAACAGACACAGGTGTTTCTCAGAGCCTCATCCTCATCTTGAACAGTGATGCAGGAAAATACTCTGAGATGTTTCCCAGAAAGCAGTTTAAACAAATTCTGAGCCTGATCTTGACCTTTGAGTTGAACAACCCAAATATACTCACCAAAGACCAAACTTGATTTATACTTTTAGAGCTTTTACCTATTTGAACGTATTTACACAACATGGCAAAATTACTCATTCACATGTAAAAGTCCTGCATTACAAATGAAACTTGAAGGTAGATGTATATCAACAAAATGTCCTCAATGTAAAAGTAACGTAAAAGCACTGTTTTTAAAGAACCATTTTACTTGTAGCTGCTGTAAAATTAGATTATTGATATTTACACATCAATTCAAATGTAGAATTGTAATTCCTTGATATAAAGCAAAAGCTTTAAAGACTTTGTGTACATTTGGGTGTTTTCATCCAGTAGTCCTCAAGTTAAATCTGAGTGATCATGACACAGTTAATAGGGTAAAAAGGAAAAAACACATATCTACTCCTTCCTCAATGACCTTGCTGTTTTTTGGTGAAATATTGGATAATCTGAACCTCAAAAGATTGTTTAAAACACACCACCTGAGAAATTTGGAGGAGATTTGTGTCTTTTTGGTGGGTTTAAATTGTAGCCAGAGGGGCAAGTATAAAAAGTCAAGGCAGCACAGCTGCATTCAGGTCCAGTTAGAAGGAGGCACACATAGAGAACAGCTCTCCAGCGGTGAGTTTCTCTGAAACATGCCTATATCTGTAGCAATTTATTAAATAATGCTTATTAAATATAAACTATAAAAACAAACATTACCTTGAGAGAAAGCCTAATTAAATGGACAATGTCTCATTTTCTTTGGTATTTTAATGATTTGCTAAGATGCAATAATTATTTGACTATATTGTCACTGTTGGGCACTGCATCATCACTGCTGATATTGTTATTATCTAATTAATCTTTTAAGTATATTGCTTTTTTTTCTTTTAAAAGAGAAATTATTAAAGAAAAGTGATTCATTAGAAATTGATAATAAAATGGAGCAACTTCTACTAATACTAATTTATTGACCAGGTACTTTTTTAACTTTTAGCTAAGTGAAGATTTTAGTAATATATCCACCTTATTGCTTATATGTTTTGCTGAAATATTCCCTTTTTTGACAAAAGGACTGTAAGACTCTTAAAATGGTTTGTCTTGACTAAGAGTGTGACACTGTTGGCAAGAGATTAACAGCACCCCCCCCCACCCCCACCCCCCCGACACCCACCCACCCCCCCTCGATTGGCAGGAATATGTGTCTGTCTATCTGTCTGTCTGTCTGTCTGTCTGTGGTCAGATGTTTTTTTGACATAACAGTGTCATAACCATGAAACTTAACCATTGCATAACAAAGTTTAAAATGCATACCAAGTTAAAAGATGGGTGTGGTCCAATTTTGGGGTCAAAACATCAGCATGTTGACGGGGAAAGAAACATGTGCAATCTGATGGCAAGCTGGTTTTTAGTTAATTACTCTTTGCTTTCCAATCATCCTTAATCCTACTGGTTGGTATGTAGTTTCTATTAGCTCAACTCTAACACAACAAAAGTAACGTTGTTACTCTACTTTAATTCTCACACTCTTTTTGTATTTTTTCTTTTTCCTTTTTTTAAAGTGTTTTTTACTTGTACTCCCCTCCCCTTTCCTGATTGGTTGTAGACTTGGTTTCTTTGAAAAGCACTTTGATCTAGACTTGTGTATTATGCTTCACATATAGAGCTTATTATAACATTAGTAGCAGTAGGAGTAATAGTCTCATCACATGGTCTCCGGTATAATAAAACACAGCATCTTGAATTTAATCTCCTTTTAACCACCAACTGGTGCATTCATGGACCACTTGCTGCCTTCAAAATATTATATTATGTAAGAGATCATATTCAAGAACAGTCTTTCTCATGGTTAGTCCTTGCTTTGAGCTACATCTGTAAAACTGTAATTATTAACACAGTATTTACACAGAATATGAGGATCCTTTATCCTCAGTCCAGAAATATAAAGAAGACTGACGAAGGTGCCCTTGACCTTTGAAAAAACTCTTCGTGTGCTGATCTTTATTATCAAGAGCCACTCTCATGTTTGTATAAACTGGAACAGCTGATATATAGCACTTGTTTTACATTGTGCATAAAGATTTTTTGTTTATTTAAACCTGACTCCCACTATTGATTATCAGCAGGATTGAAGAGGTGCTGCTCCTCCTCCTAACAACCAGATGACAGCTTCACAATTGTTTGTTGATGTCACAAAACAAGGTGTCGCTCCCTCTTCACTTTTGTTGCTCTCTAAAAAGTTTTACACAAGAGCCCCACCCTTCATGTTGTGTAAATATATGTCCATGGAAAGCAAAGTTCACCGCTCCTCAAAGATGTCACTTATTTTGATAAAAAAGTTGCATCCCACCAAGCTTATGCAACTGACCTGAAGTTGGCTGCCTTCTTCATAGAGAGTCCTTGGAGGCTAACATTCATGAGCATTACACTGATATTGGGTATGATACACTGGATCTATGTAAGATTTTTTAAGACCTTATCAATCTAATGCCACATGATCTATCTCTGGACATCTGTAACAGCTCTCTATGGCACAATTAGGAGATGTTCCAAAATGTAAAATACTAAACTTTTCTAACATAAAGTAACTCACATAACAACACAAATCATATCACCATAGCTTCTATTACCAGAATATGCTAATACACAAATACTCAAAACTATACTTAAGAAAAACAACAAAAAAAGGAGAAAAGGGCCATCAGGCTCCCAGAGTGGACATGGGAAAGATGATCTTGTCTTTCAAAAAAAAGCTACCTCTTCTCAGTTTCTTGCAAGTGCATTTTTGAGCCAATAGGAGAACACTGATAATCAGTCATGAATAAAACTTGATATTTTGGCAGCAGCAATAGCACAGCACTTGTTTTCCACTAGCAATAATAGTGACCTGAGCTGAAGTCTGTATATTATCATCAGCTCATATTCATTGACAAGTAGCCTAAACCCAAACTAAACCCCTAAACCTCCTTGTGTCTGGTTATCACAGTCACACACCCTCTGGTAATTCCACCTTAACTAGATAAGATTTCTGTGTTTGTGTTTACCCTTGTGCTTCTGTTGCCAACCAAATTCAACTCTCAGGGATAATGATGATGTATGTTATTATGTAGTCACAGATGGACAGAATCTATGGAAACCAAGACTTCAGCATCAAGTTGTGCACACTTAAATAATTCTGATTTACTAGCTTCAATTTACACTATGTACCAAAATCTTTTTTATATTAATTTTGATCTTGTACTGGGACATCCCTGTCAGTTAAGTGACAGTATATGTGAGTATTCAGAGTGCTACGTTATATTTGATCTTACCTGTATGTTAAATAACATATCCTGCTGTGTCCCTTTGTGATTTCCCAGGTCAAACTTTCTTTTGCTCCCTGTAAATATTATGATATTGATCCAAAGAAAACAGAACAATACACATTAGAAAAATATTTTATTATATCTTTACTGTACAAGTTCCCAAAACCATTTTTTCACATTCTGGGTCAATGTTCAGGCGTTACAGAAAGTGTATTGCTTAGAAAATATACATCACAATCACATATACAATTTAACAAGTTTCTTTCAATTTCTCACTAAATAATTAAATCAAACATGGTGCATTGTACACTGTACATCTGCATGGTCCTGCAACAAGATAAAATACAAAATTCAAAGAAACATCAGTTTCCTTCGTTCCAGGTTTCAGTAAGTAACTCTGTTTGTTTTCCTTCCTCAGCCACAGCATCATTGTCTTTGCTTAGTGTGAAGTTTTCTTGTAGAGGTACAGTTTCTGTTTTTCTGCTCACACATTTTTTCCACTATGCAATAATATAAACTGCCATTTTCTGCATTTTCAAGTAGGTCTGCAGTGGTGCAGTAAGTGCCATCCAGGTTCCAGTGCAATAACAACAACAGTGGTAAAGTAATGGTTACTAAACTGGCACAGCCCAGCATTTGTAAGTGGAGTTCTTTGTGTTGTTAAAGTAATATACATACATACAACCAAAGATAAATTACCCACACCCTTGATATAAATTAATTATCTTAAAAGCACATTTCAAATATTATAAATAAATAGCTGATTGAGGGCAATGTCTGTGAAAAAAAACCTGAGAAATGCATTGGTGCAAAAACCCTCAGACCAATTTAATTTTAATATCAAACAATATCTCCAAAGAAAATTACATTTTATCACCTATTAATGTTACTCTTTTTCCTTTTCCAATTGCACTGTTAATATGGGAGATATTCATTAAATTAATATTACCGGTATCTATATCTTTTGCTTTTTTGTTTATTTGTTTCTTTGTTTAGCAGCTGCATGAAAATCCCCTGTCCATAAGTAAAATGCAAGACATAATAAATAGAAAAAATAAACTAAATATCTCAAGTAATTTTTTTTTTCTTTTCTAAGTTCTTCACTTCAGACCTACACACTCACATCGTGACTTTGGGAACGTCTCCTACATAACCTGCGGAACCACACCCAGTAGAGAAACATCATAAACAGCCAGTAGCATACGTAAGCCACACATCCATATATAAGAAACTTAGTTTCCAGTAACTTTTCTGGAGTTGACCAATCCAGTCGACTCTCTTTGTAGATTGTGTAAGCAAGCCCACCCAATAAAATGGCTAACCACACAGACAGGGGAAGGAGGGGGATGTAGTTCCCTACAATCTTACGCCTGCCTGATGTCCCCCAACTGCTCTTGTTCATGGTGAGAATAGCAAAGTACTTAGCAGGCAGCAAACTGGTCATGTACAGCGCTGAGTAGAGGGACATGAACACCATCACCACGTTTCTGCGCAGGATACAGGCGTAAGCTGCTTTCACCAGGCCAATCAGCTGGATGCAGCACAGGATCCACAGGATGTCCCACAGCGTGCCTGTCCAAAACAACTGGATGATGGTGGCAGTGACAAAGAAGGGGAAAATCCCTGACACAATGGACTCGTAGGTCATCCAGAGGTGGTGCTTGTGCCACCACATTGCATTGTAGAGCCACTCACGGAAGTAAGATTTTGTCCAGCGAGTCTGCTGGTTGAGCCAGCGCAGAAACTGAGCAGGTGTCTCCGTGTAGCATTTGGAGCGGGCTGTATATCTAAAAGAAATGGCAATAAGAAGTTTTGTGAAAAAAACACACCATTAAAACAGTTGTGACTGTTGTTATTTCTGTGCAATAATAAGCCTCTTACTTTGTAGCATAACCCATGCTCAGCATTCGGTTAGTAAGATGTCTGTCGTCACCAAATGTGCAGTGCGTTCCCAAAAACTTTTGATTGTACCAGGACTCCAAAAACTGCTGCAGGATATCATTCCTGTATAGACCTTCAATGAGCAATAATACACCAGAAACACAAAAGAGATATTAGTTAGAATGAGTTACAATGTGTAAAAACCATAACTACCCTTAATTAAATGTACAATCGCTATTTTAGTCAACATCACAGAGAAGATGGTTTCCTTACCCAAAGGACCACTTATGCACGACACACAGTTGAAGAAGGACTGGCAGGATCTCTCGATGTTGAAAGCCATCCAGTACCTGAGACTGCTCATGAAGCTGATGTAAGAGTCTTCCATGTTGAGGATCATCACATCTCCTCCCACAGCACCATACCTGGGGTTGCTCTCCAACACTTTACACAGCTCCACAGTAGCCAGAGAGTCCAGCTTAGTGTCCGAGTCACACACCTGGGAAATGAGAAATCAAGTCATGTCATAAAGATGAGCAACATGTGCACACATTTTTTAATGTAAAAAACTTGTCTTAGCTGGAAAAAATATTAAGATATGATTTCTAATGGAAAAATAGATACCTGTATGTAGTCGACCGATGACCCAAGTGCTTTAAACGCTGTGTACATCACCTCCCGTTTGCCACCCCACTTCTGCATGATGCACACGCACCTCTTGCTCTGGATCAGGCGCTCAACCTCTTTTCTCTGTGGATCCTCTCCTACAATATAATCAGCGTCCCCTCCTGGGCCCATTTCCATATCTTGCTGCACCTTGGTGGGGTCCCATGTATGGTAGTTGTTCTTCCACACATAACAGCCAGGGTCTTGGTCAGCAAACACCTCGCGGAACATTTTCATCATATATCTGTCGTCATCTGTGTTCCCATCTACCACCATGATGATGCGCAGCAGCTCAGGGGGATATTTGAGGGCCCTGATGGAGTTGAGGCACTCTTGGAGATAAACAGGGTCCTCCTGATAGGCTGATATTGTGAAGCCGATGGTTTTGGTAAAGGTGCAGGGTTCTGTGCGAGCTTTCATTCGTCGGTGCTCGACAAAGGCGAAGAAGCTCTGAACCAACACATGAAGTGAGAGAAGCAGTCCATAAAAGCCAAAGGAGATGATTCCATACGAAGAAGTCACCAGCTGGAAACCCTTCACATAGGCCCACACCATCACACCAAGGACCAGCAGAGCAAATAGAAAAGTGAGGATGGCTCGGATTATGGTGCCTAGCTTCTTCAATAAAGGTTTCAGCTCCATTGTGTGTCTTTACCTATGAAGTGCAAGGTCATCACGTTAATGTTGTACATGCATAAAGGATGGATTCTCTTTGATTCTGGACAGACTTAAAAGGTACAAGGATACTTATCGTGGTTTGGAAAAAACAAAGTGTGCATTAATTTGAAAATTGTATGTGGATTGCTGTCAGACATGTGATCAAGTGCTATCAAGTACAGTACAATAATGGGAAATAGTACAACTGCCAGACATACAAAAATCCTAAAGCTTCAGTTATTTTCAAAATACTAGGTACCAAGAATAATACACTAAGAGTAAATATAACTGTTAAATACAGTTGAATACACACACTTATAAAAATTCAGATATTTTTTCAGTAATCATATTTTCATACTACTATCATTGTTTTATCATTACAATTTTCTTACTTATCTAATGTTTTATATGTATTCAATAATATCTTGTTAATATTATAAATGCAACATTTAAGAATATAAAATAATCTTAATCTAAATTTGAAAATGTATCATAATGCAGGTTACTTGCAATCCATACACAGTCAAGCAAAAACACCTTTTCTGATAGTTACCTGTAGCTGAACCAAAAGTATCTAAAGCAAGAAATAACATCTATGCATTAATACAGTAACTAGAAATAGGCCTAGCTCGAATAATGATATTTAATCTAAAAGCTCCTAGCATCTTACCTTTTGCGGTATTTTTTAAATCATATTATAATAAATGAGTTGCCATGATTCTAAAAAAATTATTTTGTTTTGATTCAAATGACAAAGTTTCTCCAGCAAATCAGATTTGATTACGATGTATTATGAGTTTAGGAGCAATTCTAAACTGAAATAGTAATTGAAACTTAACACACAAGAATTTAAATACGTTTACTGTACCTGATGTCGAGTTCCCCCGGCTTTAAATTTGTGAGACATACACTCGGTGTTTCCCTTGTCTGCAGACTTGGCGTGAAGTTTGGTGGCTTTATAAACTACCAGGTTGAGGCAGGGATGGAGTCATGTGCGCGCTTCATATGCCTTGAGGATTATCAATTACGCGCGCCCCCGCTGACTAAGCCTTGCGTCAGGAGCAAGGCGGTGGTCCTGCTGGACTTCGGTGTGCGGGACGCACACAGTTGCTTTGTTTTCTCTTTTGCCATAGAGATCCTGTGCGCTCCGACACAACAAATAAAACTAGAGGTTCTCAAATCTTTCGCCATGGGAAGTGGACATAACTACTCAGTGGCTTCCATTGTTTAACTACTTTTGGTCCTATTGATCATTTGTTTGATTACAATTAAATAAAGCCACCCCTCATTTCTTTGGGGGACCTCTAGGAGGACTTCTTGGGTTTTCTGAAGTTTACACTTACTTTGACCACGTTTCCTCTCACATCTAAATAAAACCTAATAATTCTTATAACTCAACCCTAATAACAACGCTTTATTTTATTTTATTTTATTTTATTTTATTTTATCTTATTTTATTTTATTTTATTTGATTTTACTTTTTTTATTTTATTGTATTGCTAAACCATCTATTGCTCAGAGTTGTAGGTATACCTGTAAAGAAACATTGTAGAAATCACAGTCATAGCGCTGACTGGAGTTGTTCCTCTTTGCCAGAAACAGTGGGTCAATTGAACAGAATGTGGAGGTACTTCATCACACTAACCTTGAGAGAGGGAAGTCTCAGAAGCTGCTGTCAAGTTTGCATATAGGTCCGACATTGCCATCTAGTGGCTCTAATTTGAAACTACAAAAGTAAAAAACAAACAATACGGCAGTAAAGTAATTAGAACTTGGGAAAATGTTAGTCATGAAGCATGGTAGAAGGTGAGTCAGAGCCGGTGTCACGGATTAAAATAAAATCTAGTTTCTGTACTATATTTCCAATCTCTACCTACCAAAGTTCAGGTTCACTGAGTTGCTGCAGCTAAATGAACCATGATTACATCCCTTGAGAGTCCCTTTACATGGAAATCTGTTGACCGCTCATGAGGGTCCACACCCTTAGCCACAGGAGCTGGCATGAGCCCTCAACATGCTTCATGTCGGACCCAAATAGAAGCCACCAGGCAGCTGATGTCATGTATGTAGGCTGTGCCAGTTAATGTATGTATACAGACAGGGAGCCAGCTTGAATTACTGGATATGTTATTATATGTGGGAATTCTCTATGATATTTGTATGTTTTCATGAATATGCTTTACATCACTGTGCTGTAAATAAACTTGTTTTGCAGATGCGGCCACATATTTCACATACAAGGGTTTTTGGTTGGATCCACTGCTCCTCCAGAGAGCATGTCAAAGAGTTTGTTGTTGAGAAAGATTCAAAACTGCTCCTGGTGCTGTGCCATCAGTGTGTAAATGGGTGTGTGAATTTGCGTATGACTGGGTGCATGAGACATATATTGTAAAATGCTTTATGTGGTTGATTGACTTTGAAGGGCTGTATAAATAAATGCATTTCATGGTTACTGTTTACATGCTGGTTATAATCATCTTGGACTGCACATCACTTACTACTAATGTTTACTACTGTTGGCTTACCGTGAAACATCAACTGTGTGTCTGTTTTAATGCAACTCTACAACCCCAAGTCTAAAAAAAAAGGTGGGATGCTGAGTAAAATGTACTTAAAACAGAAATAGGATCATTTACTTAATCCTTTGGACATATACTCAATAGAAAACAGCAAAAGGTAAATATGTTGGATGTTTGGTCTCATCAGCTTCAGTGATTTTGATAAATATATGTTTATTGTAAATTAGATGTTAGCAGTACATTTCAAACAGTTTGAACAGAGGTGAAAGTTCCAAGGGTTGGTTGATAAATCCATGATCAAAAGTAGAAAGAGTGTATTTTAGAAAAAAAAACCCAGCACAATTTTTTTTAATATCGTCCACGCTTACGTTTAAACACTCCACAGCAGTGGAGCATACAGAGATCCAGAGAGTGGTGCCCAGCAGCAATAATGTAGTCGTCACTGTCAAAACAATGGCCACCAAGTTCCTTCTTTAATCTCCAGACTCTCTGTGCTGCATTTCAATTCAGCAGCCACTTATTTACCATCCTGGGAGAAGGAGCACCTCCTCTGGTGTTTTCATGTCCTTGTGGACCTCAAATCAGTGATGAGCCCTTGAAACTGAGGGATCTGAAGACTGCACAGAGGCTGACGTTGTTCATTTTCTCAGACAGTGCTGAACTGCAGTTTTAGATAATGCAAAACAGAAATACCACAAAAGTTCCAACATTTTTGCAGACTCACTTCAGGACTGGAACAAGAGCCCTCACAGTGCAATGTTCAAATAACACTCAAAAAACAACCGTTTGGATCATTCTACAGGTAATGGATCATTTTTAACAGCTGATTATTTGATGACAGGATGTGAAAGGGGTATCATAATAAGGGGTCAGTCGTTCACAAGCAAGGTTTTTGCAAGGTTCAGCACTATGTTAAAAACACACAGTTGTATAAAGAATATTACTACATGGGCTTTTTCCATTTTTTCTTTGCTTCTCTTTCCTTTTAATGACTACATTTTATGAAACATTCGAGGCTAAGCTGCTGGTTACATCTGACATGTCCCAGACTTATTATTGCTGAGGGATGAACTGCATTTGTCAGTATATAATGTAAAGGACACTGGAGAGGGGGAATGACCCCTGAGCTGAGCTGCCATGACCTCAAAGTTGCTTGTGAGTGTGGTTTGTAAAATTCTGTAGGATTCAAAATATGAACATCTGTGATGCCAGAATCAGCATCCTATATGAAACCTTTTTTTCTTTAAAAAGTGTAGCACCCAGCAAGCCTTACAAAGACAATAGCTATTTATTGTGTGCAGCATATGATTTCTCAGAACCTAGTTGAGTCATTATTCTGTGGTAAAGCAAATGCCTGAGGACTCACTGATCTACCTACTGCTACACAAAACTTACAGTGGCCCATTTAAATCACTCAGAGATTTTAATGAAGGATTCTTTTCATATTTGCACCTGATAGTAGTATTGATATGGCGACTTTGCACGTTCATGAGAAATTATGCATATATCATGGTATTTTGTGAATACATGTATGTACATGCATGTGCGCATGCGCATTGACGTCATATGTCCCACCTTTGGTGGGTGTGTTTTTATATAGATATATAAAACGTTTAACTTCTATTTTTTTAACCATTTTCATTAACAACGGTTTTGGATTTGCCTGCTGGTTCTTCAACGCGGTTTCATTTCTCCTGTGTCGACCACATATTTCTTACCATATGTGCAGTGGCTCTTCATCAGGATGAGTTTTTTCTTAATTTTTTTCCTCTTATATGCTGGCCTAAGCTATTTTAGTAAATCAATCTGTATAGCATCTCTTAAAGGATTTATTTATTAGGTAACCTGTGGTAACCAGGCTGATTTTGAGAATATTCCACCTGTTGATGCAGAAGGTGAGCATAGTTGTTATAGCGTCCTTTTTGTCAGGGTTTTAGTGTTTTGGCTTACTTTATTAAACTAACAGACTTTCTGAATTTCTTTTTGTTTTGACTTTTTTTCCTTTTTTAAAAAAAAACCATCAGTACCGTCCAGTAGTGCTACTGGGATAAGTGCTGTAGGAGCAAGTTCGGAGAGCAGAAGGCCTTTTCGACCCCTGACTGATTCTACGAACGGTAATTGGCGAGGAATGTGGAAAAAAGTCTAAATCCTGACATGTCTATTCCATTCTTATTTCGGCAAGTGTTTTAATTTTCTGTTCTCTACTGTTGTAGAAGATCCGCAGCAGCCCAAGCACAAGAAATCACTTTCTCTAAAAGTGATTCGTCCGAACAGAAGGAAACTCATGGAGGAGGTCCTGCTTGCACATCAGGATGCGGTGTAAGTACTAACTGTTAGGTTGCCTGAATTACTGATATTCTATGTATTTGTGTGTTAGTATTAATGTGTATTTTCCACATTAACGTTCCAGCCATGATGCAGTGTTAGAAACAGTCGGGTCTGTCCAAGAGTACCTCCAGGAGGGAGCCCTTTTCCAGGAGCTATTTTACGGACCACACAGTGAGGCAACGGATCAAGATTTTGAGGCACTTCACGGAGAAACAGACGAAGTAGCGCACACACTACAGGAATTGCAGGCACTGGAGCAAGGGGATGTTGAGGAGGTGTCTGCTGTAAGGATTGTAAAAGAGGAATCTTTACCAGTACGTGATATTCTGTGGATTCTGTAGCTGACCATAGTTCTGTCTCTGATGTGGAGGGTGAGACAAGCCAAATGCAGGTCAGAGAAATTTCTGCCTTTAATGCAGCTGAACAGAGTCAGCTTCTGGAATTTAGAGATATTGATGTCATTAACCCGTTAGAGGTGCCTAGTAGAGTTAGAGAAAGGCTGTCTGGTGTGATTGAGTAGGAGCTAGACAGTTCCCCACCTGGCAGTGTTTTGGATGTTGTATTGAGAGGTCCATCTCTAGCCAGCAATGTGCAAGCTGTTTTGAATACCAGTGATGAAATCAATGTGGATTTGTTTTTGAAAGAAATTTCACAAGTTTTACAGAGTAATGACACCTCTATGACAGATGATGGATTGGAGTTTATTGTTACTGTTGCATGGAGTCAAAGTGGTGGCAGTATTCGTCTTAAATTAGGTCACGTTTCCTAAGACAAATTTTATCCAAAAAAGGTTGCTTTCTATATATTCCCAAAAATGGTGGAGATAACAATTTGTGTTTCTGTCTTTGTCTTGCACATTATGTGAATGCCACCATGACCAACAATGAAAAACTGGTATATGCCAAAGAACTACAGACTAATGTAGGTTTTGATGAAATGTAGAAGGTTTCACTATCTGATGTTTCCAAATTTAAAAAAAACACTTGTGTCAAAATTAAAATATTCCACCACATTACTGGCCACAAACATCTACAGTGTTTCCAAACACATGACACCCCTCACCCACAGACAATCTGGCTTTATCTACACAATGAGCACTATTATCTCATTGAAAATCATACTGGGATTTTTGGTGCCTCTTATGTCTGTCAGTACTGTTACGGTACATATGAAACGCCTCTATATCACAACTGCAAGTATCATTTCAACATCTGCTTTACAGCGTGTTGTAGTCAGTCTGGCAAAAGCATCAAATTCCCTGACTGTAAATGCAATTGTAAGTCTGAATATCGCTTTAAACAACAAAAGATTAAAGAGGCAAAACACAATATGATATCCTGTGATAAAATAAAGTACTGCAAGTCATGTTGTAGAACATATCCAAAAGGTAAACAGGCACACAAGTGTGCACCTCCAAAGTGTTCACACTGTGGCGAACACATCTTTTGGGGGTGATGTGCCACACCAGTGTTTTATTCAACTGATTGAAAAAGCGATTCCTCACACTCGCTATATATTGTTTGATTTTGAAACACGGTATCATGATAATAAGCATGAGGCAAATTTTGTATGTGCAGTGGACATGGATGGAAACAAGTTTTGTTTCAACACTTTCAATTGTATAAATGCTTTTGTCAAGCACTACAGGCGTCCGAAATTCAGAGATTACACATATATAGCACATAACGCATGTGGTTTTGATAATTATATACTACTGGAGTACTTGGTAAAAGAGGGAATCACTCCGTTGTTGATAATGAAAGGTAGCAGGGTAATTCTTATGTATAACAAAGTATTCCGACAGTGATGGATTGACTCTTTCAGCTTTCTACCCATGCGCTTATCACCAGCAGCCTTAGGACTTGAGGATATGGAGAAAGGTTACTTTCCCCATAAATTTAACACTAGGGACAACGAATACTATGTAGGCACCTACCCCGAGCCATCCTATGAGTGAAAGTGAGGGAAAAAACATTCATGAGCTGGTATGACACAGTCCACGATTAATTTCCAGGCAGAGATTCGTCACTATTGTGCTAATGATGTGGAAGTGTTGCGCAAAGCCTGTATGATTTATTGAGATACTTATCTCACATGCACACAGCTTGATCCATTTGCTTTCACTACATTTGGCATCAAGTTGTATGGGTGTATTCAAAGCGTTGTTTCTGCCCAAAGACATGCTGGCTCTCACGTATGAAGGGGCATATGTTGAGCAGAATAAAACATATTCAGATGTGTCTATGCAGTGGCTTGAATATGTGGCTCATACAGAGAACATTGAAATGAGGCATGCCCTCAATCAGGGTGGACAGCATTTTGGAGTGTACTTTGTGGATGGATACAATGCAGCTGCAAACACTTGCTATGAATTTGCAGGGTGTTTTTTCCACAGATGTTCAGTCTAATTTAAATCCTGTCACCAAAGTCCCCTGTGGGCAGCTATATGGCATGTTTAATGAGAAAATAGCTTCTCTAAAATCGATGCACGGTCTTCAGGTTGTGGTAATGTGGGAGAGTGAATGGACAGCATTAACAAAGTCAGACCCTGCTGTTCAGACTTTTCTGGCCAACTACGGAAAACTCGTACGACTTGATCCCAGAAAAGCTCTCTTTGGTGGGCGTACAAATGAAGCTTTACCACAAGGTCGAAAGAGGTGAAAAAATCAGGTACTATGACTTTACTAGCTCATACCCTACTGTTCAAGCCAAAAAGCAGTACCCGATTGGTCATCCCCAGATTATCTTTAGGAATTTTGATTCTATTGATACTGTGCACTGTGCTTCCACCAAGAGGTTTGTACCATCCTGTTCTGCCCTACAGGTGTCACAGCAAGCTTATGTTCCTGCTGTGCCGTAGGTATGCTGAGGCCCTAAACCAGACAAGTGAATGTACACACAGTGACAGTGACAGACAGTTGTCAGGTGTGTGGGTCTCATTAGAGCTTCAGAAAGCGGTTAAAAAGGCGTACCAGATTGTCAGCATTGATGAGGTGTGAAAAAATTTGTGTCAACAAGGCTGTCAGGAGTTGCAACAAACTGCCCCTGAACTTTTTGTGGGGCAGATTCAGCATGAAAAATAAAATGCCATCATGCAAGTTAATTACAGAGACACCCAGATTTACACAGTTAATGTTTAGCGATCAGTATGATGTGCGACAGTTCTGTTACATCTCAGATGATGTGGCGATGGTGCAGTGGCGTCATGCCGATGGCAGGAGGTCTAGAATAAAGGATGTAAATGTCTTTATGGGAGCTATGACAACACCCCACGCCAGGCTCATGCTTTATGACCTGCTGAATAAATTGCAGAAGCGTGTCATCTGTTGTGATACTGACAGTGTGATTTTCACATCAAAACCTGGTAAAGGGTCCCTCCTCTAGGGCCGTACCTTGGTGACTTGACAGACGAGCTGAATGACGGTGTCATGTGTGGCCTCCTGGAGAAGGACTACATCACAGAGTTTGTATCCGGGGGCCCGAAGTGTTACGCTTATCGAACGCTGCACAGCAAGACACAGGTGAAGTGCAAGGGCAGCGGTCATCCCCGAGTCACTTGCTGGCTTGGTACACTCTTTTGTGGCCAACCAGAAATCTGATGCATGCATGATGATTGTATCTGAAACCATCAAGCGCGATAAAAAGTTCCATCTGAAAAATAAAACAGTATATAAGAAAGTCCAGGTCGTGTACAATAAACGCAGAGTACTGCCTGATTCTTCTACACTTCCCTATGGATATTAGTTTGAAACAGGGCTTTGATGGCAGACTACACCATCCATCTAGTTTGGTGGTGAGCGATCCTTCAAATTGTGGAAAGACATTTTTTGTCAAGAATGTTATTGAAAATGCATATTTTTTTGCCACCAGCTCCGCCTACAGGTATCTTGCCATAGACTATAAAGCCAAAATGCCTGATCATTTAAGACTCAGAACAGCTTTGCTGTTAGATCAGACGGTTATATATATATCCCTAAAAAGCACAGGGGGTGACTATGTCATCACTTATGCAAAGGAATTTGGCCCTTTTGGAGCTGTTATATAAATCACCACCAATCGTGTGAAGGGTTATTGTGGGTCATTCAAGCACTGACTTTATTAACGCGCTGTGTGAAATAGCCCTTAATGATTTAAGAGGTAACATTCTGCTGACCGAGAAACAGTACAAAAAGTTGCAGCTCAGCTCTGGGAGTGGTGATGCCACTAGCCCAAGTCTGGACACAGCACTCACTGTGAATGACAGCACTAAAAAAAACATTATTGTAGAGGTATCAAAACACATAAGAAGCAGGAAAAATGCAGGGTATATAATGGACTTGTTGACTCGATCAAATAATTTGATATCTTGGACAGATCAGAGGGGAGATTATTGTTAATAAATGACCGGTTAGAGGCTCACACTTGTATGATTTGTTAAAAGGTGTCACTGCATCAAATAACACCTCAAATAGTTCTACCTTAGGGCTGTTGCTGAATACAAATGGGGCCATGACACATCTAGTGAAATGAGCTTTATGACACGACACACCAGACACCTGAAAAAAGTGAAAATTAGATTTTTAATTTATTTGAATGTGCTTTTTCGTACATATCAACTGTTTTGTATATGAATTGTTCTGTGAAATGTGTCAGACAGAATGAATATTTTTTTTCTTATCCTTCTCAGAGTAAATGATGAATGATATATTTTTAAGATAGTTTATTGTTGAAAAACTGATTACATTTGAAATGTTTGTATTTTGTGCGGTAATGCCTAAATGACAAAACTAATGTTTTTCTTTTCTTATTCTTATTAGACTTATTTTTGTCTTATATTTTTAATAATTTATTGTTCAAAAAGTGATTACTTTTGAAATGTTGTTTTATGCAGTAATACTGAAATGATTTTCTTCACTCATTCTTATTAGACTTGTTGACTGATTATCTTTAAATATTTGGAATAAAAACACAATTACAAATAAAATGATGTTCTCTATCATTTTTATTTGGATATTATCAACACTACACATCTTTCAACACCAGATTATATATCATTTTCTATATTTAACACGTGAATTCACACCCTCGGGATACAATAGGTTGTATTTTGTAAACAAAAAAACAAACCAGGATCATTACAAACAAGATTAGTTTCATACATGTTTAACAAATGTGTAAAAGACATGCTTTTTTGTATATGACTCAGAAAAAACATAAAATTACCACACTGTGGCAAAATCACTCTGAACCTGTCCTCCAGAATAAGATGCAATACATATGTACAGTTTTTTTTTTACAAGGAAATCGTTTTTCTCAGATGGGAATTTATCACAGTCGGGAGGATTACCAAAACTGTTAATGAAATATCCATGTTTGTGTTTTGTAATGTACAAAGCCAGCCAGTGCTAGGCAAGTTAGAGGGATGAGTGTTTACAATCAGCATAGCGGAGCATTTACTGAGCTGATCGCATTCCAGGACTCCCAAAAAGTCTATACCCTTAATACATCTTCTTTTAATTATGCTGATTAGTTCTATGGTATTCCTTGTGCATTAGTAGTAATCCAGAAGTACTTGTCTCCTGTTTGATATCTCAATGACCAAATCAAAAACAGAATAACAATCAGATTTACTGTGCAGAGTAGAGGTACTCTAGGAACTCCAGTATCACATTGCCTACGCCTGAGCTACAGCTAGAAAAGTTACCAGCTAGTCAATGGTGTACGTACCGCACATGTAGCAGTGCTGCATAATTAGTGAATATAGAATTTGGTCAGTGTGCAACATGTTTTATAGTTTCTACCCGCAGAGAGCAGGCCCCATTTTTTGGCCCCTGGTGATTTACTGTTGGCTGACTCTAAATGTCAGGTTTGTTACTCTAGTGTACTATGTTCAACTGAGGCCTCCTTTAGTAAGAAACATGTCTACCCATTCATTGTAAAGTCTCTCTGAGTCATAGCTCGAGCGGCATTGGAAGCAAGACCACCTATAGGAGGAGCACTCTTTGAGTGGTTATGCAGAGAGTTAGTGGTGAATCACTTCTATGGAGTTTCTGTTTTGGGTAATTATAAATTGGAAGTCAGTAATATATAAGATTAAGGCTTAAAACCAAGTAGGTGTAGAGAACATTTAGGGGAGGGCTGACCCTTCTTACAGCATGGTGAATGAGTGGAATGTTTAATTCAAGCGTGGAGGGTCAATGTTCTCCACTTTGTTAGAGGGCTGCCTTGCAATTCTATGGGACCAATAATAGACCTGTGTGAACCACTTTACACACAGCACTTCATATGGTTGACCTTATTATTTTTCTTACTCAGCCAGACACCATGATGTTCTTGATGCAGGAAATGTAATTGATACATTTTGTGTTCTCCCTGTGCTTGTTTCCCAGAGTGCAGCCAAGTCCCCAAGACAAACTCTCTGGAGTTCACCATGACACATCATGTAATCCCCAAAGAGAACCTGAAGATCAAAAAGATGAAGTTATTTTCTCTTTTTTTATCAAAAGGCAGAAAAAGGGTCTATGATCCCCAAATTATCATACAAGAGGCCTCTTATCCCTCTGACTGCCAACATAAATCAATTTTATGTGCAAAAAAAGAGTAGTTTTAAAAAAAATTTGCAGCTATTTACAGCTATTTGACAGCATGTAACGCACAGCTCTTATTGCTGGGATGAAGACTCCCCCATCCAGAGATGTTGCACATTGTCCTGTTGTTGACATACCTTAAAGGAAGTGAAACACGGCGAATATACATGCTCAGAGTAGCAGATTGACTTAATTACCATGATTTTTTCTGTTCTATGTGCTGGACTTGTAGTCAGGGGTGACTGAAAAACTTGGCAAATAAAATGTGTCCCCTCAGATTCCCAGATGTTGTGCTCCACTGGCCAGATTTCTACAACTGACCTGGAAGAAATAAATCTATTTCAAAGGTCACCTTGTACTCTTATTCCACCCCTTGAGAACCATCTTAAGGGAAAATCACAATGAGGAAGATTTAAGTTTCCAAACACAATGTAAATCCATTAGTGTGAGAGTTTTGGTTTACATGCTGTAAACATAGGCTTTCAAAAGAGTTCTTTCTCCTCTACTTTGGTTTGCAGTGTGAAACAGACAGCCCCTATCTATAGACAGAAGAGTCCCCTAAATCTTAGAGAGAGCACTGTGCCTCATAGTCAGACATCTGACTATCTACTCTGTGCTCTACCTGCTCCTTAAAGGAGGGTCAGAGGAAGGAAAAGCTTCATGCATTCTGTTTGGCCGACTGGCAATCTAATGTGTCCTCATCTTCTTAGTTTTTTTTCTCTTACCATCTTCTCTCCAGGTCTTCTATTGTTAGATGTACAACTTAATACCCAATGTGTGTTATATTTCCCCAGAACACTGGATTTATTGTACATAATTCTGTTTGAGAAAGAAAAAATCATTTCAATTTAATGTTGTGAAAGTAACTCATCCAACAGTATGGATGAAGTAGGAAACAATCTGCATTGAATGTACTGCATGTGTTTATTTCCTTATGTTGTTCCATATGTTTGGTTTTTCTGGTTGGGTGATTTCCATGAGATTTTGAGAAATTTCTCTCTACATTCACGCTCATGATTCCATGTAAATTTAACCTTACAAGAAGTTTATTACAAAATCAAATTGGACATGACATAAGTGCTGCCTTCAAGTGAACCACAGAGTAACGCTGTACCATGTGGACATTGAGAAAGACTTGATATGAGGACAGAACTATGTGGTTAAAGATGCTCTTGAGTGGAGTAAAACTGTGCTACTGCAATTGTGCCATTTTTTTAACATCTAGAGTGCCAAGAGAAAAGTTTTGTTTTATTCTTTATGTTTGGTTGTTTTTTTCTCATTCATAGTCTGTCTGCTAATTAGCAAGCTTCTACCTCCAAAAAGTACAGGACATTTGTGTCAGTACAATACATTATATCAAATACCAATCCATTCATATTCCTAATTGCTCATATCTTGATATTGACAGACTGATGCACAGTATATCAAGGGTGATTGATAAGTTTTAGAAAGAGAGGCACTATACAGGTATTGTTACATGCACCTGCAGTTCAGCTCTTTAAGTGATGATCTAGGTCTTTCAAGGTTAATAACCTTCATAGTTTTTCTGTTTTGGATAATAAATATTGTCTGTGAATACTGACTTTCTGCTGTCATCCCCTCTCAAGGGCTCCACGTATATGATGACATGCAGTCAGCACTAGAGGAGGGTGCCCCTTCTGGTAGTACGACAAATAAATGAAATGCTAAATTATCTGATATGAAAGTATTAATGTTTTAGGTATTAATGCTCAAACTTTGACATAAATTGATCCTAACAAGGATAAGTCTAGTGTGCTTGGAAAATGTGATGCAGTGTCAGCATTTCAAGTTTCCTGTTCACTTCCACTGAAATATCAGCTTTTCATTATCCACTTAAGTCCATTTTACCTAGAAGTTTGGTTGACACTACTACTAACTATCTGTTCTACAGTTGTCAAAGTTTTGGAGCCATACACACAAACTCCAAGAAAAAGGAAAGAAGAACTTAATATGTTTTGAAATTCAAGTATATCTTGTTCCTCTACCTACTTTGTTTGGCAAAGGAAATCATCACTCTTACTGTTCCGCCATTGCAAAAGTCATTGCTGAGTCAATTCTTCGGAATGGAGATGTACTAAGAGGTACAAGGCTCCGTTACTCATGTGTGAGCATAGGTGTTTATCAGTACCAGACAGGAAAACATTTAAATGTGAGGGTACTTTTAACCAAACCCTATGATTATACACTTACAGTTAAAATATAACGCATTCCCATCCAGCACAGGCAAGTTTTCCCCCACTCATTACTGTGTGGTACACTAACTGTCTGCTTCATTCCTTGTGCAACCTGCATATTATTGCTTGTATTTCTTGATTGCAAACAAGTGAAACTTCTGGGAACATTCCTCTCTCTGCAGATAAAACTATCTCAGGTTGTATACGCCTTCACTGTTGTGATCTTGTTTTTACTGTAGATTTCACACAAGCCATAAGATACATGTTCATTTAGTTTTTCATAGTAAACTGACTACAAGGCATAACAGTGACATTTATTAGAGAAAACTAAATTGCCCAGACTGTTAAACTGTACAACAACAAAGAGTCCCAAAGAGTTAATTGCTCAGAAATGTCTTTGATAGACTCACATATGACACCCAGGTGCAGTTCTGCATCTTAGCATTCTTGATGTAATCAGTTGGGTGATTTAAGAAACAGGATGAATACTTTGCTGCCTTCTCTGCAACCTATAAGTGTCTCCATGATGACCAGCACCACAGCTGTTTCCCCCCCACAAAATTAGCTACAATACATTGAATGATTCAAAACTTCCATTCATTCTCTTGTTTAACCAGTTTCTGTTCCCCTAATCTCATTCCACTGTACCTTAAAATACCCTTGGACAGAGAGAGCCCTGTGTTAAAGAGTTGTATGAATTATTCATTGCCAGCGTTGTTTGCTGCTGACAGAGCCCAGGCTGATTATTCCTAGGCTTAAGGTCTGCTGAGGGAGACCAGGCGGTGTGGTTGAAAGTAGGGACGAATGTAAGGAAGTGGTTTGGGTTATTGAGGTTCAGCTTTTTTCCCTGTGTGCGGTGTAATTCATGGAAAAAAAATGTCACTGAGCCATAGGGGCAAAAAGACTCTGGCACTGGTTTTGCCTTGAAAAACAAAATTCCTGACCTCTCCACACCCGTGAGACAAGGGTTTGATTTCCAGTCAGCACCACAACAAGATCAACAAACCTTTGAGGTTTCAGGATACAGCATATTTCTACTATTTGTGTCTTTATGACAGCGAGTTAAGAAGTTTCAACACAACAACTAGTATACCACCATTTTACAAAAGGATTTGGAAATGCTGTGAGCTCACAGTGTTTTTCACTCAAAAATACTGGGTGTACAAGAGTGACGTTGGTAGATGGGGTATGTCATTAGTACTTCACTGTCCCACACAAAGACATACACACATTTAAGTTGCCCCTTTCAAGTTGTTCACCCAGCCTGCCAGCTGTTTTAGTGAATAATAAACCCCCAAACTCCAAATGCGTGCATCACCCTCTGCTAAAACTAAATTCCCTCTAAACCTCCACTAGTTGTTTTACACACCCAAATTGGTATTTGTGCAGCACACACATAATTGCACGTTTGGTTGGTAAATCAAGAACGCTGGCAAGCCATGGGCTCTGAAGGCTTCCCTCAAACTATAGCCTTGGGATAGCTATTAATATCCCCTACAGACACCAGCAAAATGCTCTGCCTTTCAGCTCTGTTTCAAAACTATACAGCAAAAAAATGTTAAACTGCACATTTTAGCACTGAAATGAAAAGTGGAGGATGTATTGCTCAACAGGATAGTTACCAAATTATACAAAGTAGTTATACTGTCTAGACATCAGCAAAAATAGTAAAAGTCATTTGCCGTTACAAATGGAGCGGTTTGCTGTAGTTTTGAAGCTAGTGATGAAGCTAACTGGGGCAGCTTATTTTAAACTGTTTCCTGTACTTAAAATGAATTGTTTTTGGACCTGGTGAAAAATTTTCTCTCTGTGGGGATTCAAATGCTAAATATTTATGTATGCACACAAAAGGCAAAAGATAACACAGACATGAGCCCTCCTACACACAAGGGTGTTGCTCCAAACTCAAACTGATACTGAGAGCACGACACATACACAGATATGCAGTGTCTCCCACTCTCCCACTCTTTCTTCCCCCCTGCTGTTACGTACTTCCTCCCCCTCACATCTGGACTTTTTTTGGCAGGACACAGTTCCTGTGTGGTGTGTGTACATTAGCAGGGGATTCAGTCTGAAGGTTGGTCAGGTTTGCAGCCCACACTGTTCAACTCTGATCAGTTCAAGATTTCAAGCTTCTTTGTGTTTCACTGTGAGAGCAACTGTTGTTTAGACTCTTTGACTGATTGTTTGTGTTGTCAAACTTACAATATGTTACGTTTTTACATTAAAATATCTAAAGACATCTTCAATATTTTTATATGTTTTGTTGAGTTGTGTATTTATGTACTTTTAATATCAAAACCTCAGATTTAGGTAGAATTAGAATTGTATGTACCTCATTTTTCAGAGGTGCATATATTTGTTATTGTGCATGTGTTGTGCCGACAAGTTCCTTTTCTGTGATATTTAAAATGTGTATTGCAATTGATATTTAGTTAAATCTATCAATCCAGCTGTTTTTTTAACCTTTTGCACAAGCTCTGGGCCAAGTGATTGTCTAACATCTGTCCAGCTCCTGTTGAGAAAGTTTGTTTATTGAGATGCTTTTTACTGATGACAAATTTAGTCTCATTGTCTTGCACACTGATGCTGATGCTTCATTTTCGATGTTTTTACACATACTATGCAAAGAAACACTAGTAATTGGGACTGAGAAAACAGTGCGTTTATTGTATTTTGTTGTTTTCCTCTGAGAATTTTGCAATAGAAAAGAACTTATGATCATATCATATAAATGTGCAAATGTGTGGGCAGTGGAGCAGAAAGAGGAGCAGAGAGGAATTACGTGGGAGTTAATATGAAAATGAAGTCAAGCTCAGCTGAAACGGTTTTCCCCCAACTGAAAGGTAGGGCTGCACTCAGGGGACATGAAAAAGATCCGTTTCTCCAACTAACACTTTCCCATGTTTATGTCTCCATCTTGATCTCACATGTAATCATTTAAACAACAAAAAAATGTTCACTGTTCACTGCATAAACTTTCGGCATTTCTGGAAGTTTCAGAGAATCTACTACTTTGCCCTCTTGTTCAGCGAAATTTCATTCAAATCTCATAATGATTCAGCTAATCTGTGGGTTGATGCAAGTGGTGGAATACATTTTTTTTCCCAAGTTTTCAAGACTGTAAGAATTTGACTGGGAAATATCTGAAGTAAAACAACAGCAAGAACTTAACAGGCAGGTTAAAAAGATTAAATTGCCGGGAATTACAGCTTAGATTTGCTTTAGGGTATGCATGTCAATTCTCTTTTGTTTTAAGCTTACAATCAGGTCTGTGGTTGTTGGCCACTCCCTTGCTGTAATGATTCCTGCACTTATGCATCTCTGGCATACAGGGTAAATGTAACATTTTCAGGAATGCATGGTACAGTTAAAAGAGTATTCACCAGTGAAAAAATTCTTATCCTGTCCCAGAAAGTTCCTTTTTTAACTTCGGAGCTCAATTAAGTATAGAAAATTACTAAGTTGCAAATACAGGACTGCATTGCATACTTAATGCCTGAGTACTTTGTAGTGGTGTAGTCCTTCCTTAAATTGCCAACTTGTTGTAAGTATACCTCTCTAACAGAACAAAAAATAGACATTGCAAATTCAAAAACGGACATGATTGAAAGTGCAAAAAATTATTTCAACAAGTAGGAATGTAACTCAGAACTGTGAAAATGCCTCAATACTCAAACGAATTCCAATACTGTGATACATGAAGAAGAATTTTTACTTCAGATGTGTTTTGTTTGCTGAGTTCACTTTGTCCAGCTTCAAATGGATGGTGGCACAGAGGGAGTAGCCTGCTATTTTATAAAACAACCCTAAATTATCGACAGATGATGTCGTGACTTTCTTATACCTAGTGCAGTGTGAAGAGACAGCATCAGAGGTATGTAACCTACATGTCCAGATGTCAGGTCACACAAGACAGAGCTTTTACACTTAACACCAAGCAAACATGAGCTCAACCCACATAGAGAAAAACACATTACGCAGCAGGATCACTGGTGAATATGAGAAGTCACAGCTCCACTCATTCTCAGCTAGTCATCTACAATACCCCACAATTTATGCATTTAGAAGTTTGGTTACTTGGTGTTTTCACTTGTGGAGTTTCCCAAAGGACAAACGCTCTATCATGCAGTCTTTTCAGAAGACGTGTCTTGGCAAGAGTGTTGTATCTGACTGCAGATTAGCAACAGAGTACTAAACTATAAAGCTATTATTGCAACGAGTAGTACTTTGTTTGTGCAAGGGGATGATTGAAAGTCAGAATGGGTATACTATTCACATATATTGGCTTATTGCATTTTCAAAATATAAGTTGACATAATCCATCTGCCAATTGATTAAAACTGTTGTCATAATTGTTTGTTGTTTCTTTTTGTTTTTGTTTTGTCTTGTTTTGAACAGCAACACATAAGTAGTCATAGCATTTATATTTAAGACTAAGAGGCGTGATGGTCTTCAAAGCAGGGGAGTTCCGAGTGTTGCGGCTCGAGGTCCCGCCTCGATGAGCGATGACGTCACATATTTAAGGAGTCAGGGATCAGAAGTCCGCAATTCCCGCAGACTAGTCCAACTTGACCGGAGCAGTCTTTGCGGCAGACGCCTCCTCATCGGACTGACGCTCTGAGAAAGGTACAGTGCCCAAGTTAACCTCAGAAAAAAACTTTGAGAGGGCGAAAAAAGGGACTAAGGAGGTATCTGGGGAGAACTGGAAAAAATCTGGAGTCTGTAATTTGATCTCATTTGTTTCAGAGGGTTTTTGAAGGAGACAAAGCTTTTTATGAGAAACTGCAGCGCAAAGTCAGTCAAATATATAATTAGGTGTATTAAGGCCTACAGGGTGGGAACACTTTATTTGACAACGTATAATAGTTTTATTTCCGTGGGTTTATTCTGATCTTAACTTTTCAAACTTCAGCTCGGCAAAGTCTGAAACTATTTAGGCATGCCTTGATTTGAATTTATTCAGTGAGAAAATTGTGCGCATTTGGCACATTGTATATGCTAAGTCTTACAGTAGCCTTTGAAGCTTTGAAGTTTTCAGATTCCGTGATTTTCAGCATTCATATTAAGTTCTAATCAAAAATTTAGAATATTTTGTAAAATTTCGTAAAATTTTATTAGAGATTTGTCGTAATGTCTGCTGGGGTTCACGGACAGGCTCGTGTATACATATATGTGTATATGTGTATATATATATAGTATATCGTGGTTGTAGCTGTTGCCCGCCAGTTTAGTGCATGTATTGGAACGGCATCTTCTAAAGTGTAATGAATATCCCAACTTTGCATGAAAATAATTCAAGCAAATAATCCTGTGTAGAATATGGGAATTTTGTTTACCACTAGTTATATTTATACCAAATAACTTTCATTTTCATTTCAGGTATATAAACAATGATGGAGCTAGTGACAGCTTTTCCTTCGCATCACATGAATTCAACAGATACCACTGGACTTAATGAATCTTTGTATGAATATGATGACGAGGAGTATAACTATAAGGACGAGCACGCTGAGCTTAAGCAGTCTCTCAATACCATGTCCCTCATTGTTTACTCCCTTGCCTTCGTTCTTGGTGTGCTGGGGAATGGAGTGGTTATCTGGGTGACCGGGTTCAAGATGAAGAAAACAGTCAACACAGTTTGGTTCCTCAACCTTGCTGTGGCCGACTTCCTCTTCACAGCACTCCTGCCCTTAAGTGTGACGTCCCTGGCTTTGGATTTCCACTGGCCTTTCGGCAAGTTCATGTGCAAACTAAACACTGCTGTAACCTTACTGAACATGTTTGCCAGTGTCTACATCCTGGTGGTGATCAGTGTGGACAGATGTGTCTCTGTGGTGTGGCCTGTCTGGGCCCAGAACCACCGAAGTGTACGTAAGGCGTCCTGTGTGAGTGTGGGTGTTTGGGTCGTGGCTCTAATTCTCAGCGCTCCATACTTCATCTTCAGGGACACCGGACCATCGTATGACAACGACGACATCATCAACTGTTTCAACAACTTTGCCTTTTCTGATGACTATGAAACACCGTCTGTCAATCAGCTGAGATTGTTTCGTCATCAGGCCATGATCATTACCCGCTTCCTCCTGGGATTTGTTGTCCCCTTTACTGTCATTGTCTCCTGTTATGCTGTAATAATTCATCGTCTCAGAAGAAACCGCACCCTGGCCAGCCAATCAAGTCGCCCCTTCAAGATCATCGCTGCCGTTATTAGCACTTTCTTCATCTGCTGGGCTCCTTATCACATTATGGCTCTAATTGAGTTGGTAAATCACATGGCAAATCATCCCAGTGAAATATTGGACAATGTCATCACTGTCGGAGTCCCTATAGCAACCAGTCTGGCCTTTCTCAACAGTTGCTTGAACCCACTGCTGTATGTGTTCATGGGTCAAGATTTCAAGGACAAAGTCCGCAAATCCATCCTGAATGTATTGGAGACTGCCTTCCAGGAAGAGGTTTCTCGCTCGTACACCTACACAAATTCAGTGATCACCAGTCGAAGCAAAGAAAAATCTTTTTCTGATGCTGAGGTGTAAGTTTGCCAATGACATGACAATAAACAAATACTGTAACTGTACATAGGAAATGTAACTGTAAATAACAACAGCAAAAAAAGCATTTTCGTCAGCTTAATTGTTTTACTCAAGGACCTTCAAAGTGATCTGTATACTTTATGTCAGATTCAAAGGTTTCACCTGTTACACTTTGATTGACATAAGTTTTATGATTGGATATGAAAAAAGAATTGTGTCCTTTAACTTCATTGTACTTATATAATTGGCTGGTGGCAATAGTTGTTCAATAAGCTCCATTAGATCCCTTAGTATTGTATTTGTTGGATGAAGCATTTTGAATTTATGGCAAATATATATATATATATATATATATATATATATCTCCCCTTTCCAAACCAGAGAACACAAACCAGTTTTAAGAACCTGTAAAGCATGTGGCTTTATTTACCTTTAAGTGAGAATGGTGCTTTACCACTATACAGTCCTATTATTCACTGCACTCATAGCAGTAAAGCCTTTAACATAGCAGACTTATAAGAAGTGTGTAATGTACCATTTTTTTAAATAAGAGACACCTATCATGACAACTTCCGTCACTCCAGACCTTGATTACCACAGTATGTCCCCGTCTGTATGTGTCAGCAAGAAAAAAAACAACTAAAAAAAATCCAAGTTGTTTGTAGGTTTTAATTGTAGACTTTATCAATGAGTAAATGGACTGAAGCATTACCTACATTACATAATAATAGGATTGCTTGACTAATGCCTTTCTTGCCATATGATGTAAGAGTTACAGTTAATGTAATCTGACATGCGGAAGGGACGTGGCTAAATTACCAATCTGAAGTGTGAAATAGTGTTACTGGAACACTGCACAAATGGATTAGAGTAAGTTAATTTCCCAACTTGTTGCCAACTCAACCCAACCAATGTTCCTGTTATGTGTCACGCATGCAATTTTACAGTAACCACTGAGGCCATCCTTATGTACATACAAAGTCAAAGTGAATGGATCAATTACACTTTGCAGTTAAGCATTATCTCATTTGTTCATATGCTATTTTGTAATAAGTTATTCACTGTTTAATGTCTTTTACTCATGCTGCCTGCTGTCTAGTCATACCAGAGAAAGTCTACTGCATGCTATATGTAACATATATTTTTATTCAGCAAAAGGACAGGCAATGTAGGCCTAAATTCCATATGAGATCTTAATGCTTAAAGTAGCAGCTTCATTATTTACCGTGATCTCTTGATCATTGCTGGCTGTTCTTTGGGGTTTGGATGTGCTCTAAGTAAATGCATGTTGTGTGATAAACTGACAATAATAGTGTCATCATTTTCTCTCTGTTTCTTTTTATTTCAGACCTGAAATCAAAGAATATTTTAATCATTAACTGATTAATACAGACTTTTCTCAGTTTTCTCTCAGTAAATATATTCGATTTAAAAAATCAAAAATTGTCCAGCCTTGTTTCCTGGGGTTCAAGGTAATATTTTCCAGTATCTTGATTTGTCAAGCCAACAGCAATAAACCCAAATTCACTATCAACCCCAAGTTGACTTACAATCTAATTTAAAAAACTGAAATGAACACTTGTACTGTATGTCTTCAGCATATTAGGATATAACATAATCCTCTCTATAAAAAGCTTTAATTCCATATAACAAAGAAAAGAATTTAAAAGATTAATTTTCTGTTGTTGTTGTTGTTGTTGTTGTTGTCAGCCCTAATGTCTAACACTACTAAGAGTCGTAAATGATGATGACTGCTCCTGTGGTTCTTGTTGTTACTTTTGTTTTCATTATTAAAAAAGTATTCTTGACCACTTTCCCACTAAAAGTGTACATTTGATAATAACCCAATCACTCTTTATCTAGTATATATGTACATAAAGAGAGATATGCCTCTCTTTCTTTTGTTTACTCAATTTATATGATGGAACATCTGATAATATTGTATCCTCACTAACAAAGATATAATAACAGGATGTAATTTTTATAGTTGCTCTATATCGTTATTATTATATACTGTGCCACTAGAGAGTGCTGTTTATATATCATTCAGGTGCTGCTCAGATCAGAGGGTTTATTGTCATTTAATGTAACTTAAACTTTGTAATGTATTTTATAATAACCCGGACAGAAGAAGGACACAATAAAACAATCAAATAGTTCTTTACACCACAGGTGTTGCTAGAATTTTGATGTCCTCTGGCTTTTTCTATTCCCTATGCACACTTTGAAAAGAAGGAGAAGTTGTGCCACAAAACCTGACTCTGCTTCTCAGATCAAAGATAGCAAACTTCAGAGGGAAAAATCACTAGAACCCACTGACTGATTTGCAGCCAGTTATAGTGCAAACAGTGCTACAAATCTGTTTGCACTATAAGTGGTGGCAAATTAAATCATGGCTGCATTTTCCAGTCTTCCAAGGTGCATTGAAGTGTGTCAGGAAGTGTGTATCTTATTCGCTTTCTGAGTCAAAGTCATTTATTATCAGTGGCAAACTATTCCACATAGTTATAAACTCAATTGAGCAACTTTTATGATGAAGTTGTTTAATTTATTTGTTTAGTAGTTTGGACATTAAAGTAATTTTATGATTGTTTTAATAAATTCACATTTTTACTCTCATTACATATTAGGAGAACACAAATGTAAATATTAGGATCCATCTGTTTCCTTTCCATAATTTGAACAGTAGTTCTCCATCATTTTATGTTTTAAGTTGTTGACATTCGTGCACCAAAATGATATTGCCAAAAGTACAAAGAGTATTTTTAGGTGGAGTGCATTGTGGGAATGTTTCTTTTAAACTGTCAAAGTGGATTCAGTTGTAGCACTTAATAGCTCCAACTGAAAAGT
This sequence comes from Acanthurus lineatus, assembly GCA_029814665.1. Taxonomy (NCBI): domain Eukaryota; kingdom Metazoa; phylum Chordata; class Actinopteri; order Acanthuriformes; family Acanthuridae; genus Acanthurus; species Acanthurus lineatus. Next base: position 14,367,496 of record JAPZDV010000025.1, read on the forward strand.
CCTCCTTTAAATGCTTTTAATGTCCCTTTAAATGTTAATGTCATATTGTGTTGGATGTGTTTGAGTAGAAAGTGATGTCTGCACTGTTTGTGGAAACATTCTGCAGTTGCTCAAACTTACTTCACAATTTAAAGTAATCAGTAACTGCTAGTACCAAGATTACAAAACAGGGTGCTAAAAAGAGGAAATGCATAAAACCTAGTCTTTTACAATTATCCCAACAATATTATCAATTAACGTGATATGTTGGAAAAAAAGATTTGCTCTCACTTCAGATCTCCTTTGCTTGCAGTGGGTGTGCAAAGGCAGTACAGTTTATGTGTCCAGTTTTGAGTAGACAGTAACAAGCAGAGAGCAGAGAGCTGCAAACTATTTAAACAGTTTGGCAACCCTCAATTATTGACTAATGCTGGTGTGACACAGAAGAATATAACTTACTTACATGTTAAGATGTTGAGGTATTGTGTTTGGGTGAGGCTCTCTACCCACACAGACCGTAATGATGTCAACGTCTCACTCTATATAAATCTGTCAGTTTGGTCGCTTCTCCTAAGGATTCAACTCAACCGACTGAAGGGCTTGGAGTAAGGTGCGTTATCTTTGTTTTTATTTATTTATTTTTTTTGTAGAAATTAATCCAAAGAAGATGTTGATAAAGAAATTTGCAGTAACACTTTTAGTGGGAAACACTGCCACTTCAAAAAACTTGTGGCTTTTTCTGGTTCAAAACTTAATTGGAATACTTTTTATTTGAACTTGTAACTTTGCTAAAATTTCTGCATACTGAATTGTTTCCTTTTTCACACGTAACTGTGTTTTAATAAGAGTTTCATTCGGTGTAAACGCAATTTAAACAGTTTGATAGGAAAAGAAGTAAAAGAATAAGCAGTTTGATAAGAACTGACAGGAAGATGTTTATTGTCATTTCGGCGGGAGAAATATTTTGACTTTTTGGGTGACAACGCAAATTTTTCAATGTGGCCACTGCACAAAAGCAAAAGACCTTTCCTACATCCAGCTCTGGTTCGTGCTCCTGGAGCATCAATCATTTAGACCAACAGAGCCTTGTATGATGAAAAAAAGACAATTTATTAACAAGGGCTTTGTAGAAAAATAAGTACCAGTGTTAACCTCAGACAAGTTAGCAAACATGACGATATGAAAATAAAAAAGAATACTTATCTCTTTTCTAATCGAAATAAAAGTTTATTTTAATTCCAAAGATTTGTTCTGTCTGACATTTTTTTACTTTTCTAAGCAAAGTGCTTATTTTACAATCAAAATGTAGCATACAATCGTCAGTTATCACTGTTCATGGCACTAAAAGTAGTATAGTATAGTGAGAGAGAGAGAGAGAGAGAGAGAGAGAGAGAGAAAGGAGGCCAAAAAGCTCAAACTGTCATTTTTCCATTTTAGGTTTCAAGACATTGAAGATGAATACCACAACAAATGTCTCTATCGAAAATGACTTTGACTTTTTAAACAAGTATGCCGAGTTGGGAAGGTCTCTCCACATCATGTCTCTCACTGTTTACTCCCTTGCCTTCGTTCTTGGTGTGCTGGGGAATGGAGTGGTTATCTGGGTGACCGGGTTCAAGATGAAGAAAACAGTCAACACAGTTTGGTTCCTCAACCTTGCTGTGGCCGACTTCCTCTTCACAGCACTCCTGCCCTTAAGTGTGACGTCCCTGGCTTTGGATTTCCACTGGCCTTTCGGCAAGTTCATGTGCAAACTAAACACTGCTGTAACCTTACTGAACATGTTTGCCAGTGTCTACATCCTGGTGGTGATCAGTGTGGACAGATGTGTCTCTGTGGTGTGGCCTGTCTGGGCCCAGAACCACCGAAGTGTACGAAAGGCATCCTTTGTGAGTTTGGGCGTTTGGGTCGTGGCTCTGATCCTCAGCATTCCATATTTTGTTTTTAGGGACACTGCTCCTTCATACATAAGCGAAGACATCATCGTCTGCTTTTACAACTTTGCCTTTTCTGATGACTATGAAACACCGTCTGTCAATCAGCTGAGATTGTTTCGTCATCAGGCCATGAGCATCATCCGTCTTGTTCTGGGATTCATCATCCCATTCGCCATCATTGTCTCCTGTTATGCTGTATTAATCCATCATGTCCGAAGGAACCGAACCCTGGCCAGCCAATCAGGTCGGACCTTCAAGATAATCATTGCCATTATCATAGCTTTTTTCCTATGCTGGGCTCCATATCATATTATTGCTCTAATTGAACTGGTGAATAACACGGCTACCAATCGAAGCATAACATTAGACCATGTTGTCACCTTTGGGACCCCCATAGCCACCAGTCTGGCCTTTATCAACAGTTGCTTGAACCCAGTGCTGTACGTTTGCATGGGCAAGGATTTCAAGGATAAAGTCCGCAAATCTGTCCTGAAGTTACTGGAGACTGCCTTCCAGGACGACGACTCTGGACCTCAAACTGATTCAAAGTCAGCAAACACCAGTGAGAGCAAAGCAAAGTCAAGTCAAAATACTGAATTGTAAGACTCTCCATGAAATGAACTGGAACATTGCATTATAAACCAAATCAAAATACACATGTACATTTTTTTTTCACTTTGACTTCATGCAAGCGTTCGCAAGTTGAGCTGTAAAAATAATAAAAGATTGAATTAATTTTTCAACCAAATATGGGTAGATTTAAGTTTAATTCTATAATTGGCCACCTGAACAGGTATCAAGGAGCAGTCCTTCAGTTCATACCATCATGGAGCTAAAAGTGATTGCAAAATGCCTGCATGGTAATTTTCACCATGCAAATCACCATAAAATGTAGAATTCTTATAATGTACAGATCATCTGGATGCAATCTATTCCCTGACAGATCAGTAAACATGTAAGTTAATGTGTGTTTACAGTTTTATATTAACTCCGTAGCAGTGTTTGCTTGACTTGGGTCTCCTTCTTTCCATATATTGTCTCATATTGCATTGGTCTGTCTTCAAACGCTTTGTTATTTGTCTTTTATTCTAATTTTAAATTATGATGATAATAATTGTAATAATGGTAATGATGATTATGAGGATTACTTCGTACTGTTTGTGCTCTATTATTTTTTTCCACCATTAAAATATAAATAAACTTGCTTCCCATTGTGTCTACATCATAGTCCTTGCACAATTTCATAAAAATTGTGCCTTGAATCTCTCTTTCTAGTATCATAATGTAGATATAGGATACTTTTTGTAGTTAATAGTCTTCCAACTTATGATTAAACTCTATTTGTTATATTAATTGAACAACATAGGGGACTGCTTCATATCATTAAGTATAGACCAGGTCAGAGGGGATTCTACACAGATGAATCAGTAATGTGCTGCAGAATCAGGTGCTTCTCATACCAAGAACAGGAAACTTTAGAGGAAACTAGAGACTGCTGCGGGCTGGTTGATTTCAGCCTCTAACAGCACAATCTGATTTTTGTTGCACTATTTGTGCTATTTCAGTTGTGAGAGACTTCATAAAGATTTAACAAGTTTTATTGAACTTTGCACAGTTATGATGAGAAATTAAATATTCTGTTGTGTTTAGACAACATTGTAACATTATCCTATCTTTATTTTAATGTGAAGCTGGGATACCTCCTGATTGAAACTGGATGAAGAGAATAATGAGATTTCGATGGATGGGGCTTCTGAGAGCTCAAATTTTGGCACTGGATGTAGTGAAACTGCAGGTGCTTGAGGTGGAAGAGGATTATGATGGCAGCTAACAGCAGCAGAGAGGAGATCAAATTCAAAGTTTGACAGGCTGTTTGAGTGGTTGATGGGGATCAAGACAGAGAGAGAGAGAGATAAAGAGAATTTAATATTAACTATAGAGACTCTAAATCACGACCCAGTTATCAGGGGAATGTCCACCTTTTAGAAAACCATTGCATTGAATTTTGCCCCCAGGCAAAAAAACAAAAAACAAAAAACAAAAACAAACAAACAAAAAAAAAAAACATGTGTGGCTAAATTAATGTATTTACGTTTTCTATGTAGTGTTTGCATGTGACTACCAGTTTTACTAAAAACAAATACTTCATAATTCAGTGAGAAAAGACAGGCTTGATGTTCAGCTTCACTGATGAGTAGCAGGAATTCATGATATATATATATTGCATTAAATCGTGCATTATCATGAGAGATGCGTTAGTAATACAATTAAGAAAGAATATGATTCATTCCCCGTTGTGTAACTGTTTGTGCTACTAATAACTTAGCTGACATGTAATTTGGTGAGTTAAAATCTACTGGGTTTGTCGGTCTCTCAGGGCTAAACGTCAAATAAGTTACATGCGGTATTTTAATTGGTCTTTTAGTTGGAGGAAAACTGAAGGACAGGGTGGTTGATTTGGGAGCGAAGCGGGTATGAAGGCACAGAAGAGACGCGGAATTAATAAATACAGGTTTCATGACTTATTTAAACAAAAAGAGTTTCAAATGGCTACGGACTGTAACTTCTTTATGGAGTCGTGATGTGACACACTTCGGTCCATTGGGGGGCAACATGCAAGTCTAACGTTGGTTTGTCGTCCGCCAGGAAAACCAAAGAAGAAGTCTTGTCATCACGAATGCTGCCATCTTGCGAGACGTCGGCAGGCCTGTGGCAAATGTTAAAACGATACCAATGCGATGTTGCATGATACATTGACTTTATCCTGAGATGTAGCAGATTCTGTGGTAAGTTGTGTCTACACTGACTGTTCGAACAAATTGAATGACTCCTAAATGTCTGATTATGTGTAAATCAAAATTTCTCTCTTTGCTAAATATTATGAGGTAGCTGCAGCTAATGTTAGCTATCGTCGAACTACAATTCAAGCTCACTGATTCACATTAAATTAAAACAGGTTGGGGGTTGGTCTTACTTTATGCATGTTAGTCGTATTATCTCTTTGAGGGAGAGTTTACCGGTGCATTTTCTTTTCCACTTAAAAGCGTTCATTGTAGGTTAACGTTAGCGAACTACCTAGCAATAATAATTTTCTGGGAGGCTTCAGTCGCCCCTTGCTGCAAGCGTCTTCTTTTTTTCTTTTTCTTTTTTTTTTGACAAATTCGTCTGTTTGCAAAAGTCGTGAAACCCTGACTATAAACATTTCTTTAAGTAAATAACCGTCATTAAACAGGTAGGCTATATCCTGTCAAATACTTCGTGACACCTCCCCTAAAACGACGTGCAATTATCACGTACGATTTATTTTCTTGTGTTTAAAGTATCCTTTTTGTTTTCAACCTTTTTACAGTGCATTGTTTTGACTGCAGTATTCCGCGCCGAGATTAAGAAAGCTGTTTTTGTGAAAATGACAGCTGAATAGTCCTGCGTTATTAAAATAATTTGCATTAAAGCTAATTCTTTGATGGTAAAGAGTAATGTTCAGTTTTATTTTGAATGATGTTTGGGTACAATTAGGCAACATTTGTACGATTTTGTTCCTTATTAAATAGAAAACTTAAGTTTGAGGTTGTTTTCAAATAGAAGCACCTGATATATAAATGTTCATACATATAAATGTTCAATACAATCACTGTCAGTACTTCAATTAAGAGCCATAAGTGTAATTCATAATGCCAGATATGGATTTACACAAATGTATCATTCTTAAAGCCAAAAACACTTAGATTTATCAGGCTTATGGAATTTCAAACAGTAGAATTAATGTACAAAGTAAAAAAATCACTTACAGCAATATTCAGAAATTAATCTTCAATAGAGAAGGGGGATTATAATTTGAGGGGAAGTATACATGAAAACACTTATCCTACGTACAACAAACACTTATTCTATGTACAAAAATGAAAAATTTTGCATTTCAATCTGTTGAGCAAACTATTGAACAATTCAAATATGGAGTTGAGGGGACATCCAACTATGACTGAGTTTAAAAAGAGATTAACATAAATAAATAACATTTGTAATTAACTTGCAAAATATAGTCAGATAGACGTGGAATGTGTAAGGTAGCTTGTGTATATGTTTCATTTGTTCCATGTTTCATGTCACATTTACGCTATCATAACCTAAAAGATATTGGCAAGTAATGAACTGTGTAATTTGCTTTAGGTTAACATTCAATCAACTAAAACTGTAGTGCGTAACTTTTTTCATTTTAGTGACTGTGTTTTACAGTCAAGCCATAGTCAAATGAGATGACACAAAAATTGATTACACCTATCAGCCCCAAACAACTTTCTCTGTATTTCTCAATATGGTGTTGTTAACAAGCTGGTGTTCACTGTCAACATTTGGCATGTAGAAGCTCAGGCACACAGGATGTGATGCGTTTTTCATCACAACTGAGAAGGGACAATGGTCCGCTTTGGAGACAAAGCTGAAGTGTAGTAGAAGACAGATGATACAGGTACACATTGGACAATGCAGTTGGCAGAAATGAGATGTCAATCAAAAGGTCAGGAAAAACAAATATTTGGAGGCGAATGTCTCACTGATATTTAGGCTGCATGACAGTCAGAGTTATTACAGACAATATGCAGAATACTGGGAACATCTGCCATAAATTTGGCATGTTGCAACCGCAGTTTGTGGATAATTATGGATGTTATAAGGATTTTTGACCAAATGCTTTACTGGACTTGATTGCTGAGACCTTTATCAGTGTTACAGGAGCGTTTTGATGGAATATTATCAATTGGTGACGTACAGTAAGGCTTCATCAATGCGTTTTTGGTAATAATGTAATTGTTTGTTTTCTGAAATAAGCACAGCTGTTCTCTTGTGATTGTGTCTGGAAATGTCAACCAAACCACAAGAATCTTAGCTTTTAAACTGTTTAATGCATCTGTGGGCACCAATCAACAAAAGTCTTACAATAATAATTTTACCTAGTTAACGGTGTGATGACATGCCGGTGTGACCTCTGAGGAGGTCATTCCTCATCCTCCTTAATTTCAGGGGGAAAATGGCTCTTAGCAAGCAGGTAGCAGAGTGATAGGAGTAGGGGTAGTGTGCGATCACTGAAGGCTTACTTATGTCGGAATTCCTCAAGGGGGCGACAGAGGTTACGCACTACTGCTTTGATGTAGTAATGAAGTTTAGAGTGACAGCATGTAGTCTGTTACAGGCATACCTGCCAACACTCCCGTTTTTGCCGGGTCTCTCCAGATTTTTAGACTCCTCTCCCATATTGTTATTTCTCTCAGAAAACCCCTGTAATATGTCTTTGGCCATAAAATCATTGAGAATAACCAGAGCTAATATTGTTGAGTTGCCAGATTTGGTATTAAAATGCAGTCTATTTACACAATCCACACTGCACACAGTTTTCAACTTATTTTTTACCCCAACCTGGCAACCTAGGGTACAACCCAGTTGCACTGTTGACCTGTGCACAAGCGGGCACCAGAAGTTAAAACTGAAAGTGAAGCATCACAGATGGAAGACAAAGACACTGGTGCTCCTCAAGCAAAAAAAAAAAAAAAGAAAAACACCTGTAAATTCAATAATATTCTCTGTGTGTATTGCTTAGCTGCACTTAAAATTAGCACATACTCATACATACATATAATACACATACATATAATATAGGGCATTATGTGGTTTTTACCCCCTGCCTCCAAAATGTTGGCAGTTATTGTTGTAGGCATGGGCGGTATGACAGTATACCAAGGTATTAAAAAATCCTGGGGGTAACATTTTCAATACTATCGGATGCTCCTTTTCTATTAAACTCATAGGGAGATGTTGTAATGAGGTGAAGTATTGTATTGTTCTGCACATGAGCACTGCTTGAGGGCAGGCAACCTCTGTGTGATCTACTGGTGTGACAGACAGGCAGCTCAGCAGAGAAAGATGGTGAGTGACGCTAGCAGCTCTGGGAACAGGACTAGGAGTCTGCTCCTATCTGGGATTATTTTGGCCTTAGTCTAGACAATAAAGGTGAGCCAGCCAACACTGAGGAAGCCTTGTGCACTACTTGCCTTAAAAAAGTTGTGGCTAAAGATAGTAACACCCACAAGTATGAATATTGTGTGATGAATTAAGTTGTCACTAATGACAGTAAAGTTGCAACTATCTGTATATTTTAACGATGGTTCAAAGCATGATTGAAAAATCCTTACTTGCCATGCATCCTATTGCCAAGTAGTTTTTATTTGTTCTGGGGTTTTTTTGGACTTTGCTCAAATATAGTCATATACCATATACCCAGGTAAAATGGAAGGTATAACTTCCATTTAACAAAAATAGATGAAAACATAACATGTGTCTCTCCACATCATCAAAAAGTGAGGACGGACCTGAACTTCCCTCCTCACTACCTTTATCTTCAAAGTCTTTTTCAAGAAAACCAGAATGTTCACATTTCCTGGGTCGAGGCAAGACCCCTTTGCATTCATCATGTCTTCTGCTGTTGAGAGCATGTGCTCAATAGGAACTGAGGTAGCAGGCACAGCGAGATATCAACTTGCCATCTTGATAATGTAAGGGTACTTACCACTATTCTCCTTCCACTAGGCCAGGGGATCTCCACTTACTGTGATACCTCTTGCTGTCTTATAGGACATCACCTCCTCTTTGATGGTGATGTTGGACGTTGTGTATGCACTGGTTTGCAAAAGTGTCCCTGAAAAATTCCCCAATTACTGACTTCTTTTGTGGAGGAGATCTCTTCCTCAACTCTGCTCCTGTTGGCTCTGTGGCTCCTTTACCCCGAAGAGAGAAAGAGAAGAAAGAAATCACTTCATTTATTTGGCTATTTTGTCATTGTTTACATTAATTTTCATATTTCATTAAATTATAATTGTTGGTATTTTCTAACAATTGCCTTTATTATTTAAAAAAGATATGAATCAGATAGCAATACCATAGACTCTATTATTTAAGCCTTCTTTTTTCCCCTTTTTGTTTCTTTTTAACCTCCTCTGTGACCTTCCCCTTAAGGTCAGTTGTGACATCACTGTATTACCTCTGGCACAGGGTAAATAGGGTACGTTTATTTATATAGTCCTATTTGTTCCATCAAAACAAAACCTAACACAACAAAAAATACGAAAAAGTACTTAAATACAATACTGATAAAAAGGACATTAATACATACCTATGAAGGTAGACCTATTTGTCAGGGATGTATCTGAGGTCAAGGCCTTGTCTGATGGCAACCTTAACTTCTCTAGTGATGGCACTGTCTTCATCACTTGGGGCCATGCATTGTAGAATCTTTCATAGGTAATATCAGGGACACAGACAGAGCAGTTTGAGTGCAGAAAAGCTTTGTGACTCTGGAGGGATTTGAGCACCTCAAGGACCTCCTCTGCCACACTGACATCACCATCAGACAAGATGACAACATCTTTATTTTTTTTCAGGGTCTTGTCTGTCAGAACAGAGTATACAGCTGCCTGCTGCTCAAGAAAGCATTCCAACGTCTCGTAGGTGGAGTTCCATCTAGTTGTGACATTATGTATTAGCATGTGGGTGTTAAGCTTCTGCATTTCTTGCTTGGCTTTCAGCAGATAAGCAGCTGTTGAGCCTGTGAGAAAAAGGAATCACCTTTATGCTCCCAAGGAGGTGATCGATCTGGTTCACTCTAATTCCCTTTTGGGATGCTAGATTTATCACATGGGCAAAGCAAGGCATGTGTGGGCCCAGTCTAACTTCTTTAAGTGCATTTGCTTGTTTTTTTGGTGTTAAGTTTAGTAACTGGAATATTGCTTTTGGGCCTCTCTAGCCTACATTTATCCACTACTGCTGTCAGTGCCTGTGCCAGATTGAGCTTTCAAAGGGAAGACATACCTGTAGCACCAGACTCTGCAACTCCCACTTCCTAGTGATGTAGTGCACCGTCACACTTAAGTGGCTTTCATTTACCCTAGTGGTCCATCTGTCGGTGGTGAGGGCAACAGAGGATGCCTCAGATAATTCCCCCACGATTTTTATCTGTCTTTTTCATAAAGTTCTGGCACAACTTTATCACTGAGGTAGGGTGTAAGGAGGTTTGTAGCGCCACTCAAGCACTTAAACCATGTTTTTAAATCCACAGTTTTCCACTTTTGAGAATGGCATCATGGTACTACTTTAAACAATGTATCAACAGATGTTTACATTGGATTGGGGGCATTCAAACACCAGTTTTTAATCCTTGATGCTTTGTGTAGACGTACCTAGAGTGTGCTGACAGTTTGATATCAGATAGCTTAAACCACATATGGAGGTGGTCTGGGTTGTTTTCTTCTGGATTGGTTTGGTCATGTAGATGCATTGCGCACTGACATGCATTACAGACCGCCCCAACCAACTAACATAATCTGCAACAGTTCTCCAATGGCTGCTAGTATGTAGTTTCTTGCGCGCAAGTGGCATCATATCGAAGGTCGCTATGTCAACCAATGCTCAAAAAAAATGTCAGTGGATCTGTGGAAAATTGGAGATGGATCCCCTGGACCACAAGTGAGACCCAGTTTCTCATCTCCCCCTGGGCCACTGGGCCAGGAGTTGGTACAGCAAAAGCAAGGCGACTCCTACTGCAACCGGCAATTTATGAGGAAAGCAATGATGTTCTTCTTACCTTTCCAGCTAACATGGCACTCGTAAGAGCTCTGTGCACAATGCCGCCCTGGCTGGTGCAAACTGACAAGGAAATGAGGTATGGACTTTTGTTTGCATATGAGGTGGGAGATCGAGTTTGGATAGAGGTTGTCACTGGAAATGTAATTTTTAATACATTGTGTGCACGCATGTACGACAATGCAGTCAATTGGCATCCAAAATGCCTCAAATCAGATATAAACCCCTGATAATCCATTGTGTAAACAGCCTTCACAAATGCAGCAATAAAAATCTCAATAGATTTGGTGAAAGTCTCATACCAGTCTGACTATTGTTCGTAAGGCTGCTTAAAGTCGTCTTTTTTTTTTTTTTTTTTTTTGGGTTTAATAGGCGTTTCACCCAAAAGTTGCACAGGGGGGTGTTGGTTTTTTAATATGTATCACCATAAGAGACAAAATTATATTTTA
>JAPZDV010000025.1:14378585-14395177 GCA_029814665.1 Acanthurus lineatus
CACCCATAAGTGGCACAGTGGGATGATGGTTTTTTCATATGTCTCACCATACTCGACATATTGATATGTTCAAATTGCTTCCTTGTGCGGCCATGCTTGCTGACATACCGTGACCATTTTGTCCACCACCCTTACTCCGTCACAGACATATTTTACAGGGAAGCTGAAGGACCATGGATCATCGATGATCTGATAACACTTAGTAACACTTGGACAAGTTAACATGGTGTATCAAAGTACAAACACATATACTTGCAGAGGGGAGGGAGAGTGCAAAAGAGTGGAAAATTGATGTTAGCTAGAAGCCCATAACCTTTGATCCCTAAAACTGATGGAGTTGTGAGTATTGGTCATCGGTGCCATTGAAAATCTATTAAGTTTCATACAAGTGTACAGTAATGCAATGCTGGGGCAGGATCCTGTTTTTCTAATGGTATTCTAACCCATTTACTTGCAGATACTTTAGCCACCTGGCAGTATCGGAGGCTAATCTGCTATGAATGCTGTGTGACTTTAGGAACAGGATACACCAAGCCGGCGTTGGCCGACATCAGACAACACGGAACTTTGACTGTTGCTTTGCGTCACGTCAGCCCTGTGTTTGAGGCAGTCAGGGCAAAGAGCAGCCCCTGCACACAGCAAGGCTATGATGATGCCAACTACCAACCTCACATGCACATTCAGCACTTAAGCAAGAGGTAAACTCTCCATACCAGCAGGCAGTGATAGTCTGTATTTGTCTTTCAAAAAAGAGAAACTGGAAGACTGTGGAAAAACAAAGTGATCGTGGAAAGACAAAGTGTGAGCCATTTTCTTTTGGCTAGTCTTGCCTCTCAGCATCGCGGACAGATTAATTGACAATATGGCTGAACTCATACTGAGTATCCAATTATTGGGTGAGCGTGTGAAAGAACGAGGGGAACCTTCTATGTGTGTCCTCTTCACTTCATTGTTGGCTTACCTTCATCACTTTTGTATCTCCTTCTGCACTGATTTGCTACCACACAACCAATCAAAGTGATCATTTGTTCTGAAGGCCAAAGCCTATTCAACATGTTGGCGAGTGACCATTGACACGGGTCACCCACACTCCCCAGGTGCGTTTTCCATTACTCTAGAAATGTACAAAATGGAAATAGTGAATTAAAAAATTGGTTATTCAAACCTGAATTTTGAAAAACCTCTCAAATATCACTTTTTTTGTTCTAATGAGGAGGTTTTTCAGACGTGCCAATAAAAAGTGGAATGGAAAGACTTTTTTTTTTTCCTTTACCCTATACTCACATCAGTGCATGGTAGTTCTACTTAAGCCAAACGTTTCACCAGTTACCCTTTACCCTGAACAGGTAGCTAGTTTTGAGTAGGAACCGGCTCCTAGGGACCTGATATGTCTCGTGCCACAAGAAATTCAATGATGTCACGAAGCTCGTTGAATGTTAGCCATGTATAAGGGCTTTGCCTTTTAATTATCACTGCTGCCTTTGTCCTCTGTTTAAAATAAACATGGCTACCTCAAAAGAGGTGACAGAAATGACAGTCCATACACGCAAGAGGTTCTGACCCAGTCCAAGAACATCCATCTTCAGTTTAAAAGAATACCATGATATGAGAGTTTTCAAGAATTACGAGGTTTATTCGTAGAACATCCTCAAATGGAAACACTGTAACTCCAACGCAATTGTGCATTGTCAAATATTTAGAAATATTGCTTTTATTTTGCACAAATCCGCAAAGGAAACACAGCTACTGATGACCCATCAAGGACTGATGGCTTGGTGTGTCCCTACCTTTACAGTGAAATGAGAAACCACAAAAGCAACCGTGTTATTTTCTTATTCATTTAATGACATGCGTTTCTGTAGACTGTTGAATCAGCAGAGGGGTACAAAGAGCTCTCAAGGACAATTAAGGAACATTACCAGAAGGAGCCTACATTAAGTCTAGATGGACAACTAAAATAGGCAATGCACTGTGTAGTTACAAATAACATCACATCGGGCTGGGTGATAAAATGTGGAGTGAAAGTGGAGAATACAGTCTCATACAGTATCATACAGTCTATGACCACCATGTGACAGTTTCTGCAAATTTTCGTGTGGAATGTTTTGTTTAGTGTGAATGAGTTTCTGTCATAAACCATCCAAGCTACCTTAAAGGTTGAAATGATAATTAATTGTGTTTGTTTTAAGTGATTTATACTGTGATATATGACAATGTCAGCTCTCAGGCAGGGCTAGGCAACTAACTGCTAATAGAAGTAAAAAATTAGCACAGCATAATTTAATTTAGCACAGACACAAATGTCATCTAAAAGGAGCACACTGTCATACTTGGAAACCAAAGTTGAAGCAACTCCTGGCCCAGACTTGGCAGCCAGTTCATTATTCCCTCATAAAAAATAATACATGGGGAAAACTCAGGAAAACACAGGGTATCTGCTGGTATTGAATACCAATCCAGATACGTGCTTTGTTGTTGTTATTGTTGTTGTTTTTCTTAAGATGTTACCATTGCTGCATAGTATTTATTGGAGTTACTTTCATGTCGGGTACCATGATGCTACTAAATAATAATATTGACAAAGAAACATTATATGTGGATCGATCATGTCCTGACAATACCCAATCTGCTCAAGAAGTTTAGCACTAGTGTCAGCACTAATTCGGCATGTCAGATTTGTGTCTCTGTAGTGGTCTGGCAAGACCTTATAATCCCAATACGAGGAGATCTAAAATTTCGCCAATAGAATTCCTTAAGACTTGTGCATAAGTAGATATGTGAGTAGGAAACTAATATAGGCGACCTCCAGCTAAACCTTTTAAATTGTAAAGGACATTTTTCTGCTTTAAGCAGTAACAAGTAAGCAAAATAAGTTGTTGACTGGACAATCACCAGTGGTTAGATTAGAAGAGAAAAAGGGCTGCATGCTCACAGTAGAAGGCAATGCTTGCTTACTTAAGACTTATGATTATCTTAAATTTTCATTAAACTAACTTAGTCCTCAGTGGTCTGATTTTTTAAAATTTTTTTTATTCCCTCAGGTGCTGATACAGCATGGAAAACCTTAGCAGGAGGGGGAACATTCCACTTTTAAGGACATCTTTTTAGGACCAGACTGTTGAGAGTGGACGCACTGATTCCCCCATGGAAACCAACTTTGTGGGTGTCTGGATAGAGTTTGCAATCACACTTGCATACTGAGAAGTGATGCCATCAGCACTTGGACAAAATTGTTTTATGATGGAAAAGCAGAAATCAGTGAATACTGCTTCAACACAAATGGGTGGAGAATCGTGTACATTCATCTGCACAGAGTGTGGTGATGGGTTCAGCCAGTACTCAAATGTGTTGGCCCACATGGCCATTCATGGACCTTTGGAGTCATTCTCCTTTGATGGCTCATCGAATGGATTTGAAGTCCCTCGAGAATATGTACTACAAGAAAATGGCACATTGACAGTTGTGAATGGCTTAGTACCGTCACATTCATCTGTAAAATCAGTATCTCCTGGAGTCTTGCCATCTCATTTTCAATCCCCTATCAAACCAGTTTCTCCAAAGCCACAGCCTTCTCCTTATAGAGATGTGTTTAGGACAAGGCCGTCAGATTTGAACTCTGACAAGTCTCGCCAGGGCCATTACCGTTGTGAAATATGTGGCAGATCTTTTAACAGCCTGCAGAGTTTACATCGTCACCAACAATATCGAAACACAGAGAGAGGTTACAAGTGTACTTTATGTTGTAAGATTTTTGAAGGTAGACAGGACCTTGAAAAACACCTCAAAGACCACACCAATGAAAGCTTTCAGTGTTGTGGCCATTGTGGTAAGCGATTCCTTAAAGTAGATGCACTGAATGCTCATCAAAAAGAAAAACACCTTTCTAAGACTACAGCTTTAGGTAAATCTGAAAATAAGCAGGAAAGAAAGTTTGAAAAAACATATCCATGTAGGAAGTGCAAGTTAAATTTTTTCTGGATGTCAGATTTTCAGACACATTCATTGTTCCATTGTAAAGGAAAAGACCCTGATGCTTCATTAGTACCTGAAATTGAAACAGAGAGGAATTTCAAGAATAAAGAAGATACACCACTTGAAAACTGCTACAGTAATGGTAAATCTATTGATGTCAAGATAGGGGATAGTAAAATGTTTTGGGATGTTACTAGGGCGAAAGACACCGGACACTCTTTTACACCATACAGATGTGGTCTATGTGGAGATCGTTTCCAAAATTTAACAGCTCTGAAGGAGCATCATCTCACGCATCAAACTCAGGAGGAAATAGATCGGCTAAATCAAGAATCACAAAGAACTTGTAAGCGAAAAATGCCACCTAAAGGCAGACGTAGAAGAGGGGCTAATCCAAATGGCAAGCTGCATCCATGCAAGCACTGTCACCGTGTGTTTAATCATTCAAGTAGTTTATCTAGGCACATGAGATACCATAAGGGTACAATGCACACATGTGTTTTTTGTGGTAGACATTTTCCACAGCGCTGTGATTTGAGAAGGCATGTTGCCATGTACCATAAAGCTGAATTAGAAAAGAAACCAGGATTGAAACAATTGTACACAAATCCACAAAATGGGCCTGCCCCTAACTCCCTTAATGGCGACAACAACACATTCTCTCCTGAAGATAAAACCAAGAGCTCCTCTGACACTGAAACAGCTGCATCCCCAGAGGCACATCCAATGGGCAAACAATCTGGAAAAGCAGGTCGAGTTAACTACAAATGTCAGGAATGTGGAAAGAAATTTGGGCTGTTATGTGTGTACCAAAGGCACTTGCGCTATCACAAAAAAGAACCAAGCAAGTGCCCCAAGTGTCCAGCTCAATTCAAGAATTCCTCATCTCTTGAGCTCCACCTTCAAAATCACCCAAGCACTGAAGTAGGTGATACTGGACAACCATGTCACGGCACTGATTCCAGTGAGAATATGCCCCTAGATAAGGCTAATGCAGAGGACATAGAGGATGACTATATGGACCATACTCAGAATGATAAAGGAAATTCTTCAGAGGTTCTTTACGAATGCACTGAGTGTACTGAGACATTCTCATGTTTGAAGATGTTTCTTCAGCACCAGACTTCTCATGGCTCAGAAAACAATGGGTAACTATCATGTCAGATGCATACTGCTATTGCCAACAATCAAGCTCCTAGGAGTTAAGTGTTTTTAACTCTATTGAATGGAAATATTTGAATAACTGTATGGGATTATTTAAAGTCTGTTTGTAATGGTTGTTTTAATTACTTTTACAGGTTTTTTTTTTCTTAAGCATTAGAAGAAAAGTCTAGTTTATTGGGGAATTTCAGGCCACCAGTTAGAACAGAAGTAAGGTTGGGTGTTGAATTAAAAAACACTTATATGGACACAACTTCAACATACATGACATTCATAAATTGCAAGTTTAAACAAATTTTTTAAGGTTTGTAATTAATTTGAAGACCCTACGAATTTTGACAAGTTAGCGTTGTATTTTTTGCACCTACCCATGCTGTATTGCAACATTTTGCATATATTTTACTTGCAAATATGTGTTGTTGACATTTTGTTTTATATGTGATATGTGTATATCTCCCTTTTGAAAGGATAGCATTTTCAATTGATAGCATTGTAAATGTGCCATTAAAATTGTACAGATACTTATGTGCTTTCACTTTTGCTTTGAATCCCTTTTTACTGCAATGTAAAAGGAAAGGAAACTCTCTTTAGTGCATATTTGGTTGTTACTAGATGTCTTTTCAACATCTTACTATACATTTTATGGAACTGTTGTGCTAAAAGAGATAGCAAAAGTACATTACACAACATTTTTTTTCTTAAATAATACTTGTGTAAAAAAAAAAAAGACTGGTAATAGTACAACTGATTCAATTTCTTTGCTTAAGTAAAAGTAAGAAATTACAGCTCTGAAATGTACTTTAGTACAAATGTAAAAAGTATTTATCTGAGGTAATTATGTTAACTAATTCTGTGCAAAGCTAACTGAACCTCACAATAATATAATAATAATAATTTGAAGACTATTAAGATTAAACCATTCCAGCTTAAAAAATAAAATATTATATATATATATATATATATATATATATATATATATACCTTTTTAAACTTTTTGTAAAACAAAAAATAGTTGTAGGCACACAAAGTAGGATAGGTTTCCTTGTTCAATGAACCAAACTCACAACACGCATCCTCTTTGTGGGTGATTTTCCCTCTCTGTGTCGCTATGTCTTTTATGTTGCAACCTCTTGTTACACTCTTGCACACTTAGTTGTGCGCTGATGTACTCACCAATGAACTGTGGTTTCGCTGTGTTTTCCCACTATCCATGAAGACTGAAATCATTCTTGATGAGGGGAAGGCAGTGTGCAGAGACTAAAATAGAAACAATCATAAATATTCTTGGTGTATTCTGGTGTGTTCAATCATAAATAAAGAGCTTATTTTAAAAATGTAAGGAATAGAAAACACAAATATTTGTGTTAAAATGTAGGGAGTAAAGTAAAAAGTTTTCAGAGAAATAAATATTTAAGTAAAGTACAGATGCCTGAAAAAAATACTTAAGTGCAGTAACACAGCACTTCCTTACTTCCCAATTCTGAATGCATAAGGTTGACGTCAACCCCCCAGTAATGAACCCCTCTACTAAGTTGTTAAAATGGAGAGTCATTGATGTGAAGGCAAATGTTGTGGCTTCTTAATTTCGGGGATATTTGATAAGTTTTGACAGCTTGTGTTTTGTGACACTGGGGTATAGTTTGTAACAAACAATATCAGTGATTGGTTCTATAATGTTTGCTACAGCTTCTTTAGAAAGTATCCGTAGTAAGTGGTTGTACACGGTGTCCTTGATTGGCTTGTGGACAACTTGTCATATAGTGCCTTCAGTGACATGTAAACTGGTTCAGTATAATAACTGAGAGGAAATGGTTGGATTGCATAGGGTGCTTACTTTTCTTACTAGTGTGCAGCTTCCTCAAGTGCCCTTTTTGACCTTAAAAGTCTCAAGTTCCTGTCTGCCTAAAATCAGCCTTATGCTGAAACATTGTGACTTTTGCGAGTTGTGGATTCTTGGACTATTGATTGATGACCTCTCCAATTTGGACTTTATGAATGAAAATGTTCTGATCATGGTTGGGACCTGTTGGTAGTGCAAGATGAAAGGGCATGTGGTTACCAAAACCAACAGTAAACATTTACAGGCAACCATGCCCATACAAAACTTTGTTAGAGTTGTTCTTCTTAATCCCCAAAAAGTATCTGGCTCTAATTAGCCAACAGCAACAAATAGTGATGGATGGGTTTCGTAGAACCCAAAATACTTTCACATGCTGTTTTTCATATGTTCTGGTGTCATGACTGTCTGCTCTGGATGGTCCTGCTCATTATTGTCCTCCAATTTTGCAAACAAAACAATGTTAACATTAGTGTAGGTAACCGATTGGTCAAAAGGCCTTAGAGAATGCAATAGGTCAGGCCATAGTGAAGTTTTCAAGCTCCCTCTGCTGAACAAAAGCCTTCATGTAGTTATTCACTACCAGTGTCTTAAGGCCTAACCCTAACCCTAAAGACATGGTAGAAACACTAGGGGAGAGTACCACTTCCTTACAGCATTGTGACTAAGAATGCTGCTGTGTTCAAACATTGCAGAGAGTGAGAAGATGACCTCTGTCCTAAAATACAGGTTGCTATTGACACACAGGAGACAACTGACAAGGTCCATGACATAATCTTAACAGATCGACCAATAACACAAAAGTATATTGACACAGAGTTGAGTAACTCCCGGAAACGTGTCAATACAGTTATAAACAACAAATTCCAAACAATAAATAAATATAATAGTTGCAGATATGGCAAAATATTTTGAAGGAAAGTCTTGTGAGATTGTCAGTGACAATGAAGACAAATGCTCTAGGAGACCTGGATGACTTAAGGTTTTTACACACATATTGGGGCTATTATTTCCATGTAATAAATTCACAAATCAATAGGTTCAATCAAACTCCTGTTTTATTATGGTGTCTCACACACAAGATGTGATGTTAAGTCCTGTGATAAAGCAAGAAATTAATTTATTCTCTTCTTTAAAGGGGCTCAAACTGTACCACAGACATCCTAAAATACATCCAAAATTGGCCGTGATAGAGCTTCAGCTCTTAAATGGGACAGTCAAACTCCCCATGTGTCTCTTCTGGTTAGGATGCGGTGTACCCCAAATCTCCTCTTCTTTTGTAAGTTGATTAACAAGAGATGCCCCTCATCATTGGGGGATGTTGACTTTGTTTTGTTGCTCTGCAAAATATTTTCTGGCATCATGATGAAAATATCCCAAATCTGTAATGGGTCCAGTGCGAATGGGTTTGATGCATTGTATGTGCTTGCAATTTTTTATACTTTTTCCTCTCATTTATTCACCATGGCCTAAGTTTGTAAGGACCTTTACACACTGAGATTTGCTGAAGCTTGATTGGGGAGAAAAGGTCTAAGCAATATTGGTAAGAACACTGTGGAGTGCCAAACCTTTTCTAAGGGATTCTTCCTGGGGTAGGAGTAAATAATACTCTTAGTCTCCCAAGACTTAGTGTGTGTCTAAAAGAGGTTTCCTGTCTCTAATCTTAGTATGTCAGAATATAAATGTTTTTTGATTTTAAACATGACACAATGCTTGCCTTGGTTTTATTATGGTTAGAAGGTCACATGTAGTACATTCCAGGGTGGTGTCTTCTATATTTTAAGATTTGTGACTGGCTTAAGTGTCCTCAGGATATCTCTTAACCTTTGTTACTGTGGTAACTGCCATGCTCTATCAGTATAGCTTCCATTCTCTGTTTTCTCTGAGAAGTCAGTGTGGTCATAAATTTTGGGCTGCATGCAGACTTACATAAGACATCCAATTGTGCTGAGTCTCATATAATGGGGCAGATGACACAATTCATTGTAAGTCACACAGACTATTAAGGTTGATGCATAATTCATCTTTAAAATTGTGTTTTACAGATTACAAAATCTTTTTCCCCAGTGGTAGGGTAAAATATGGGAAGACGATGCTTGTGGTTCTTATGTGATAATTACATTCTGAATAGGGCATTAGGCCACTTGTAGTTTACCCATATTTTCTTGCAAATTACTAATGTCAGGAATTGACCATTAACCTTTCAGGTTAAGCAGTCTCAGCCAGGCAGCCAGACTGAAGCCTGACAGATACGAGAAAATCAATGGAAAATTTGATTGGAGTGCTTGAAATAGGTGATAACTACACTTATCATCTTAGAGCAACATTAGAGGATAAAAAAGTGACAAAAGAAATGGGAAGGGCTCACTCCCACTCATAAATGTATGGAAAAAATCTTTATCATGTTTCAAGTTGGTGCCTTTTTCATTCCTAGAAGTAGACAATTGAGTGCATAAACATGAAAAATCTCTGGGGCCTTGAAGCATGCACACTGCATGCGTTGTTGTGTCCCTCTGGCCCTGCATTAGTAGGGGAAGCATTCACTGTCGAAACTTCCTCTACCTGAGACAGCTAACCTCCCGTTGGGTCCCTGCGCAAATGAATGGCAGAAAACAATGTGATGATAACTGATAACATATAACAGCCACACTCTGCAAATTTTATTGGACCAAGTGTATAGAATTATGGTGATATAAAGAGACATATTGTTGTGATTGTGATACTTCCGATGATGTGTTTGGGAAAAAGTCTGTTAAAAAAAAAAAAGCCAGCGTATATTAAGAGGCATCCTAAGAGACTTAAAGTGCATTCTGTTGTCTCCATTTTCAAAAGAAAACAATATTATCTTGCACTTTTCTGTAACAGCAAGGTTTTCTTTTTATCTATAAGTGAAGCTTTTCGGCCAGTGGCTTGGGGTTCTAGTACACCACAAACTTTCAACTTTTCAACCTTAAGGAGACACAAACATTTGTATACCAAGAGAAGAAACCCAAAATTTCCTTCTCCAATGTTGATTTAGAATCTAAGAGAAATAAGATACTGGTCCACAGAGTACTGCTTTCCTATGTTGCAGGCATCCACATGATGAACAATGAGCATGCCCTCTGGGTTATTGTGGCAAACTTGGAAAGACTTTGCTATTTGAGCCTTACCCTCGGACTGCCAAGTTCCTAAGCTAAAACACAAAATTTTCCACTTACACACACTTATCACCTCAAGATATCTGTCCCGCATTGCACAGGCCACAGATGATCTATGTGAATGTACTGGTGTTACTAACAGAGTTGAATGGGACAGTGGTTTTTATGAAGCCTTCAGGAGTGCTTTCGTAATTTTTGCTTCACTAAATTCTTTAAAACAAGTTAGGGACCAAATAAGGACTCTTTCAGACCAGATGCTCACTGTCACACTAAAGCAAGGACCTTGTCACCAACTGCTGAACAACAGCTGGAGGCCTCTTAAATTAACTGAGCCTTTATATATTTCTGAGCTTGGTGAGGATTATCTCCTGCAACCTTGCAAGCAGGAAACAATCGTCTAACACAGTAACATAGTGCGGCACAGTTGCACCTGGCTTTGTTTGAAGAATTGGTTCCTTGAACACATCAGGGGACCCCTAACCCTATGGCCATAAACCAGTTTAAGAGCGGTGTATCCCATAGTCCAATAGATTAACTCACAAAATCTTATAGCAAACAGCAAAAATGGAAACGCAACAACCCAATTTTCAGGAAACATGACCCTAGGAAGCACTTAGGCTACAACACAAGCAATGAATGCCCCCCCTCCCACACAAAACTTTAATACAAAACATAACTACGTAACACCTGAGCAAAATACACACACACAAAATGTTGGCCTACTCATTGTTAACTGTACAACCCCATGTGACTTAGTAAAGCCAAGTTAACAACCAAGAAAACTGACTACACACAAGAAGAACCCAACATGATACACAAACAACACATTGTGCACAACACTGCCAAATGTCATACTGTTTGATAACCTAGATCCTAACTTTAAGATCGGCAAGACCATAACCTAGCATCTCTCCCTGCGTGTTGCATAAGATGTGAAAATGGGAAAATCATCTACCCTGGGTGACAGTAACTGTTCTGGTTGTGTATGAGAGGATATCCACACAGCAGCCAAATCACTGTCTCACTTAAAATGATCAGTTCACTCAGCTTAGGAGGACTTTAGCAACTACCCTTGGGAGCTGCTCATGTGGTCTCTTCGCACTCATTGCTCATGCCAAGAGCACACTGCACGACTTTCAGAATCGTCAGATCATTGTGCCATTCACACTTCACAACTAGTTGTCTTGTGTCTGGAATTTTAGAGTTGTGATGTAGTTCACACTTCACAACTGGGCGGTGACAAGGGAGTAACACACTACAAGACTTTTGACCAGGAGGAATCCCCAATAAGCCCATCTGCTGTCCAGACTACACTTTGTCACAAAAAGCACACAAGAAGTGACACGATGATGTAATACAACACGTGAGATAGGAACGAAAATTCCTGCCGGTCACAATTTGTTTTGCGTTGGAGATGGATGCCTGTCGGAAGCAAGTGTTTGCAGTTGTTTGTTTCTTGCTCTCCAGCAATACGAAAAAGAAAAAAGAAAAGAAGATGGGTGAAAAAATGGATTAGGATGCATGGACAGAAAGGATTGTCTGTGTATAGTTGCAAAAACAATAGTGTTCTGCATTGGAAATGCTCCACCTACATTGGCAACCCCTCCCCAGGTTTCCCCTGTGTGTCTTGCACTCTCATTGGCTGTTGCTCTTCTTAGGTGTCGCTGACTCATTCCAGATATTAAGCGTGCTAGATATCTGGGAGGTTTTGGGGACACATCATCAAGCCCCTCGTCTCACATCTTTGAAGAGTTCATACATACCACTCCAGTACCAACTTGCATGTGCTGAGCCACTGCCAATTTGCCTCTGATCTGGGGCTCTTTTTAGAGAGCTCATTAAAATCTTCGGGGACTTAGAAATCAGGGCTAAAGTCAAATAGTGTAAACTAATAGTTGAACTTTGGTTTAATAAAGTGAGCATTTACAGCATTGAGGTGGATGACACAAAACTCCACTGTATCTGTATCTCTTGTCTCCAAAAGTACCTTGCAGTTGTCGGCATGGTATCTTGGTTTAAACTCAAACCCGGACATATTTCCCTCCCTGAGTTTAACTACTTGTTGCAGCTAAGTAAAATGAGAGTTAGCCCCTGACTCTGCCCCTCCCTTCCCCACCTTTGTGACATCAAAACAACTTAACTTGTCCTTTTCCTAGCCTAAATAATCAATGCTGTGTTCTACATTATATTATCATAATACCAAATAAGTTAATGTTACACATTAATTACCAAGGTGATACAAACTAGCTCCTTGTGCTGATTCTATTGTAAGCATAGAGTAATTAAATATTTAAATTAAGCTATTTAAAATAAAAAAAATATCTTGTGTGAGACACTACATGTGAGTACTCCATCCTACAATATTATGACTGTCATTTAGAGGGAGAGAGGATAAGAATCATTTAACACTTTAAGTCACATTGTTAGGGTGGGATCTTTTCTCCCAAGTTTTATCGATGTATCGTATTTATCAAGACAACAGAAAGTGTCACCAATGACTTGTCCACAATATTGTTTTTATTTATATATATATATATGTGTGTGTGTGTGTGCATTTATATATTTAAATATATTATACAGAAACATATACAATAACTAAAACTAAATATGTAAAGGACAACAATGTTGCAGAGCAGTTAACTTTGCTGTGAATGTATATGAAGCAAGTTATTACAGCTCTATGATTTTTTTTAACCTATTACCCTTGATCATTTGCTCTAGACTAGGAGTTACAAAATGGTAAACAAGTAAAAAATATCTACACTTTATCTATTTTTATGAGTTTCTAATAGAATTCAATTGTATATAATATTTACTTTATATAAGATTGTGCATTTCCTCAGAGAAAAAGGTAGCATGGGTTGGTCTGCTTGATACGTGGTAAGACAGGCATAGACTTCTCTTGCAATGATGTTAAACATCATCACTTTCACTGTAAAGAAAGAATCAGCACAGTGGACCTTCACTTCCTCAAATGATTGTACTTTTTAATGTGGTATTTCATATCTCCTTACCATCTCGATATTGTGTTTTACCCACAGCTTGAACAGAATCTCTTTTTCAGAGGATGACATTCTCAAGTCAGTGCTTGCAGAAGTGAAGCATGTGCGAACTGCATTCAGTTGCTGTCATAAAATCCTTGTGACAGGCAAGTTGTGGAACAGCCTGTACAGACAAGAGACACTATGTTTGACTTGCCCTCTAAGGGGATGAATCTCAGAACACACTGAGCAGAACGAGCAACCTACATGAACCAATGCAGATAAGCAAGTTTGCTACAATATTCTGCCCTTATTTTTGGAATGTTTCAAGCACTTTCCAATTCACGTTTGGTCCACCCATTGAGATTTTGGACAAGATATGTGATTCTGATCTCTGAGGAGAAGTCTGTCAGTTTTTCATCAATCTCTTGAGCAGTTGATTTGCCCATAAACTCAATGCTGATTAATTAATTCTTAGCTTAGGCCTGCCTTATAGCCTGACATGCATGAGTAACTACTTAACCTGTAAACAGTGGTTCAGACATTCATCAAATAACATCACACATAATCTTTGCTACCATACTTTTGACATAGTCATTTTCTTAAGTTAAGGAGACATTACAAAAGCACATATGACCACTTATGTTCCCTGAAAGTATTTTGGGCAGCTGTCTGGGTGTAGGGGAACAAGTCCTGAAAAATCTGGCTTGTGTCTTCATATGACTAACAGGAAAAGTTAGAATTAGTCATCTTTGGCACCCACTGTCACTCTGCAGTTTAGGCTTTGTTTCTGGAGACAACATTCAAATGGTCCCTTGTATGATGGTTGACAAGAGCGAAGCACTGCAGCTGGAAACCAGTGTCATGTTGGTCACTGAGGTGAAAAAATTAATAGATAGGAATCAAAGTGTGGTGCTAAGCTACTTTAGCGTGGCTAGCTAGTGCTGCTTTTCCCCTGCTTAAAAAAGTAAACATTTAACTACCTAGGCCTAGTCCATGTTTTACCAGTTCCAGGTCTTGGTCATTCTCTAGCCATGCCTTATACTTTTCCAAGTGACTTCAGCCATTATGTCTACATTTTCTTGGCATTAAATATTGTTAAGTACAAGCTACAGCTCAGGGCAGGGCCTGACTTTACTCCACATGCAGAACAACAAATTGTCTAGTGACATAACTGATCCGCCCAAACACTCACATATTGTTTTTTTAGTTGATCTTGGCTGGACTGCATACACTCTATTAACATGTCTTTATTAGGCAAATTTCCTTTTCTTTTTTCAATACTCTCCAAGACTTTTTTATTTTCCCAAAACTTGTCCAGGTTTGGATATTGCTTGTATTGAATTCGATGATTTCTGAAGGTTTGTAATGAGTACTAAACCTATGCATGTTAGGGATAAAGAGTGAATAATCCACACTCCCCCCCCACACAAGCTGTAATTAGTTCATGGGCTCCCACAAGAGAGGCATCTATCCAGCTCCTCATTATCAGTGGACTATTTTTCACTCCTCTAGGTGGCAGAGGAGCAAAAATGTTTTTTAAAAATTGAGAACTTCGAGATCTGGTTCAGTGAACCAAAAAGAAGGCTGTTCCAGTTTTGCGCAACTTTGCTATACATGCTGATACATGCAGTAACCTATCCTTTACTAAGTGATCTGCACATTTGAAGGTAAAAACAAAGTAAACCTGGTAGGTGCAAAAAGTTAAGTAACCATCTGATAACACATCTTATATATTCAGAGGATCCTTGTCACCCATCACCAGTGAGCTAAAATACTGGTTGTGAGTGTTTAAGGTTTTTTTTCTCTTCTCTGGCACAATATGTTGTTTTTCATCTTGTGAACAAGTCCTTGTGTGCCCCCTCAGCCAAAGGGGTTTAGAAGTGGACCAGCAAGAGGGGTGGCGCCATTTTGTAACAAGTCTTAACCACAAAATGGCTGTTGGAAACGTATTAACTCTTTAATGGCCAACCAAGTCTAGTCCAGGAGACAACTAAGGGGACCTGAACAAGTTTGCCAGCAACTTTCATCACACACATGCAACATTAAGGGAGTGGTACTGAAGCTGCATATGGGAGCTCAGAGGTACCAATGACGCCTTAAGTGATGAGCCCTGTTGCTGTCAGCACAAGTTGTACTGCCTTTCTGCCACAGCACGTTAGGAGTGCAGGAGCAGCTGCCGCAGCAAGGAGGCAACCGCGGTGCAGTCGCCCGGAAGGAGTCGTCCTACCGCCCCGCCAGGCTCTGGCAGAGTCAGCCATAGAACATGGAGGGGCGGGCTCTGGCGGATTCCCGGCTCCTTGTTATTGGTTGTAATCAGGCAGTTGTATAACGTACGCACAATTTCGGGCACATTGTCTGAAAATGCGCAAATAAAGATAATGGAGGCTGATCCGAGTATAGCGCCATTACCAGGAGCAAAACAAGCTCTCTAGCACACGCTGTGCATAAGAAAACACGAGATTCTAAAACTGATCGACACTCATCGGCTCACAGTCCAGAAAGAAAAAGGTTGTCCCGACTGTATTTCTCAAGAAAGACGGAAGCCATCGCCAAGGACGAGAGCGTTTTTTTCTATATACTGACAAAGACAGCCGAGATGTAACGGAACATCTTTCAACGAGGTCTTCTTTGGTGATTATTAAAATACGGACAATGTAGTCGACAAGCCTCAAAATAAATCTAGCGGCGAAGCACGCGAGAACAACGCGGAGCACCGATCCGGTAGGTTGTCCTGCCAAAGACCAGCAGAAGAGAAGCCATTAGCTGTTTGGTTTCAGTGCTAGCTTGGGTCATGCTAGTGACTTAGGTAGCTAGCTAGCTTCACCGAGAGCATCGATTAGCGTTAACGTCATTGCAAAATAATTTAACACGTGGTTGGAATTGCTAACCGCAAATCTGACAGCTGTTTTGCTTATAGTCTGGCTAAAGGTACAGCATCCTACATTAACATAAACAAGACGTGGTTAACACAGGCTGCAGTTGTCTTGTCTTATTAATAACTGTAACATCGAATGAATGCTTATCTCTTTCAAAATAATCATTGACACATTTGCGAGAGAAAGTTAGCGAATGTTGTATACATCTGCTTGTAATCAGCCATACAGTTTTACTTTACCAGGCTAGTGGCAGTTGATTTGTCGTCTTAGTCAGTTCCTTTAAAGGACGTTAAGTTGTCACCCTCTAGTAAATCAAATCCAGTGATTTTTACCTTTCAATCTCAGTTTTGTTAGCTTGAGTCATGCATGTCTGTTATCTGCTCACTGGTTATTAATCCTATTGCAAGACATAATCCTGAGAGAACTGGTTGTTTTTGTATCGACAGAGGTCAGCAGTTAGAGATGGACTGTTGAAGTTTAAGAATTCCCACACTTTCCCATAAGTTGAGGACTACAATGAGCCTTAGCAAGACAGTGATTTTTTTTTTGTCAGTGTCATTGGTTTTCTTTATCTTTGTGAAAAGATAAATGTAAAGAATTATCTGTCCATGTATGGAATTAA
>JAPZDV010000025.1:14395277-14422880 GCA_029814665.1 Acanthurus lineatus
ACCCTGTGATGGGTTTCTTTTCTTTTCTAACCCCTCCCCTTCTTTTGTTGTTGTCTTTCTCTCCTGTAAGATAAATATCTGCTTCCTTCAACCAGTTCTTTGGAACTGAAGAAGCTTCTCGGATGAGAAGTGAAATGTCTTCCCAAAAATTCAACATAATTTAGTTGCCTTGTTTTAATGACTTTTCAAGATAATCATTACCTGGATGAATGAGAATCTACACAGACATAACTACACACAGCACTGCTGCAGGCATGTACACAGCCCGTCCTTTTACTGGCTTAGCTAAATACATTAGCTGTTGTGCACAACAATGACAGCTAAGCTGTGTCGCCAGCATAGAACTTACTCAAATTGGCATATACTACTACTGCAAAGCCCTTGCACTGAGTTTGAATAAAAACTAAAATAAGTAAAAGTGCCACTTGGAGGTATTTTGCATTACCAGGAAAATGACTGGGTAAAGGCTAAGGATGTTTATAAGCCTGTATGCAAACAACGCTACCAAGTGTTGTCAATAGAGGTGAGTCGCACGTTAAATTGGCAAAGCATCTTAAGGAACGACATACCTCTCTCTCTATTCATAAAGCTCCCTTTTAAACATTGTTGAAATATTTTATATTTAATAGCCTTTTTTTCAATGGCCAGCAGCCATTAGCTGGCTGTTAAGTTATCGTTAAGCTAACAGCTAGCAGTTGTGGCTGTGCTTAGCATGCACATGAACTAATGTTCCAGTCTTTATTAAGAATATTTTTATACCTCTCAATTTTTTTGACATTTTTTTCATGCGTTATTGAAAATGGTATTGATTATTTAGTATTTTCTTGGGTATCAGTATTGAGTTAGAAATTCTAGTATCATGACTACCCTACTCTTAACATGTCATACACACCAATGCCATTGCGACTTTTGTACACTGATGCACATTAGTTGCTGTTATTACCTTCCTTTCTGGCTTAGAGGCAAACCAACAATGACCACTACAGTAACAACTCCTAAAAACTTCCTCTTGACACAACTCTGGTCAATGATGATGATCCTTGACTCGAAGTTGGAGCCATCCCTGGCCTGTTGATGAAAGTCCTTGTAAACTCCAAAATGGTTCTGCCTCTGCTTAGGAGTCATGAAATCACAAATGTGCAAGTCCCAGTTGTCAAAAAACAAGTGTAATTGAGGTGTTGAGGATGATCAAATGATGTACTAAAATACTTACTCATGAAAGTTAGTACTTGTAAATGCGTACGTGCCATTCCTGTACAACAGCTGGAATGATCTTTTCAAGTAAGAAAAGACAACATTTAAGCCATATCACAATATAATGATATCCAAATCCGATATCTAGTTTCCTGTCTCTGTATTGTTATGATATGTATGTATTGCCCGTGCTGTAACTTGATTTGCAGTTGTATTGCTAGAACAGGTGGGGCAATAGAAGTTGTTGTGCGTCTCCTAGGGGGGCGGAAAAGTAAGAGGAGGTGGTGGTCGAATGAAAAAATTGCAAAATGCAGAGAGAAAGGCCTCTAAAGATTTTTACAAGACCCTCTAATGTGTTGGTGGCCCATCCTTTTTCTTTGGCTCTTTTTAGTGATGTTTTTTAGAAAATCCACATCTCTGTGGCTTCATTTCGTGTGATGTGTGTGCACACATAAACTTTTGTAATGTATTTATTAAGATAAAACCATGAACAAGCCTTTTTTTGCTGTCAAATTTGCCCAAGGTCATTAGACACTAGCCATTCTAGCCCACTAGACAGCAGGCTGGTATGACTGTCTGTGATTTGGTTGACTTGCAAGGTGGCTTTGTAAAGTTTGCTTGCACAGAGGATGGCAGCAAATTTTAGGTGGGATTCAAAACAACTCTTACAGATTCAGGTGCCAATCCACTTCCACAGCAAAATAGCAGGTACAAAAAACTTTATAAATTACTCCCTCACCATTTATCTTCTATATGCATGGCTAATGTTCCAAACAAAAATCTAATTTCACCACAATTAAAATACAACATTAGTACACAGCTCTCATTTAGTGCGACCACAATGAGCTATACAATAAGTTTTTCACAACCGATATGATTGTATGAGACAGGTAAATAGTAAAAGGACAGGTCCATTTTACATTTATTTATTATTGAAGTTTTTCTAGAATTTTACAGTTTTAGTAGTAGTGTTCCTTATGGAACTCTAAAGTATGTCATACAGGCATGCTTTGGGCACCTCAGTAAGTGATGGAAAGGACCTCTCCACTGTAACCTCTCTCTTCAGCTGCTGTGTGATAACACTTTATACTCTGCATCTTCAGCAGCAGTTTAAAAGTGTGTGCTGGTAGGCTGCAATAATACCTTCCAAAGGGGTTTTACTGAGGCAAGCAAGCAGCAGTGGCTTTCACAAACCTGTACATGTCTGTCAAAAAAACTAGCACTTTTTTTCCTTTTCCTAATGATGTACTCTGGTGACTAACCTAAGCAAATTGCTTTGTTTTTTACTTTGTTGTCATAACCTAAATTAAGAGAAGCTAGTCGGCAGGAAATTCTCTTCATCTCTTACTGTACCTTATACAAATGAGGGAGAGCTGTGTACAATCAGGCATTTGCAAAAAGCACTGCCACTAAAAAAATTTGACCTAGCAGGATCATTATCATCATGGCAAACTAGAGATAAGAATTGTTTCATTTGTATTGATTATGTAGTTATACAACCAGTACTGACTGACCGTTATTTACTGGATGACTCAGCAACAAAGGAAGCCTTTTGATTGGATGTGCACCAGTTTCTGGTTTTTTTTCTTTCTTTTTTCATTCTTTCTTTCTTTTTTTAGGTTAGGAAAGATCTATTTCTATTTGGTGTCCATTATTGACCATGGCTGGCACACTTGTTATTCTCCCAGCATAAATACGTAATTGGACAACACCAGACAATAATGCATGTAAGTGTTACGTGAAGAAAGGGACTAGAAGGAGGGTTTCAGATTCCTTCTGGCTAATGGAGAAAGCTATTGATCAAGTGTTTAGTTTAAACAGTCAGTGACACGTGGCACCTCCCAGAGAAAAGGAGCTAGAAGGGGTGGTGAGCAGGATGTGAGAGGTTGGAGATGAACTTCTTCACTTGCTTTACGGTTCTGTGAATTTGTCAAGATTCAGCTGAAGGAAGTGTTTTCCCAACAATTTTGTCTGTCATGTCAGTAATCTACTGTTGTTTTCTCAATGTTTGAGATGAAATGTGATGAGGATCTCTAATTGCCAAAGAAATTTTGCAATGCTGTATTTGCTGTTAGTTGTTTACTTCAGGTTATTGCTAGTGTATGTTCCAAGGAATTAAAAAGACTCAGTAATCGTTATGGGTTTCGATTTATTCATATGGGTGTTTTTGGCATGCAAGTTGGTAATAAATTCCTGGATTTTAGCTGTGTTGAGTTTAAGACCACTCCTTGCACACCACTTTATAACTTGGGCCACCTCAGTTTAGTACTTGGTGTCATCATTATTGGAAACTGTCTGCTTACTTAATTGTTCTCAGTGAACTGACCTCAGAGGTCAAGTGGGTGGTGGACAGTGACAGGAGCCAGGTGGAGAGAACACAGCCCTGGGGAGTTTCTATGCTGAGGGCAAGAAGCCTTGATTATATATAGTTATAGACCTACTTCCTCTGTGGTCTATTTCACAGTGTGCTCCTTTGCCCATGGGGTTAATGTTTATAACCAGAAGTGATGTTAAGAATTTGAGTAGGTTGATGGAATTAAAGACATGTCTCGAGGATATAAAAAGGATGTGTGTGTATCTGTTAGGTGACTCTTTGACTACTAAAGTAGTTGTAATCTTGAGTGTAACCACTGTGAAACAAACAGAAAAATAAACTTTTATTTTGTCTAATTTATTGCTATCCCTATCTTCATTCACTCTCTAGTAACACACCACTGTCCGTGTTAGCATGTTTACAGAGTAGTTCTGCATGTAGGTTTGGGTTGAGGGATTGGGGATGGAGTCGGCTTTTGACTGAGCTAATGATCTGTAAA
This sequence comes from Acanthurus lineatus, assembly GCA_029814665.1. Taxonomy (NCBI): domain Eukaryota; kingdom Metazoa; phylum Chordata; class Actinopteri; order Acanthuriformes; family Acanthuridae; genus Acanthurus; species Acanthurus lineatus. The sequence goes on from JAPZDV010000025.1 coordinate 14,399,285, forward strand.
CCAAGCCAGCACAACAAATGTGACACAGGAGTGATGGCCAATAACACTTTTCTGACACAAGCTGTGATATTTGTCTTGTCTGCAACAATAGCCACAAGTGTATTTTTTTATTCAAAAGAAATAAAATGTTGTTAAATTACCAGTAATAATCAAAATTGTATCTTTTTATCTTTCTACAGGCTGCAAGGATCTGAGGTCAAGTCAAAGAAGCCCATAGACTTCCAAACTCCAGGTACAAAACTTTTTAATATTGGTTAGAGTTGTAATTATTGTCTCCTTTTTTACCAAGATATACTTGAAATACAATAACTACAATAAAGAAATACAATTTGAAATATTTTAGAATTTCATTGAAAAAAATAAATGAAATTAAAAATCTGATATACGTAATTGAGACTACTTCTGGTTTTGGTCTACTAAGAATTTTAATTTAATTGACTAAAACCAATTACAAAAAAAGTTTAACACAGTTCTTTGAAAGAAAAAATAGAATGTGCATCCAAGAGAGAAGAAAGACATGAATGATAAATGTGTTGATCAGAAATAGGTAGGCTTTGCTGAAGTAGCCAATTAAGGTTTTACAGATTTGACTCTGCCCTGTCGTTGATCTCCATGTTACACTCGTTTCTGAGACCCATTTTTAGGTAGATGGTTTAAATTAGATCTCTCTTGAGGTAAGAGTAGCAAATTTGAAAAAGATAAACAAAGGACTATTATATGCATACAGGTAGGCAAAAAATACAGTTATATTCATATGTTTATTTATTTGCAAGCAAGAATTAGCAACATCAGGTAGGCTAACACTAATGTGCAAAACAATTTTATGATCACAGACATTATGGGCAGCAGGCCTGTAAACATAGAGTCCTGATGTTCCCTTGTGAACAGGGATTAAGCGCTTGATGCAGGTGGGAATTTCTCACATCCCTAGTGTCCTATATCTGTGTGAAGATGGAGGCTTTCAGACAGCAGAAAACGAGACATAGCAATGTGCTGTTTTTATTTTATAGATTAAAGTCTCAATGTGAAGTATTGTCTGAGGGTGGCTACACCCTATGCTATTTTAACAATCTTATAAGTTTAGAGCATGCTACACTGTACAGCATGCATCTTATAATCCTGGATACAACAGGAAGGTTTGTGTGCAGATTGCATTATGAAAATGCAAACTGAATTGTAGCCTACAATGTTCATGAATAGATGTCAGTGTGCAAGAATAAAACGCCATCATAAAATTGCTAACCTGGGAACTGCATTCTGCCACTTTACCCCTCCATGCTTTGTCCCTCTTCAGAAGATAAGAGCTGGAGGACATATCATACAGGCAAGACCTCTGCTGTCACTGCTCCACGAGATTATCCTCTTTATCCAAATTCCACATTCTTGGGACCTGTTTTGTCACCAGAGCAAGCTGCAAACTGTCTGTTTGTTTGGGTTAAGCACTAGTGTGGCACTGATCAGTACATCATTTCATACTTCATTTCTGTTGGTTGGTTGGTTGGTTGGTTGGTTGGTTGGTTGGTTGGTTGGTTGATTGATGTAGGTCGCAGCAGCAGTCACACTGTGAGATAATCATCGCATATTTCTGACACTGTCAAAATTTTATTGAAGGCTATCTTTGGTTGCAAGACCCTGAAAATGGTCATCATTGAACCTGTCTTGCAGTGCAATGTAAGACCACCATTTTGAAGCCAAGACCTAAGATATTGCCACATTTCTCTCATGATGGTTATCTCTTATCTGGGATTGCTTTCTGTTGTTGCTCTTCCTCTTCTTCCCCACTGGAAGGCATTCTTTAACCATTTAAAGACAGACTAGAATGCTTGTAGATGTATATGGCCCCTCTCAAGTCTGGAAAAATTGCATCCCTGGCACTTATGGTCCTGCAGGGGAAAAAAACATTGTTTAGGGTAGATTGGGTCTTGCTGGTAAATGGCATTGTGCAGCAACAACAACTGTATATGTAACTCCGACTGTGAAGTGTTATGTCACCGTAAGATACACTTGCCAGGAGTCAGTCACCAGAGAGAAAGGGAAATGGGCAAACTGTCCCCTTGTGAAGAATGGAGCTTATCAGACTTTGAATTGAGGGGGTTGCATGCCAAGCAAAATAGCCCAAACACCACTATCCCAAGATAAATCCCCTGGCCCTCTTCTTGGGGTTCCATAATGTTTAGGATTTGCCCCAGGATCTACAGCCAGTTGAAAAAGGAAGGCTTTGCCCTATCACACATGAACTCTGGACAATATCCAGAGAATCAGACCAGGATAATGTCCAGATGTGCCAGTTCACTCATGCAGAAGACATCTTGAAATTGTCCATGTGCAACGTGTTCACACTTGTTGGAAACCCTGTGTAGTTTGGGCGAGGGGTGGCACCAAAATAGGAGCCTGCAGGAGGCAAGATATGATGCAAAAGGTGTGAAATGGAAACTTATTTATTTACAGTGCCTTGAAGATGATCTGTGAGTCGATTTAGGCATAGGCCAAACCACCAGAAGTCCACAAATCTCTTCATCCCATGAGGACATTTCAAGTGCCTCAGTGTCGTTGTTTAAGAAGACTTCTTTCTCTCTTCCTGGGACATTTGTAGTTTTTGGTTTCACGCCAGGTGAGCAATATACACGTCATTGATATGCCCTCCCTCACTCCGGACAACTGTCTGCTTATACTGTCACTGTCTGACTTATAACTAGGAGTCTGTAAGACAAAAGTCCGGGTGGAATATTCCCAATATTTGTGTTCACCTGTACAGCTCTTCTAGGTAAACTCTAGATGAATTCAGAGTCACATTGGATGTGTGAAAGAGTCTGACCTGCTAATGCAATATAGATGGGTGAGTGGGTGTTTAGACTGAGATAAGCCCTACATCACAATAAAACATTGTTTTTTTTGCCAGAGCCTAATCTGGAGCTTATGTTGGTCTGAACACAGCCTAGGGTCACACTGAGTCTTTTAGTACTCCCTCCTCTGCAGACAATGTGTTAGCAATTAGTGATTTAACTTAGCACCCTGGTATCTGCAGGTGAAACCAGCAGTATTTTAAAGCTGAAAACAGCTTAATCCAGATCCCAACCCTGTTGTCCTGAGTTGCCTAACCACTGATCAGAATTTCTTTTAAGACCAGTGGAAGTTAATTTTTCAATGGCATTACCAAACTTCCTTCAAACCAAAATTTTGGCATCTGCAAGCAGGCTGTAGTTCATATGACATCCTAACATCTGTTTGCTAAATCAGAAGTTTCAAAGGCCAACCAATCCTGCATGGCCATCTCCTTATCCCAATGGCCTCATCCAATGCTTGTGTCCACCAATTGTTTTTTGTTTACAGATGCAACAGGCACTGATGTCTTTCTGGGAGCATCTTCAAGAAGTTATGTCCACATTGTATGCTCTGAAGATAGCCTGATTGAGTTTAATGTCCCCAACCTCCTTGGGATATGGAAAGACCTTGCAAACACAGCTTTCTGCTTAGTATTTCTATTTCCCCCACACAATACATTTGAGTTTGCTTGGCTGTCTGATAGTTTCCCTGCCACCGGATTCAGCTCAGCAACCAATCACCTGACAGCTCTTCTCCAACCTTTGTACCATTTTTCAAGACTGGATTTGATAAAACAACTGTATAGTCTATGATGATCAATTTTTACTTAAAGATTTTTGGCACCAACTGCCCTTATAAACTACTTTATGCTCAAAATGTTTTTCTGGATAGTCATTGACTAGCACAGAAGTTCATAAGTAAAGCACCGCTCTGGGCCAGATCAGAGTGGCAGTTCCTCCAAATTAACCCATTCAGGTTTCTTTGTTGTCGCCTAGTGTTGAAATCTTCCAGCCATGTGGCTATGGAGTCTCAAAGCAGTGCCCTCCCCAGGACCCTACCCAAAGACTCCAAGAAGCCCAGGTATGCATCCATAAGCTTCTGTTTGGTGCATGGGTGTAGATGGTCAGAGCCTGCTTTTCAATACCATGCAAATACAAAAACCCAACCCTGTCATTCTATACAGCCAGGCTCAGCCAGGGCAGACACCAGTCCACCCTGGGCAATTCTGAAAAAGTGAAGAGTAGCCATCAAGCTGATATCTTAAAATCCCTAGTTTTGTCTATCCTATAGTCCAAAACCTAAGTAATATATTTTGGAAGTATATGTAAAACAGAAAAAGTTGCAAATCCTTACTTTTAAGAAGACCAGCGAGAGTAAGTATTTGAATATATTGGGTGAGAGTTACTTATGCAACCAATATTGTTGCCACTGTGCTGTGCTACAAAGTGAGCAGACCTATATGTAGTGCTGTTACCCACCTTTGGCATAACCCCTTGCCTCTCCATACATTTCTGGTAGCAGAAAAAAAAAGTTCAGTAGTTAGTTGTCAACACACCAAGCTCTCTGCCTTAGACTGTCAACTTGTTGGCAGTGCATCAAACCCTTGTGCAACTGTTCTTTGGATGGATGGAATCCACATGACCCTTTGCACTCAACTGTTTTGTCAGTTTCCAGTACTGGTTGTTATTATTGAAGTGTGTCACTATAATTATAAAACTATGTATTGATTATTTATGGCATTGCATATTATGTTTCCATTTCACATTATGCTTACCAGTATAACCACATTTCAAAATATTTGTACTCTGTGTAATTATGTTTGCTTCAGAATAACAGTGTTGTTGAGTCATGATAGGACATCAGACTGATGCAGGGAGTAACTGACTGTACTTTCCTGCTACGGATAGTTTCTTTATCCTCCCTTATCTTATAGTTACTGATGAGGCCATCTACTCTGTCTTCCTATATAAGTAATTAACAGACCTATCTTAGGTTAGACTGAACTCTGCACCATCTCTGTCTGCTTTGGCCAAAAACTTGATTGTTTGTGAAACCTTATAAAAGATAAGAAAAGATATAGAGACAATTGTCAATTTGGAACTATCCTTATTTCATTTCTCACCAACAAGTAGAAAATTTTCCACAACATCAACCACATAGCTGAGAGATTCACCCAGACAAAGAAAGCCCTCCACTGTAAAAAGGTGTCATTTCCCACTTAAAATCCTTCCAGGGGGGCTTTGTTTTTTTCATTGCAGTTGTATCTTTTGTTTTTCTGGGACTAAATGTTTACAATAGTAATACTAATTTATTTCCCCAGGTTTCCATTCTGATGTAAGCCAAATCATTTCACAGCATCCTAGTTCTTGTATCTCCGATAAAAGGTATGATTTTTCTTGTCATTTTTGTTGTGTAATTAGTTTTTATGATAAGGTAGTAGTAGTTTTTGTTTTAATTCTATGCTTCAATGTTTTTACAGGACAGGGTAAAATATCAAGCTTTCGGGCTTTGCCGAGAATGGCCAATGGATGGGATTCATACTTTCATAACCTCCCACCTCTGTCATCAGATACAAGTACTTTGAGAAGGACATCAGAGTCAGAGGAAAGTCTTTCCCAGCAAATAGAGAACTTCATTGGACATAATGACTTGCCTGGTCAACTGGATTCAAATGAAGACCTTGCAGCAAATCCAAACTTCAACACGAACTATTACTCTGATCCCAGTATTGGAAATTCAAGCTCAGACTGTGTATATCAAAGATACTACAAAGAAACACAATGGCCAGCTGATGGAGAACAAATTGAAAAGGACCACTTGCCAAGAAGTGGAAATGGTAATATAGATTTTACCACAGATGGGCTGTCAACATCGGAATCTTTTTCTCCATCTTTTGCAGCAGATTTACAAGGACTGAAGCAAGACTGTGGAATGCTAGCTGCATCATTTCTTGAGGATTACTCTGATGTCAGTAGTTGTTCGGATGCTGATGTTGGTGAAACAAGACCTTCTTGTAAATTCATGGCAAGTAATTCAGTCCCAAAACCTAAGACTGATGTTACTTTAAAAAACAGCTCATCGGAATGGCTTTTCAGTCATACCGGAAATTTGACATTTCCAACTGAGGGTCTGTGCCCTAATATGTCAGAGACTAATGTAATTTTGACAAGTACGTCAAATGTGAAGGCAGGAGAAAACACAGTTGAATGTGCACAAGACAAAATGGAAATTCCAGAAAAAAATTCTCTTACATTTAACACGGTGACAACTGCAGGGAGGGAAACTGGAGGGGATAACAGCGATACTAATGGTTGTGAAGATCAGAAACAAAAGGAGAATGTGGAGAGGGATCTCACACAAGGAAACAATTCTGCCGTGTTGACCAGTGGCAATGAAAACATGACTGGTGAGGAAATAGAAAGGCACCCAGATGATAACAAGAAGGAGCAGTGCCCTGAAACAGCTCTTAATACTATGACTACATTTGACAATGAACAGGATTACTTAGATGAAAAAGTCCTAAGTAACAAAATTAAGGAATCACTATACCAAGAAAATGGGGGATTTGAAAATCCAAACTCCACAGATGGTCAAGCTGAAAATGTGAGTGAGGACAAGCAGAACAAAGTTAAAGTCCCACAAGGGGAAAGAAAAGAATCAAGTTCATTTAAATATAAAAATTTTGACAGGCAAAATTCACCAAATCCCAAGTCCGCTGATGGTCCAGATGTAAATATGGAAACCGACTGTCAGGATAAAATATTTCAGTCAAATACCTCTCAATCTTCAGATCCACCAATTATCAAGGTGTCTAATTTTCAAGATGCTACCCATGAACTGAAGGAAAACACAAGTGCCTTGAAAAGCAACAGCCATGATGTTGAAACCCGTTGGCAGTTATCTGAGCACCAGAGTTGCGATAGTGTAGCACAGGAAAATACTACTTGGAGTCCTGTTGGGACAAGGGATGGTCTTTTAAATGATGCCAGTAACAACAATGAGCAAAGCATTGAAAGCCAGTCAGAATCATTCTTAAAGCCAAACAGCTTTGACACAGACCAAAATCTCTGTCCAGAAAAAAGATACAAAAGTAGTCCTGATCTCAATAGTGACTGTCTGTCTATTGATACAAGCAACAAGAACAGGCAGGGTATTGCTAGCGATGTAGAATCCTTTTTACGGCAAGATAGCACAGACTCTGATCCCTTTCTAGAAAAGGAAATGTCAAGTTCACTGGAGAATAAAACCACAACCTCGCCTACAGATCCAAATTGTAGCATCACAGTCCAAAGGAGTGACAATAAAGAACAACATGTTCCAGAGAATTCAGAATTTTGTGTACAGCCTGACACCTCAAGTACAGATATAAATCCCTGTGTAGAAAAAAAGACAAGTGAAGAGGAGAAGACAGTTACTTCGGATTCAGGTTTTAATGGTACTGGTTTCACCAGTGACATCCTTTCTATTGATACTAGTGACAGGAACAATCAAGGTATTGCTAGCCATGTGGAATCCTGCTTAAAGCCAAAAAGCTCAGACATAAATCCCGACCAAAAAAAGGAAATGACAAGTTCACCCGAGAATAAAACCGCAGCCTTGCCTACAGATCCAGATCATAGTGCCCTTGTTCGGATGAATGAGTTGCGCGCACTTTCAGACACAAGGACAGACAAAAATCTCTGTCTAGGAAAGGAATGGACAAGTCAACCAGACAGTACAAGTACAATCTCTTCTCAAGATCAACAACAGGCCCTACATCAAAGTCCACTGACTCTAGAACCAGAGAGTCGGAGTAGAGATGTTTCTGAAAATGCAAGAGAATCATTTGAAGAACTGGACAGACTTACAGAGGAGCCATCATGTCTTGGGATGCTGTATGGTGAACCACTGTCAAGAGAAGACTCTTTATGTGACAACGATGAAACAAAACTTGACACAAGTCAATATAAGGGCATTTCCATGGCCAGATCTGACAATAACAGCATGGATCATTCAGAAGGACAAGCACTTAAAGCAGAAACCTCTGTACAGCTGAGAAAACGCCTGCAGCCTGTTGTAATATTAAATAACCTGGAGTCACTAAATGGAATGAATAATTCATACCGTTGTGCAAGTTGCCAACACACAACACTCAGTGTAGATCATCTAATTGAACATCACCATTTTTCTCATTTAGTGAACAGTTTCCAGTTTTGCAAGTCTTGTAATCTCTACCTGGTAAATGAACAAGCTGAAAGACATTTGTGTGGGGTAACCAATGGAAATCCTCAGCTTCCCTCTGATTCACGCCCGCAGAAGAAAAGAAAACGTCATGGGCATCACAGGTGCATTAGGTGCGGACTCATATTTTCAAAAATACTTCAATATATAAAGCACATGCGGACTCACACTGGCAAAACACCCTTTCGTTGTAATGGATGTGGACTATACTTTGCACAGTCTGGTAGTCTGCAGAGACACAAACGTATACCCGGGAGATGCAAGCAGTCCAAATCCCCAGCTACAGATTCTCATGATGTTATCAGTAAACCTAAAGCACCACCAAAAAAGGACTTGGTTCAGAGTGAACAATGTTCAAATCTGACCAAATGCTATGTAAAGCTTGTTGACATCTCCAAAACAAATTTGTGCAGGGTATGTGGTAAAAGTTTTCTAACTGCAGAGAAGGCCAAAAGGCACTTCAATGTCATACACAAGAGAAAATTAAGTCAGTTAAACCCCAAAAGCGAGGATGATGAAAGTCAAAAAGTAGAAAATGAGACAAAAGAAAAACATAAATGTCCTCTTTGTCCTCGGCTTTTCAAGTACTCATACAACAGGAATCGACATTTGCGTGACTGTGTCAGAGATTCTGTATTTGGTGGCAAAGGAAAATTTGCTGGTAAATATCGATGTCCCTTGTGTCATGCTACCTTCACTTTACCATCCAACAGATATAGACATATTAATACAGTATGCCTAAAAGATGCTATCAATCGGCTTGCAAAAAAAACAGCAAAATTGAGGCCAGAGACTGAACAGATAACAGAAAAAGAAATTGAACAGAAGACATTGTCAAAGGAAAATGAAGAGGAAAAACAAGAATCCCAAGCTCTGCACACCCCAAACACTGTGCCACGTTACAAATGCAATGTTTGTCCGGCAGTTTTTTGTCATGCTTCTGGAAAGTACAAACATATGAAGAAACATGAATTGTTTAAACTCACTGGCAAAATGTTCAGGTACAAGAATTCAGTTTTCTCTAACATGTCTAAAACAGCAACTTTAAGATGCACAAAGACCGAAGAGAACAATGATAACTTAAAACCAACCAAAAATAGCAGCCTTGCCCTGAGCTGTCATTTTTGTGGAAAATATTTTGGCACATTGCAGTCTCTGAAGAAGCATGAACACAGTCACAAAGGTGAAAAACCATACCGTTGTCTGGAATGTGGAAAAGGATTCAAGAAACGGGCCTATCTGCTTGGTCATAAAAGTGTTCACCAGAAGAGGATTCAGTGCACAGTATGCAGAAAGATTCTTCCAACTGTTGGAGAACTGATTAAGCACAGAAGCTCACATCTAAAAAGGGGAAAGCTGAAATGCCCTGACTGCCATCTGCAGTTTCAGTATCCTGCATATCTCCTGAGACACTTAGTCCGCCACAAAAATCAAAAAAACAAGGAACCTCAGCTTGAAGAGAAACTACAATTAATACCACAGCATTCCTTGGAGTCTGTTAAAGAGCAGAGTGTGCAAAAGCAACTACAATGTACCTTATGCAAAGAAGTTTTTAATGATGCCCAAGTACTGAGAAAACATTGTCTGACACATATATCAGGTTCATCGTCAAACCAATGTCCATTTTGCAAACTTGATTTCAATAGTCGCCGCTGTTTGCTGCGTCACATGGTCAAACATACTGGAGAAAAACCCTTTTCCTGCAATAACTGTGGGAAACAGTTTTACCGCTATTTGTACCTTAAACTTCATAGTGACAAGTGTTTACCTCATGCTAAGGTAAATGGGGCACATCAGTGTTGCTTTTGTCCACGAGTGTTTTCTAAGAAAATGCGTCTGAAAAATCATCACCACGGCCACAAGACAAACACTCTGCTTCTTTGTTCAAGATGTGGGCAGTACTTTGGATCAAGAAAATTAAACCATCATCAAAAGAACTGCTTTGGGACACGGGTCAGCATTGGCTTATCAACTCCTAATGGCGATCTCAATACAAGCACTTCTCAGACAAACCAGACTGTTCACAAAATGGCTTCACAGTCCAGTGCAACCAAGATGCTTGACTTTAAATGCTCTCATTGTACCCAGAGGTTTAGATACAGATCATCACTCTTAAGACATCTTGTTTCACATACAGGTGTGCAGCCCTATGCATGTATACACTGTGGACACAGATTTAGAAGTCAGACAATGTGTTTGCAGCATGAAGCTTTCTGTGATCGTGTGCACAAAGAGGGGCTGTCAAAAGTCAAAAGTGATGAGGGAAAACAGTTGTCAAACATCACTACTCTTAGAGAGGCAGTGCAAAAGAACCAAACTGAAGGTGAAGTTGAGTACAAGTGCAAATTCTGCACCAAGACTTTCTTGAAACCACGAAATCTAAGACGTCACATTTTGACCCACAACGAAGTAAAGCCATATCGCTGTAAAGCCTGTGACAGTTGCTTTTCAAGGTATGATCATCTGAAAGTACATCAGACCTGTTGTAAAGGAAAAAAAACACGACTGGAAATTTGTATTCCAAAAATCAGTTTGGATGACATCGGCAGGGGTTGGAAAAGTAAGTTTAGCATTGAGCCTGCTAAAAATCCAGAAACATTTGAGTGTGAGGTCTGTTCAAGGAGCTTCTCAACTCAGTCAAAACTTTCCCGACATAACACTATGTTTCATGTAACAAAATTATTCAAGTGCACACACTGTGGCACATCATTTGCTCATGAAAAAACTCTGAAAAATCATAGAAAGATGCGAAGGTGCAGTGAGGTCTTCAAAGATACAAATGTTTCTCTACCACTTGAAGCCAATCCATTAACAGAAAATGTGACAAAACCTCTTAATGCAGTTAGAAATAAAATTCTTGAGAGGATCCAACCTAGTTTTAACAAAAAGTACAAATATGTATGTAGTTTTTGCCCCCGTGCTTTTAGTAATAGCTATCAGTTAAACGTGCACATCCGCTTGCACACAGGTGAGAGGCCATATTCCTGTGATTATTGTGGTCAGAGATTTATTAGGAAGGACTATTTGCAGCGTCATTTTCCAAAATGCACCAAGAAACTACAGCACAATAAAGTCCTCTGTGATAGATGTGGAGAATTTTTCCCCCAGGTCAAGCTTGAAAATCACAAAAAAGGTTGCACTCTGACACCAAGCTTATCAAAGTCAACTGTTTGCCAGATTCAACAGTCAACCTCTCAAAGCCCACCGAAAGGCTTTTCTTGTGCATACTGTAGTTCTCGTTTTTTGTTGTTTTCCCAACTCCAAGAGCATTTTTTAAATGCACACAAGATGGAAACAGTGGTACCACCAGTGTCAACTGCTCCCCTACAACACCATCTGTCAAACATCCTAAGCATCAAAGAAGAACCTTTGGATGAGCATTGTGATGAACAACTTAGCGATGGTGCTAATGTTATCTGTAAATTAGATCCAGCTCTTAACGCAGAGGTCCCCAGACCATTTACCTGCAAAGAGTGCAATATGTCTTTTATGAGTAAGGCTGGATTGATTGGCCATCAACGTACACACACAGTGGTGCATCCATATAACTGTAAAACTTGCAAAAGAGGCTATTGGAATAAAAGTCTTCTCCGTAATCACTACAGGAAATGTAGATTTGGACGAGTTTTGGACAGAAAAACAACACAACAGTTGGAAGTCCCTTTGAAAGCAGAGATTGATTTTGCCATAAATGACTCTGTTTTACTGTTCAAAAAAGGCTCCAAAACAAGTGGCACAGGAGTTTTGCAGACCAACTTCTCCTGCAAAGATGACATCATGGATAAATCATCACTACATTCAGATGAAGAGAAGGCGCAAAGCAGTTCCAACACAGAGAAAAAAGCTGTGCAGTACCAGTGCTCAGAATGTGACAAGAGCTTTACAGATGGCTTAATGCTCATTAGTCACCTTGAAGACCATGGAAGACAGGAACAAGAGAAAAAGCGCAATACATGTACAAAGTGTGGACGGGTATGCAGTAGTCAAGGAAATCTTGAAAGACACATGAGGATGCATGGAATTAATAAGAAATACTCTTGTAGTGACTGCTCCAAGACATTTTACACCTTTGCTGAGCTTGAAATCCACAGAGCATGTCACGACCAAAATAGACCTCATGCTTGCAAACTGTGTAATCAGAGGTTTTTGACAAGGCCATCTTTATGTAATCATTACAGGGAAGACCATGCAGATAAAATATACACTTGTCGTTTTTGCAAAAAGGCCTATGCAGTCAAAAAGTCACTGGCAAGACACTATAGAAAATGGCATCAGAAAGAACAGAGAGATCATGGGAATGCTGCACAGGAAAAAAGCAACACCGAACGACAATCAAGCAGTCAAGTCAGTACAACTGGTGAAAGTGATGAGGATGGAAATAATGGCAGTGAGGATAGTGACTCAGACTCTGCACCATACTTCCCATGCCATGTATGTGGCAAGACATTCCCGACATCAGAAAGTCTTGAGGATCATCAGCGGTGTCACCTGGGCGAAAAACCGCATGAGTGTGCAGAATGTGGTCGATGTTTCTTCCAGGCTTCCCAGTTGCAGCAACATCAGCGAATGCACAAGTCTGAATTTCAGTGTCAGGCATGTGGCAGAGGTTTTGTCTCTCTCTTTGCACTTCGTAAACATAAGCATACTCATGGAAAGAGCCGACCATACCGTTGTTCAAAGTGTCACCTCAGTTTCACGGGACCCTCACAGTTAGCAGAACACATGTCCATCCACCGTGAAGAGAACTTCCCATGTGACATATGCAATCGTATGTTTCTTTCCAAGAGTAGTAGAGCTGAGCATCGGAAAATGCACTCTAAGTCATACAACCATCAACCTCCTTCAGTTTCAAGGGAAGAACACAAAAAATCTGCTTCACTCTCTGAAAGCTCATCATTGTTCCATAAAGAACTTAAATATCGTTGCGGTGTTTGCAGTGACCGTTTCGAAGACCCAGAGACACTCTCAGAGCATGGTTGCATGGCAGCCAAAGAGCGACCATACACATGTTTAGACTGCAATAAACATTTTCTGCATGCATCTCATCTGAAAAAGCACAGGGCCACTCATAAACAATCATGGTCTAGAGGTGAATATCCATGTAATAAATGCAAAATACGTTTTTCCTCCCCTCAGCTCTTCCACAGCCATCTCATGAACCACATTCGCACTGCAGCTGTAATGAAAAGCAACAGTGGAGATAAAGATCAAGATCCTTCACAAGGTTTTATCTGTCCAGTTTGCCAGAAGTCTTATGCTGGTGCTACTGAATTGATTGCTCATTTTACCACACATCCTGAGTGTACATTTGAATGCAAAATGTGTAAGATGACATTTCCCTCTAGGGATGCGCTTAATGAACACGAATGCTGTCATCTGACATCAGCTACTGAATTTGAATGTGCTGTGTGTGGCCGTAGCTTTTTGGGAAGGAGTACTTTTCTTCAGCACCATTGTTACCGTCAGAAGCACACAAAAATGAAGACCTCCAATCTATCTGCTAAGACATCAAAAGCAACCAATCAAAAGGCACCAGGAGAGGAGGAGGAGATTGATGTCACAGGAGAGGACTTGCACTATTGCCCTATTTGTGCGATGCAGTTCTCTTCAAAAAGTAGTCTATTAGAGCATCAAAATAAGCAGCACTCAAATGAGAAGCCATTCAAATGTGACCTTTGTGGGAAAACATTTGCCAGGAAGCGATACCTCAGAGAACATAAGCGAAGGCATAGTCAAAAATCTGTTGCTCAAAACCCAGCTCAGTCGGCAGAAAGTGATCTTAAATGTATTCCGTGCCACACAAAATTCAGTACAGCGCAAGAATTGTCTTTGCATATGAGACTGCATGCTGAAAGAGAAGTTGGAGAGTTTCGCTGTGATATGTGCTATAAGTCATTCAACAAGTGGTCTCTCCTAAAGCAGCACCAAGAAAGTCATGTCGGCCAAGTAGTGTATGAATGCACTGAATGTGACAAAGCTTTTGCTTTTCCTCACCTACTGGAGGAACATCAACAGACTCATGCTGGATCCTCTCAGTAATGGTTGTTACGCACCATCTACCTTATCCTCCCTTTGAATAACTAAAATAAAGTAACTTGAAATCCCTTTCATGCCTTACATCTGACTGTGTACCTCCGCTTGTAAACCTGATTTAGATCCAGTTTGTATTTTTTGGTCTTTGTTGCAAACTTGTAAAACTGTAGGCTTGTATAAGTATGACAGGACATCTTGTTAGGCGTTTCTATTGGCATTGTACATATTTCTAGTTCTAATATTGGGATTTGTATACTGGAAAATTAACCGCTTTGGTAGTTTCCTGACAGTGTTTGTAAATCTATGATTACATTGTGTAAAGCTGTTTGATGTTGACATAGACACTGTGTCATGAACACAGAAAAAGCATGTTAAGATGTTCAGGAGATGTCTTGGACAAAGGCTGACATTTTTGATCAAACATGATCACTTTTTTATGTTCGACATTATTTTAAAATAGATTAGTCTGTTTTGTTTACAAACTGTAAGATTCAAACTTGTGATTTTAATCTGTAGGTATTTTCTATAACTATTCATGTACTATAGATAATTTTGTAATTTTCAGTTGAACATTTCCTTGTGTTCTTCATGGGTTGCATTTTTAATATTGATAAGCATCTTGTACAGACATTTGAAAGATGTCCTAACTGAATATTTTCACAACCCTATGGGATGTTACTTTGTAAAGAAATTTGAGTTGATGAATCAAAGGATTAAAAGTCAACTAAAAAAATGTTTACATGTTTGTATTTCTGGGAACTTTGGGGAAGCTAACAGGATGGGAGCTAAGAAAATTTTGGCTTGTTATAAAAAGCTTCTCTTTATTAAACCAAAATAACTGATTTTAGGAATTTCTACCACTGTACGTTACAGACAGCATGATAAAAAACAAGTGTGAGTTTGGTAACGAAGTATATTACAGACCTGAGGAAGTGGCAGAGGTGGCTGCTTAGTATTAGGGAATGGAAATTAATAAATACTACTGCCACCAACCAAAATCTGAAAATTCTTTTTGTAACACCGTGCTTGAGTATTGTAAGCAAAAATCTAGAGGCTGCCTTGAGTTTGGGACTAGTTTGGTTGTAAGTGGTAACATCAATTTACATGCCCAGCAGTGAAAAACATTTAGGAGCTTTGACCATTAACTTGTGAAGAGCTATGTGTATGCTTTTTCTGGAAACTTCATTTCCTTACAATACATAATAAAGACTTAAAGGAAACTCTGATTCTCTGAGTCACCCTTGTAGTAGGCTAGCAGCATGTGTACACCTTGTGTCTCACTCTGTGTGCTGGTAAAGGCTTCAACCCCCAAAACAGCTTAAACTTAAAAAGATTGGTGTTTGTAGTATGTTAATTGACTTAGATTGGTTCTTTTGATACTTTCATTTAATTAAATACTATTTTTTAAAGAAAATTTAATGGAATCAATTAAATTCAATCAATTGCAATCAATTCTGTGCTCATACAGATGTCAATTGAATGTATTTTCAGGTGCATTAAAAAAAACACAAAAATGCTTTGAAAAAATGAACACAAATGATACAAATGTGAGCTTTACATAAGACTGCCATCCTTATCACCTTACCATATCAAATTGAGATAGTTATATGAAAAAAAATATTAGATAAAAACTAATTATTATCATAACTCATGGCCATAGTGTGATGACATGAATCATGAATCCAAAGCAAAACAGAGTGTGCTATAGCAGGTCAGTTTTGGGCAAAATCACAGCAACAGATAGCAATAATCCTTGGTTCTGTAAAAGACATTTCTATGAACCCTCATTTTAAATTAAATACTCCAAAAAATAGCTGTACTTGTGTTTAGAATGTCCAGTTTACAAATTACTGATAAACCCACAGTTCCCCTCAGTAGGTTTGAAGTTTCATGGGTGCTGCAGAATTAAGATAATATTAAATTGTTTGTTCAGAAATACTGTCAGGTCACAATTACTGAATGAGTTGACTGAAGTCTCTGCAAAATGCTCCTTCATGAAGAGAAGAAACATTGTTTGGAGATGTGGGGACAGATAATTTGTCCAGACTGGAAACCCTGCTTCAAGGAATTCTACCTAATGGTCACCTGTCACTGATGCTTCTTAAGGCACATTCAGACGGATGTAAATAGTACATTAGAGCTAAGCTGCAAGTTTGTAGTCACTATGACACAAAATACAGTGTCCTTCCCTTAAAGAGAAGTCCCTGCCAAGATGTGCTTCAGCCTCTGTATCCTAGCTTTCTGATAGCTTTAGCTTGTTAAGGAGATAGAGACTAAAGCT
This sequence comes from Acanthurus lineatus, assembly GCA_029814665.1. Lineage (NCBI taxonomy): Eukaryota > Metazoa > Chordata > Actinopteri > Acanthuriformes > Acanthuridae > Acanthurus > Acanthurus lineatus. Next base: position 14,415,642 of record JAPZDV010000025.1, read on the forward strand.
CCACCTCCATTAAGGGCACACACAATGGTACACACACAGCACATAGGCTGGCTGATGTGTTGTGAGTCTGAAGGGTCCCTTTGTTATGTGGAGCACAAATTACAGTCTTATTTCACTTGACATGCATTTGCTTTATTTGAGGGGTTGAGAAAGGAAGTGAGGCGATGTGAAGCAGTATGTGCACTGTCTGCAGAGTTGGAGGCAGTTTCACTTGGACCATATCGGTTCTTTTAAAAATGCACTGCTTCCCATGCTAATAAGGTACAGTGGCTGGAGATGACGTGGTTACTGGATGTTACTGCACCTACTGTACCTAACTGACAAGTATAGTACCACAAGAATCTGTCTGGACTGTCTGCATCTCCTCAGCCTCTGTAGCATTCAAGAGCTGTCAAGCAAACAAAATGCACAAAACCAACCTATCAAATTAAAAATCTGTTTTGGAATCAGTGTAATGGTTCCTTCCAGTTGGTCAATACCACAGCAAGCCCATGACGGTGATATAAAGATACATAAAGGAGGAGATATGTCCATGTTTGAGCATGTTTCTCCAACCACTAGTCTAATCTTCCTCAACCAATCGTCTAGTGTACTTCACACTAATGGGTTTTATTGCTGGGGACCCAAGGACCGGCAGAGACAAAACTGGTTCAGTAGCCAGCCGATAGTTCTATGGACCACTGGCATCAGTGACTGGACAAAGCATAAGACCCCTGAAGAAGAAGCACCAATTTGCAGCTAAATGTTAACTCGTGATTAGCTAAAGTGTGGGATAATTTTAGACAGAGACCCAGTGAAATGCGCAGAAGCTCTATAGTTTAGAAATGACTTATCATAGCCTTACAACCACTATGCATGAACTGTGTGCTCTGCAACTTGGAAATGGCTTATCCCATAAGTACAAATGCAATGCATGGATACTGCATGGACACACCTGCTCTGGAGTTGTTGGCACTTTAGTATTTTAATTTATGGTGTACCATGTATGACTTTGTGAAATTTATAAAACATTCTATTTTTAATTTTTCAATAGGCGAGGTAGGTTATTAAACTGCTTGCAGGTCTTCTCAGGTTCTATTTAGACACTTGGAATTTCGGTTAAAAAAAAAAAAAATGGTTCTAGTTTATCGTCCATCTCAGTCCCTGGGGTTATGGTGAAAGCGACTCACAGCGCTAAATCGTAGCGCAGAAATGGTCGTAAGTTTTTTTCTAATCGCGTTCAGTCTGCGCCTGATTTGCTCTGATCCTGATCGTTTCTCCAATCCCAACCATGTAACCAACCATGTAAACTTAACCCCATCACCAGCCAATCAGAGGCAAGGAAGGGCGGGTTCTCCCGGAATGCGGATGGCGAAAAGTACAAGCAGCGATGGCGCACAGTCAGTTGCTTGACTGCGGATGCGCTATATAGCAACTGTGTTTCCGTTTCGCGCGCGGCTGTAGTTGCAGTTTGGTGCTCTCCCTGCTGGTACAGCATCGCGTTTTCTCACCATAGAGCTGAGCAGTGCAGTGAATCCCTAGAGAGTTCATGGCTTCGACATGGGCAGATGCCTGACGAGTATTTTTTTCTCCTCTTGCCCAGCCACTGTTGCCCGACTTTGTGGATAACAGTAACGCTGCTGTAGTTGGTGAGTACGTGAAGAGAAAAAACGGTTTGTTTTAGTGCAGAAGCTGCTCCATAGGCCATGGTGACTAGCACGCTAACGTTCCCCATTCCCCCGGCCTTCTTTAGGAACGTGGCCGAGCCACCTCCCCCTGGTTAGCTTTCGCTAGCAGCCCCGATGGGGTCTGAGACCAAGCTAGCAACAGAGACGTATGTTTAGTGGAAGCAGATCATATATATCTAACATTATACGTGAGATACATCTTTGGAGTTTACGGTGCTTAATTCATTTGTAGTGCACATTTAGAAAGATTAGAGTTAGATAAAATGACACTGTGGGTGTCAGAGTAGAGAATATAATCACTATGACAGTATACCCTCGTTAGTGATGTCGCCAGTGTTGTCAAGCTAACGTACCATGAGATCCCCAATATTATGTATTTGTTCCTGTGCGTTTTAGTTGAGCTCGCTGGTAATTGCTTGGTCAGATAATGAAAAGCCGACAAAAAAGACAAAAAAAGGTTTCCTTTTTATTCGTATATATTTCTCACGTTTATATTTACAGGTCCAAGCTTAACTCGTTTTTTTTAGCTGATCAAAGTACAAGTACAAAGTATTAATATGTGTATTTAGTACTAAAGATAGGGGTCCTAATATGATCTAAGCTGTTATTTTTTTTTTTTTAAAAAAGGCAAAACTGTATCCGGACTAACGTTATAGGAGGACATTATTAAAGATCCCACCTAATTTAAGAATTGGGTTAAAATTGTATAGTTTACTACTAGTTATTTATTGATGGGATTTTTTGAAAATGTGTATATTTGTTGCCCTACACAGTTCTTATTACTTAGTTTCAGAAATTAACTCTGGAAACTTAATGAACGAGTGGTAGTTTGCCTTTGCACTCTTTGAAATATTGTCATTACTTTTGGATTCTCTCGAGAAATCTACTTACTTATACTACCAGTACCAGTTTAATGCTATTTAAAAATGCATTTCTGTGTGCTTGATTTGTTCAAGTTTTTTAGAGCATTAAAGGAGGTACCTTTGCACACATACACTTTTTTGAGTAGTTTAATGAATTTTTTGCATATTTTTCAGTTCTTAAAAGATCTGTTTTATGGTTTATTAAAGGTAATACACGATTCAAACAACAAGGCAGATAGCACAGTGGATCAGTTCATCTACACTTTATTTGTGGTACATATGGAAAAACACAACAAATGATAAAAATATACTTATATTTCCCCTTATTTATGATTCTTCACTTAACATTATCCTTTGCTTTTTTGTATGCTTTTATGTTGTAATAATGCACAAAAACTTACTATTTAGATGTTCACTGTTTATCCACTGTGGTTCATGATTTGTTACTGCACTGCATCATTGGCATTCCCTCTCAAACTAATATTAATTTTGTACTAAATATTTTTGTGTCCTGAAGCTACAACTCCATTGCTTGGCCACACTATATGGTTCATTTAATCTCTGTTGAAAGTTTGGTAAAATATTTACCAATGTAAACAGGCCTGTTACTCCTAACTTAACTGAAAGTACTTTTACCTCCAAATTGTACTGGGAGGAAGTACAACAGTATGTTCATTTATATCTTACATTCTGCTTGTTCAAAAGGTGTCTGATAAATTTGTAAGGCTGTCTTTCTTTCACTGCACTTGTGGATAGTGAGCATTGTTGTCACTGACTCCAGTAACATAAAGCTAAAGCATGGTTTTTCTGCCTTGAAGTGACACTACCATCCACTGTCTGTGTTAGATCACACATCTCGTTGTCAAATTGCCCACAACTGTTGCTGTACAACAGCATCAATACTATTTACCTTATGAACTCTGTGTGACCGTGATGTCTGTTACTTGCCTTTATTGGATTCAGACGCTTGGAAAATAAAACTTCCTTTAAAACATCTCAACTGTTTTTGTTTGTGATAGTCAGCATCACAAGGTATCTAATCATGATCCATAACATATGATAAAAAACAGGTGAAAACAAAGCAAATCACATGTTTCCTGTATCCCAGTAAGACAGCAGAGAGTTCACACTTTTTCATTAGTTCATAATTCCATAATATCTGGTTTTTAAGTTGTAAGATTTACAACTGTATGCATGCACAAAAAGGAAATATGCCTCACACATTATACTCAGTATTTTCATCATCTTAATAAGGCCTCACACATGCTCGGTTCTGTTTTGAAATCTCAACCACTGTGGTAACGTGTGTGAGTTTCATTCATACACCCACTATGTAAACAAAAAGAATGAGAAAGTTAATCACACATAGAAATAAAATTACAAATAAATTGTTGAAAATGAGTAAAAAGAGTAAAAATATTATGCCTCTTCACTCTGTTTTCCCCTGATGCCATTCTGATGCGTACCTTGCTATTCTCCCTCATCACACCTCACCTGTCTGTGCCTGAACCTACCATGTTTTCATGGTTTTATTTCATTCTCCTGGTAGGAGCTACAGAAAATCGCCTTGATACCATATTTCTTGTAGTCACACTGACCTCAAAGCTGTGTTCTGTCCTGGCTTACTTTCTCAACTCATCTCAAAAAACGCTTGACAAAAAGAAAGGAACGAGAGTTAGATCTGAAAATATTTTTGGGCTTAGCTGAATGTTGTGTAAAGAGGACCAGGCCTTGTTGATGGGTAAGAGGAGAGCTTTTTTTTTTTACTTTTGGTATTAAAAAGTGGAGACAAAGATGGATGTCTACTCATGTAATCCAAGCTGCTCCTTTTTGCCATTGCTTTTCGCCTCTTTGTGCTACTGGGTTAACTTACCCAGTCCGTCGCTTGCTCTCAAAAAACTAAGCCAACCCTATAGAATATGTGGAGCTTTAAATATATCATATTTTAAAACAATCCTGTGTGTGCTTAGGGGACATTAAATCCACTGGAAAATTGTAATTGATGGCTTTGGCTTCACAAGTCACTGAACAACTTTCATAGAAGTGAATGGAGCCTGGTCTCCTACACTGTATCCACTTCTTCTTTATGCATCCATGGGCCAGGCAGGCCAGAGAAAGCTAATAGGACAACTAGCTGCACAACTATCTGAGCTAACAGTAGCAGTTAACTGTTATTTTGATGATATGTTGACCCTTATTTGTTTGAGTATGAATGAGTGATGAATATGAGTGGAAAATTATTATATATAATTTGAAGTTTGAAAATGGTATTTATCTTTTTTTCTAACTGCCCATTTTCACCTATTGAAATAATTTTGATGTATATTGTATGTTATTTACAGGCGACTTCCTGCATGACCACAACACCTGGACTGCCCTCTGCCTGTGGCTGTCATGATGCTTGGGTTTCAGGGAAGTACTTCATCCTCCAAAGTGTATCGTTGTGTGGCATGTTCAGCGACGTTCACTGGATTGGCCTCCTTGCTGGTACATCAGGCAACTCATGCTAGTGCACTCTCTAAGGTCTCTGCCCCTCCACAGACCAACATCAGCCCACATGAAACACTTTTTCCTAGTATAGACTCATCCAGTGAACACCCTAGTGCACAGACACTTTTGCCTGAGAGCCCTTTATCTTCTTTTTATATTTGTGATTGTGGAGAGGAATTTCAGGACTTCAGTCTTATGCTGGAGCATAAACGCTCACATGCCTCTCAACTACAGTTACTACAACCTCTGGATAATAACGACATTCTCTGTGGAGCAGATGATGCTTTCCCCACCCAGCATGTACCATTCAGTCCAACTGTAACACAGCCAAGTTTGGTCCTTAGTCACCCCTCTACCTCAATGTCCCCATCTGTGGAATTACCCACATTAACAGACCATAAAGCGGGTGTAAGCATGGAGGATGGTATTGCCATAGAAACTACTTCTCAAGGCCAGTTAAAAACCCTTCAAAATGACAATGAGAAGCAACTCGAGAACATGCCAGCCACAGCAGAGCAAATATCAGAGACTGCAGAAGACATGCATTTCAAAGACAAAACCAACTCTGTTCTCCGCAGCAAAAATGACAGTTTGCCCAGAAAAAACGATTTAATGAAGTTGCTGGCATCTGCGTACATGAAGCGCTTTCCGTCTTCTCAGTCTCAGGATCAGATAAAAGACACAGTTACCCCTAAACAAGAAGTTGTCCCTGTTGACATAACACCAGGAGCAAAAACTGAGGTGCCTCCAGTCAATGATCTCTCTATTGCACAGTTGAGGCGGCTGCTCGCAGCACCTGGTATAAAAACAAAAGCTCCATCCATCAGCACAGTTTTGAAGTCCAGTAAGAAGAAGGTTGTTTCACTGACAAAGACTTTCTCTCCTGTTGTGGTTCTTGAAACCCGTCAGAAACTCAAGGATCCTAGTAGTAATGGCACATATGGAAAATATCAGTGTGGCCGCTGTCGGAGAGTCTTTCAAAACTTGGACAGACTGACAGAGCATCATTTCTTACATAAAAAAGAGAGGATTAAATGTTGCCGCCGCTGCAAACAGCTGATAATTGGCCGGCTGCCTTTACCAGACAATCACATTTGCCCTCAGTTAGGAAACAAGACAATACAGTTGTCAAGGTCTTTCAAAAACAAGTTACCATTTGCTCAAAAACTAGTGCCATTCCATAGTCTAAACAATACAAGAAAAGTTTTCTTTTGTCCATTGTGCAAGCACAGCTATGCACGGAGGTGGAACCTCAAAATGCACAAGTGCCAGGGCCAGGGCACAACTGTCCCTCAGCAAACCAGTCCCTCAATTCAGAAAATGATAGTATTGAGGTCAAACACTAAAAACAAAACAGATGCAAACATTAATGCTGAATCTCAAATTTCCAAGAGTGTTGCTGTGGGCACTGAAGTTACTAGTCGTATCAAAGTAGAGGTGACCTCTCCAGATTCAGAGCAGTCTGAAACTTCACAGTTGGCTTGGACTCGTTCAGCAAAATACTTCCCACCATTCTACTCAAAAACTTCAGTGACGGAACAGCACAAGGATGCCTCTTTGTATGAGATTTCAAATCAGCAAGGAGAAGAAAACAGCAGTTGGGATGCAGCAGCTGTTGATAATGCAGACAGTAATGAAGGGCAGTGGACAATGCCTTTGGATGATGAAGTGGAGGCTCTTACATCTATAGAGAAAAGTTGTGATGGAAGAGAGGTAAATAAATCCATTTCAGTCGAACATGTAGAGACAGCAACGGCTAGCCTGCGCTATTTTGTTAGAGATGGTGTAAGACGTTATCCTTGCAACAGGTGTCAGAAAACCTACAGTCGACCCTCTACGTTGAGACGTCATCTACGACTTTGTGGATTTAGACCTCGTGGACCTGGTAATGTAACACAGAGTGGTAGTCAGGGTACCGCTCCATTAAATGCCAACAATATAAAGCCACTGTTTCCTTGTTTGTTCTGTGGAAAGACCTTTAACCGCAAAGATAACATGATGGCTCACAGAAATAAGTGTCAGTTGCAACGGACAGTGACAGATGTGGATAGAGGGACTGTGCAGAGTATATCAGGCAATGTAACGGACTGTCAAACCAAGGGGGATGATGAAGGTAACTGGGGCATCATGTCACTGCCCTCTGTGCTTCCGAGGAGGGTGACATGTGAGTGTGGGGTCGGATTTACATCTCCAAGGCTTCTCCTGGAGCATCTGCAGAA
>JAPZDV010000025.1:14440280-14475287 GCA_029814665.1 Acanthurus lineatus
TAAACCCACTGTGTCTGCTTTATCTGATTGGCCAAATATATTCATTTCTATTTCTATCCTTCTTTTGCTAAACAGCGTGTGTGAAAGCACACCTGGAAGATGGGGACCAACTTATCAGTGACGTAGGTTTTACTTCTTCACCAGCCACGTACACTGAAAATAAATAAAATTTTGTTTTTCAAACTGTGGAAACTGTGCTGCTGTTCATTTCTCAAAATTACCTATTTATCTTTCAGTAAAACATAAGATATTACTGCTACACATTACTTAAATTCACATGAAAAAGATTCCATCCTCTGAAGGAAATCTGTACTTTACATATGAGATTGTATGTATGGTTATTTCATTTATAAAGTGTAAGGGTTTTTTCAACTCTTCCCTTAAATGATTTAATTTTCCCATTTTTTTCTTGTTTGTTCTCCTGGTTGAGCACATAATATTTAAAAGAGTTATCTAAATAAACCAGGTAGAACCTTGTATGAAATGGTCAAACTGCATAGGGTCACACTTCATGTTAAGGGACACCCATTTTATGTAGTTATCAGGAACAAATTAGAAAGGAGCAAAGAACTTACTGCTCATTTTCAAATAGTTTATAAGTATAACTCACAATCAAATTTCATTGAGTAAATGACACTTAATAAACTAAAAAGAGTGAGGAATCAATCATCACCACTTGATAATTTAAGACTCATTGAAAGAAACGTCTAAAAACAGTGACTGGAAGCTTGTGCGTGTCAGCAGTGAAAAATATGACCTCGTTTAACCTTCAGGTGCAGTTTGCAGCTTTGAAGTGGGGTTGTATGAGGTGAACCTTCTTGTCCACAGCCATTGCAGTAATGTAGAAAGGATTTAGTACTCAGTAACCACACAAAAAGGTTAAGTAATGAAGAAAGTGGTCTGTATAATTGATATACAGTTATTCATGAACTAAGCATAATGTAACGATTGATTAACATAGGACCTTCCAGTTTCTCCTTAAGTAACGCATCATCGTCTTTTATATAGTCCTCCCGTAAGGTATTATTAAGACAGTACTTATTAACAAGTCATCAGTAATGTTGTTTGTTTTTTGTTCCTCACTTATTTCTTAATTAATCAATCATTACTTATGACCAGTGATAAGTAATGATTGATTTAATATATTTAATTATTAATATTAATTAATATTTTATATTAAAATTTTAATATTATTTATATTAATATTTAACTAGCAGTTCACTCCTTGTTTCCTTCTTATTTCAAGGTTGCCCTATAGTTTTGCCTCGCTAAATCTCATACAGCTTATTAAAAATACTTAAGTTTCCCCCATACAGTTAATACTACATTATTATTAACACTGCAAATGTGTGTCATAATTTCTCTGTTTTAAAGGGGAATAATATGTCATTGGCCTCAAATGTTTCTTTGGGATGATTTTCAGTGTTTGTTGACAGCCTATTAAAGTCAACTGTTTCCATGAAGTTTTCATGATTACTCTCTTTTTACACTGCTCAACAAAACAAACACGTGTAAACATCCCAGAAATATGTGCTGTAAATATCCATTGCATTATGAAATAAACACATTTTTTTCCTCAGTGATTGAATTACTTCAGACTCTAATTTGTAATTTAACTAAATGAGAAACATGCCGTCAGAATTGACCTTATCAGATTATCAGTGCCAACTTTTTTAAAAATTTCGTTAATAATATTGAGATATGATATATTGAGACATAAATATATTTACATTTGTCAATAACCAAATGAGTTTTGTGCAAAGAACAGATTAATTTAAAGCCCGTCAAATATGAGTTCAAACCAGACGCTTTTTTCTTAAAAAAGTTCAATCGTTTTTAAATGGATGTAATGTTTTTTTCACGATTTGTGCTGATCTGCTTTAGGTTTTAGCTGGAATTACTAATGCAGAGTTGCAGCAGTTAAAATACTGTCTCCAGCATTCATTACTTTCTTCGCCAAAAAAGTAAAAGAGAATAAAAGATTAGAAAGAGAAAACTACAGTAAAATAAACTAACGTAACCTTGGATACGTTTGCTCAACATTTCTAAACTTCGATCCTTGGTCCTGAACACACCTCTCAGTGACGTCAATAGTAAGCGACAATTCCCGATATGTGTATCGGCTGCTCAACTAACACCTGCACCGATTGTGTTTTGGTTCTGTTTTGCCTCCAATGTGCCGTTATCATGAGGTAAGACACGCAACAGCGTCCACTTTCTGTTCATGTCTGCTCAGTTGTCGCTGGCCGCCTCTTTACCTGAACCCTATGGTAGCCTGTTAGCTTACAGCTAGCTCCAGTGCAAGATCAGCACCTAATGTATGCGGAATGCGCAACCATTGCGGATGTGGTGCAGAAAAAAATGCGCATCGATGCGACAGAGTACAGAAGTCAACACCACTTAGAAAGACCAACATAGCCTTTTTAAAAATGCTACATAGTTGTAAGCACTATTATGTCTTGTTGTATTTCAGCTCTGAAAGCGATTCTCTGCCTGGATGATGCTTCTCACTGTATAACAGCTGGACGTGCAGATGTAGCTCTTAGCCTGCCCCCGGTGTTTTTACACAAGTAAATATGCTTTCGATAACACATCGGTGTAAATACAAACGATAAAAATGGATTTAAGTGGCCTCAGTTAGCCCTAAGGGTCTCTTTAGAAAAAGCTCTAATCAGACAATATGATTGTATATTTTACTAAGCTGCAGCAATGACTTGATTAATTTGAAGAATAGTATTAAAACAGTATTTACGGATACTTTAACTCTATATTTCCTCCTAAAACACTCCTCAGTATATGTGGCAGCTGTGCCCAAGTCATTTTTATAATTATCTGATGCAGTGAAGAGTTGAAATGTCTTTAGCAGTAGGTTCAGTTGTACCTTGAACTTGTATTAATGAGGCACCAGCAGCCTGTATCAGGATTGGCCCGCCAGTCAGTTCTGCTGTAAATCAGGACTGACCCATGACTGAGTACTACGAGGAGGGGGGGCTGCTGTACGAGCAATCACCTCCCATGCACATCAAAGTGGAGTCTCCGGAGGGACCCTTTGGAGGGGGAGCCTCAGAGAACGGCTTCCCCAGGGAGGATGAAGACTCGGAGGGCAGCTGTGACCAGAACAGTGGATTACCTGGGGGGCTCCCCTTCAACGTGGTAGTGGTGCATCCAAACATCATGGCTCCTGGCATGTCCTCAGATGAACTCTTGTCCATTGAACAAAGTAAGCCTGAATGAGATTAAGCTCATTTTTTTTGTTTATTTGTAAATTATTGCTGCATGTAACTCCCAGTATGAATGCTGTATATGACATGTGCACTTTATTACTATTTATTAGAATTGCTTTTAAAGCTGTTTACAAAAGCACAACAATGGCTACACATTTTATCTATTACAAGGCAGCATTTTGCTTTACTAAAAGATGTATTGTTTGCCATTATATAATAATGTCAGAACAATTTAAGTAAATATTGGATAGAAACTCTTGATGCTCTATGCCTTGCCAAAACGCATTATTGTTGGACATGTATTGCCTTAGCACAGTGAAAATAAGACTGGCGCTGTTTAAGCACATTTCTCTTCCTCACATGGTATATTTAGCTTCACTTAATATTTTTCTTTTCCCTTCGGGACTGTCCTCTCACCTTTCCCTGTACAGACAGAGCTATGTCAGCTGCACTGGCTGCTGGCGGTGCAGGAAAAAGAAAGAGTCGTTTCAGTGGAGCAGAGCTGGAGGTGTTGGTGTCAGAAGTCACCAGGTGTGAGGGAGAGCTCTTTGGTCCTGCAGGGAGGCTCCGGCGTCGGGAGAGAGAGCGCATTTGGGCAGGAATCCTAGAGAGAGTCAACGCCGTGTCTAGGGTCCCACGAACCCTTCGAGAGGTGAAGAAACGCTGGGACGACTTGAAGAGACGCAACGGAGGCAGGCTGGCAGATGCTCGCCATCGCAGCTGTTACATGCCGTCCAGCAGAGGGGCCTCTATGCTTGGGCGTCCTTCCCAGACAAGCCCAAGACTTCAACAAGCCAGGCAAAAGCAAAGCAGCAGGCCAAAGCCAAGTTTCCCATGCTTCCCCGACTCTGATGCAGGTAAAAATAAGTTGTCGGATTAATCAGTTGCTTTACTCAGATGCTTTAGATGCAACTATCATATTTATATTATCATTATAAATCATATATACTGTGTCAACTTACGATTCTTGTGTCACAGGGGTAGGAGTGGAAGGATCCGAGAGAGATGGTTTGGAGAAAGATGAGGAAAATCCTGAGCGTGAGAGAGACATGGGAGACCCTGAGTGTGAACCAGAGAACAGCATGGAGGACAAACTGGGACTAGGACTGGGTCTGGGCATAGGACCGCCCCCACCATCAGATCGTTGGCTACCTCCCTCACCGCTCTACAGTGCTCCTTTTCTCAATGGCAGCCCTCAGCCCAGCAGTCCTCAGCCATCACTTGGAGCACAGCAAGGTCCCCTTGAAGCCCCTTTACGTGGCTCCTGGCTTGAGGATGAGCTTCGAGGATTAGGGGAAGCAGCAATTCAACTGGGAAATCGGGTAGAAAAGAGTCTTCGGGAGTTTGGGGAAGGTTTCAGACAGGACATGAGAACACTTGTTGCTTCACAGGAGACGTTAGCAGTGAGTCTACAACAAAACAATGTCCTCTTGCAAAGGCTGTTAGGAGTGCTTGAGGCCCAGCAACAACCACAGCCACAGCAACATCGTGTACAACAAGCACACCAATCACAAACCTCTCAACAGCATTTACAGCCTCAGCCAGCCCAGCAGCAGCAGCTACAACACATGGAACCACAGCAGCAGCAACAACAGCAGATTGATGCACCACCACAAACACAACTACAACATCAGCAGCAGCCACATTTAGTGCAACAACAGTCACAACAGTCACAACAGCACCAGACACAAATACAACAGCAGCAGCCGCTGGTCACGCAGCATTCAAGTAATCAGTCAGTTGTAGCAGTGGTATCTGCACCATCGACCACTGACGTACAAGGCACTTTTTCCTCTGATCCACCCACAGACACAAATTTAAGTGTGCAGAGACCAAGGCGAGGAAGAGCTGTTGATCACAGGCGTAGAAGGCGGCGCTGAGGAGAAGGCACTTGGAAACTCAAAATGCAAATCTTGCATTGTTGATGTTTCAAAATATGACAAGAAATTACACTCTTTTTCTATTGACAGTATTTCTGTAAAAAGTAAACAGAGTTATTGGAGATTCCAAATCAGCAACACATTTCGCACTTTAGTTTGACTTCAGAGAGGACTGAAGCGGATAAGACACAAGATAATAGGGTGGCCTTAACATTAGTTTGGTTTCTTATTCATATGTTCATGCTTGTGCTACTTCCCGATAAACACTTGCTCTGTGGAGTAACAACTCCACTAATGAGACTTTCAATACTCAGACTACAACATACTGTAGATGCTGATGTTCAAATGCATGTCACTGTACATGCTTTGCAGCAGAGCTGTTAAGCTCATGCTGCTATTACTAGTTCAGTACTGTCTCAATTCTCCTGATTAACTACATCGTCATAAAGTACTAAAGTATCTGCAGTTGTGACCATATATTGTAGTTATACAGCTATAGTAATTACCTGCTAATGTATGCTTGTGCTTTTTTCAAAAGTTTCATGGTACATACCTTTCCAGCTTTGGTTGGATAATAAAGTTAGACTGTGTTCTGTTCAGTGTGTTTGAGACAAAAATGTTACAATATTAAGAATTGGCATTTTCATCTAAGTAGGCGTCAGACTTAAACTCATGTTTCTGGTGGAATTTAAAAAGCATACACGTATGTAGGGGCTATTTATTATAATCTTGCATGCAGTATGATGGATGTGTTTGTAGATAGTTGCAAAGAAACAGCATAGGCCATCATCTACGTAGTTTTGCACAACTTACTCATTTTGTAGATAGCTACTGTTCAGATGAAATGTAACTAAACTTGAATAAAAGTCAGACATGGACTGCAAATAATTTCAGCTGATCACCTGTGAATTTGTTAAATATAATATGAAAAAGTTAATATAATATTAATGGTTATGTTGCAGAGTTTATGTTTAATTAACTAAGTTGTGAAGAGAGTATTTGGTGTGTAGAATAACAAAATTGCAGCAGAGGTGGAAAGGGAATGTTTTAATTTAAGACTTCAAAATATATGCTCTGAAATCACAAAGCACAGCTTTTTGTCAGAAATAAGAGTTTTATTTTGAAAATTTCGACCGGAACTTTCATTCCTTGTTCGAGCTGGCTAGCATGATCCTTGTGTGTTCTGGACAAGGGGGTGCATGGGGGAAACATGGCCGCCGTAGACCCGTCGGAGTCTCCGAAACGACAGAAATCCCCTGCGGAGGAGGTGGAAACATCTGGAGAGAAGACCGATGCGGGGGAGTCGGGATGCAGCTTAAATCAGAAAGATGAAACAACATGTAATAAGCCCACGGAGAGCCCCGACGATGAGCAGAGAGTCAGTGTTGCCAACGACGGCGGGTGTTTTGCCAGCCATTCCGAGGTTAGTGTCGAGTCCGGTCCTGGAACCGACAAAACGACATGCAAGTCACCGGACGACCTAACACCAGCGGAAAAAATGACCGAGGCTTCTGACAGCGATCAGCGAGGTTATGACTGGTCTGAAACTGAAGACGACAACCGAGAGGCGAAGACACACAAGCAGGGGAATGATAAGTGTGGTATGCTAACATTGTGAATGTATTTTGACTGTTAGCTTTAGCCTCCAGGCTAATATGAGCTTGGGTTCTCACTAGCAATTCAGTACAAACTGTCAACTCTGCTAAGATTAATTAACATAACAAAATCAAGCACACTGCTGCGCCATAGACTGTGGTCTGCCCTGGAGATGGACAGCTGTGTTAAGTTGATGCAGTTTGTTGGATTAACAACTAATGGGTGGTTTGTTTGTTTATAGTTTACTGTTGTTTATTTCTGTTTGTTAAGTAATTTTTGTGATCTTTTCCCTTCCAGACAACAAAAATTTTACAGAGAGTGGTGGTGAAGAGGTGCAGCAGGATGCTCATGTTAATTTTACTATGACAGCTGGTGCGAAGAAGACTCATGGGGAGGGAGACTCACACTCTGATGAGAAGAGCTCAGAGAAGCAGCTTGGTCAGGAGCCGGTGGAGGAAGTGGATGGGATAGAGGATGTAATTGAAGACGACGAAGAGGCTGACCAAGGCCAGGATGCTGATGTGACAGCTAAGCCAAAAAAATGTCGTTTGATGTGCAAAGAGTGTGGGAAGACGTTCAACCGCCGCGAGACGTTCAACCTTCACCGCCACTTCCACGCACATGAGGATGAGCTCACACCCCTCACCTGCAAAGAATGTGGCCTTACCTTTCAGCACCGCAGCAGCCTCATAAAACACAGAAATGAACATAAAGAGAAGGAAGAGCAACTTATTACTCCAAAGAAGGAAATGCCAACAGCAGAGGAGGGTAGATTTAAATGTGCTGAATGTGAGAGGATCTTCTCTACAGTGGATAAGTTGAGGGATCACAACTGCTGCAATACAATAGACAAGCCTTATCACTGCCCCCTGTGTCGCCAAGAGTTCCAGTTTAAGATTTCTATCACTAAGCACATGATGACCCACTCCCAGGAGAGCATATTTACATGCCAAGAGTGCAGTCAGACTTTCTCAAACACCTTGGCCCTGCGCTACCACCAGCGATGTCACACCGCCCTGAAACCCTATAAATGCCCAGAATGTGGCATGGTTTTTAAACACTACTCTGTCATGGAAGACCACCGTCGCAAGCACACAGACAACACACGCTCTCACCTGTGCAACATCTGTGGTAAGACCTTCAAATATAGCAGCCTTCTCCATCAACATCAGTATCTGCACACAGGCCAGAAGCCCTTCCGCTGCCCCGAATGTGGTAAAAAATTTGCCTTTGCTCAAAACATGAAGGCACACTGCCGCCAGCATAGACTGCGTGAAACCAACTCCTCCACTGAACAGCTCAGCAAGCCAGCAACAGCACCTGCCCCAGAGGCAGTCAGGAGGCCAGGAAAAGAGAACACACACCACAGTGAGGAACCCAAACGCACATTCAACTGCCCCCTTTGTCCCCAGACCTACTGGGCACCAGCTAACCTGAGAGCCCACATGCTTATTCATGAGGCTGAGTATGAGACACTGGAGAGAACACCCAGACCCCCCACAGAGATTAAAAAGTACTGGGATAAAGGACACACCTGTCCCCACTGCCCATCTGTTTTTCGGGATGAATCCAGTTTAAATGCACATCTGTTGAAGGTCCACAAAGCTGTAGCACAATATTTAGAAAATGTGGCAGCAGCACCTAAAAAACAATTTACTACTTTAAACAGTGATAATGTGCAGGGAAAATGGAGAAATGATGGCATGAGTGTTAAGTCATACAAATGTTCTGAGTGTGGAAAAACTTTCCGCCACCGCTCAGTTTTAGAGCTGCATATGCGCATACATTCCAAGGACAAGCCTTACCAGTGCAAAGTGTGTGGCAAGGGCTTTAGATTCAGTAGCTACTTACAGCAACATCTCATTATCCATACAGGCAAGAAGCCATACAAATGTCCGGACTGTGGGAAGGACTTTGCTTTTCTGCAGAACATGAGAACACATCAAAAGCTGCATCAGGAAAAACCGTTTCGTTGCACCAGCTGTCGCAAAGGCTACAGTGATGAGACTCAACTTCAGCATCACATGTTATCACACAATGGTGACAAACCTCATAAGTGTGACCTGTGTGACAAGAGCTTTGGATTAGCCTATCTGCTCCGTGATCACATGAACACACACACAGGAGAGAGACCTCATCGCTGCGATGAGTGTAACAAAACCTTTTCCTGGTTTAGTAGCCTGCTAGTACACCAGAAAATCCATTCTCGCAAGCGCCAGGGTTACAACCAGTATAATTCTTACCCAGTAGGTGCTAGGATGAGAGGCAGGGGTAGCCGGGGGAGGAGAGGGGGGAGGCTAATGTGGGGCTGGTCTAGGCCATTAGGAAATTCGGGTATGGTTAGCTCTCATCAGTCTCCATATCCAGTTTCTTTACTGAGAGACGCTGAGTTGCACAGAAGGGCAGTCCAGCCACCATCCTCCATGCTTTCATCTCGCATGGATTTACAAGGCAGACAGCAGAAGGAGCAGTGGCTGTCAGAGCTACACCCTCAACCAGTGCAGTGGAAGGTGGACGGTGGGGAGGTTATGCCTGTCCCATCATCACAGCAGCAACATGTAGGTCCACAGCAGGCACAGTTTGATGGCCCACCACAGCCAGGCCTGCAGCATCACCATCTGAGAAGTCAAGGCTGGGCAAATAGCACTTCTATAATTCAGTCAGGTTCCACATCTGCTCAGAATTCAGAGTCAACGTACATGAAAGACAGTGCAGCCTCTATTACCAGCTCCCTCATGGCTGTTGTGCCAAAAAAATCCAGCCCATCAGCAGTGAGCGAGATGGAGCAGCTCAGACAGCCCAAGCCTGTTACTTGGAGTAGCACACCCACATCCACAGTGCAGGCTTCCACAAGTTCTTTGCAACATGATTTTTCTGCTCCATCCTATGGCGATGGAGCAGCTCTGTGGAGTGTCAGACCTGCTCCACTAGCAAACACACAGGGCTCTCCAAATAAGCTCGGTCAAGAACTTCAGCTGCCAAGGTGGCCAGGTGCCCCGGTGTCAACACAAAAGGAGCAATGCACACCTCCTAAAAAAGACGACACTAGAATGTGGGACATGAGTAATCCTCAAGTTATACCGTCGACTGTTAGTCAGCCAGAGAAGCCGTGGAATGGCTGTGAGCTGCAAAGTCAGTGGGCTTCAGGCTTAGCAGGTGCATCAACCTCAGCTCAAATAGACCAAAGTAGTGCTATGCCAATTTCAACTCCTGTTTCTCATGGGGTAGGTAGCACCTTGTGGGATATACAGACACCACCAGGAATTCCAAAGACCATAAACTCCCCAGAGAAATTAGCAAATAATCAAGATTTCCAGCTACAGCAAAAGCAGGCGTCATCTGGCTGGGCCAGTGTACAGAGTCAGGCAGCGACACAGAAGGTTCCCATCTCCATTCAATACGAGCCTCATCGTTTTGGCCAGGGTTTGGGAACACCAGTATGGGGCTTCCAAAATAATCCTGTTGGTCCTCAAACGCTGCTCACCGGGCAGCTCAAACCAGGGAATGGACAGGAGCTGCAGCAGCAACCAATGGTAACAGGCACTCAAATAATAATAAATCAGCCTTCTCCTTTTTTCTCACCTCCACTTGCTCCGCTCCCTCCTCTTGCTTTGCCAGGCCCTCATCCTCTTCACTCTGTCGCAGTTGGTGCACTCTCAAGACCTCCACACCCAAATATTTTTTTCACACCACAGGCAGTCATGAGCGAGAGGCCTCACATACCACAGACCCTGTCCCTACCTCAGCTTGCCCCACGAACAGAACCTCACAAACTCGGACCCCGTTTGCCTTTTGCTCCAGAACGACTTCTCCAGTGCATGATATGCGGGTGCTCTCTTCATCGGGAGCTGGATCTACAAATGCATTACATGCAACATGCACAAGGAGAGATCTGACATTTCTACACTAGCAACAACAAGACTCAGTTATGGTTTTTAAAATATGTTTTTCTTTCAGTGGAACCTCATTTCTTGACCCTCAGTCGTGCAGTTTGACTAGTTAAGTGGATGGGCATTAGAAACAAAAAATAAAATGGAAACTTGAGTTAGTCTGCATGTTTGATTAAAATTCTTTTAGTTCCAGTTGAGACGGCACAGAGTGCTGTTTGTTATTGAGGGTGTGTACAATGCCATTATATAACTTTCACTGTCTTTTTTAAAAAAATGCATTTAAGTTATCCAGATACTAACTCGTTTCAACAACCTCTGAGGGGTGCAGATTAATGAGTTTCTACAGTCAACATTTCAGTTATTGCCAATGAACTTTAGATTTAGATGATATTAGTACTTTTATAGTTCTGTTCATATGTCATGAACCATTTGAACTGTGTTTCATGTACAGTATACTGTGTGCCTTTTATGATTACAGTCTGCATGTCTGCTGTCTTGGTATTCTAGGCCTAGTTTGTGTTTAAGGTAGACTCAACAATGTGACCTCACTCCCTAAACACAGAGCAACTCTTTAAGATACTGTAAAGAAATGTTAAGTTTTCGCTTTTGAGGGTGGGGAGGGGCGAGGTGTTTGAGTCACAGATCAAATGTATCAGACCCTAAATGGCAAGCTGAATACATACAGTATAACCCTGTTAGGAAGCATCTGTATTCACAGGGCCATTGTCTGGATCCAGATATCTCATAAGCAAAGTTCTCATGATCATGTGGTCAAAGCAAAAGCATCTGTAAACAAAAATGTGACAGAAATATTTAAAGTTAATTTAAAGTAGTGTCACTGCTCAGTTACTGATGATACTGTTGTCAAATAGGGAATTTTGTAATAAATTTAACTCAGATTTATTTGGTATTTCTCACAAATAGTTTTTACAATGGAACGAAAAACACAAAACTCTAGATAAAATAGACATTTGCTCCAATTAGTCCAGTCAAAATCAGGAACTTTCTGGCAAAGTTTCATGACTGAGACTTCATAATTGGATTTAAATTGTTTCTGGGTAAATGTACTTAGCACCTTCTGTAAACTGATGAGTGCAATGTTATGTGTAAGTCATATCAAAATGACTTACAGATTGAAATGTACCTATATTCACACAATGAAGTCCACTTTGAGTACAATTCAATGTATTTTTTGTGAATACTGAATAATTTCATTCCATTACTGTAGACTTAGCTGATTACAGAATCCTGTCACCTCTGTTATGATAGTGGACATTTGAGTAGCTTTGGTGGCCCAATACTGTAAGTGACTGAAAATTTTCATTACTACTGTAAAATAAACACACAGTCCGTTTGTAAAATGAAAAAAAAAATGTCCCTGTGCGTCTTACGAAAGAAAAACACATGCCCTTCTACCTCTCTCCACTGTTTTAGCATGGAAAGAAATAGAATTTTCCCATGATGTCTACATATTGGATCAAATAAAACTTGCCTTTGATTATTTTTGATTTGTTGCATTGTACTTGTGAGGTTAACCCATTTCAGATGTTTAAATTTATTGAATGTGAAAGGTGTGGCATACAAGTCTGCATTTAAATCAATGACTGCAAATTGCAATTAACAATTTAGCTATTTTTTTCTATGCAATTCCTTGGAAAAAGAGTCACTTTCAACAATCTGGTAAATTTCTGCTAAAATGCCACATTAAAATTCCTTTTTATTTTGATTACTAATTGAGTATTGCTCAGTATTGCTGCTATGAACTCAGTAGTTGCCACTCTGTTGAAAACTAGGTCCTCAAAAATAAAACTATCCTTCGAAAATCTTTTATTTTTGTTATGTAATAAGCTGAGATTGATTATTAAGGTTTATTTAGTTTCTGAAAAAACATTAGTAAATGTAAGTGTCTTGAATAATTAAGTATTTGATAATGTTGTTGTCAGTACAGACAATAATGACCTCTGATTTAAAACAAAAATAAACTTGTCGACTTTGCCCATTTGAAGCCTCTCAGCCCGTGAAACCTTTTAAGTAGTGGCTGGACTAACTGCAGGTCAACAGTCTTGCTAAAAGGAAACAAAATAAAAGAAGAAGAATCTACTTCCGCTAAGGGATGCACAGCTACAGTGTGTGTGAGAGAGGAAAGGGGACATCTAACGCTAGCTATGATGTTCACTGTCACCGAATTGCTTAAACATTTTAAGAATACTGCTTCATTATGCATTAATGGACTAAATTAACATACTATTTTTTATTGCTCCTATACCGGCTCCGTACTGAATATCGTCATTTAAGAAAAAAATAAAACTGAAACAACCGTGGCGCTGTTAAGCTAACGAGTCGTAACGTTAGCTAGAGTAAGCTAGCATTACCAAACAGTGCCACGCCAAGATGGACGAAGCTGCCGCCTTTGCGGTCAAAGGGGAAGGAGCTGAAAACAGACCTCACGATGGAGATAAAGCATCTGAAAATAACATCGGTTCATCGGCTGAAGACACCGCTGACAGTAAGTATCAAATGGCCGTTGCTAACACGTTAACGGAACTAGCAATAACTTGTGACACCAGTATGTGAAGGCGCAGTTGCCTCCTAACGCTACACCAACTTCGGTGCAGTGATTAAATAACAGATTTTTTTTTCGCGATAAATTCTTGACATGAGTAGCGCTAACTGAAACTGTTGTGTGCCCACGCCGGGTCTTTGTGACATTTCATATGTAGAAATGGTTAGTGCCGTTCACTGAACAACTGCAGCAACAGTCCTAGATAGAGCTTAACATTACACGCAGCCATGTGGAAACGGATTAGAGATTGTGACCAGCACATATATATTGGGTTCTGTCAAGGTTGTCTGCATTTATGC
This sequence comes from Acanthurus lineatus, assembly GCA_029814665.1. Classification (NCBI taxonomy): domain Eukaryota; kingdom Metazoa; phylum Chordata; class Actinopteri; order Acanthuriformes; family Acanthuridae; genus Acanthurus; species Acanthurus lineatus. The sequence continues at coordinate 14,453,733 of JAPZDV010000025.1, forward strand.
ATTTCATAAAAGCAGCATTACAAGCGGCATTATAAGTGTAGTGATGTCCAGTGCTACTACTGTTATTCAATCGAACGATGTGCATTATTTGGCCAGGCCGATAAGAAGCCATTAAAATTGAAACCTAACCTAAAAATTACTATGATGTTACAGCCCACAAACATCTAGAAGATAAAATATTGTCCTCTTACATTTGTATATGTTTAAATCTAACGAGTTGAAGTTCAGTGTCATTCTCAAGTATAGAGAAAAATGCTTACATTCAACAGAAGCACTGCGTCATGACATTTTTACATCTAAAAACATTTTTACAGGATGCAGATCAGTCAAAGGGTATTTGCTTTGCCTCTGTAAGCTTTAAAGTGCAGTCTACAGAATCTAAATTTTTCCTTCTCTGTGTTAAGCATTTAGATAGTACTTGCTTAAGTAGTAACCAATTAGAAAGAAACAGTTGATCTTTACGCCAATATTCAGATGATTGTCTGCTGATTACCAACTTAGCTGTATTAACTGCAGCGAATTAGAGTTTTACTGTTACAGACGCTGACTGGCTGCAAAAAACTGGCTGCAAATTTTCTCAGTCAAGTAGTTGTACATTTTCCATGCTCTTCATGAGTATGAAACGAACATACAATGCAATATAAGAGTGCTACTGCCCCCTGCAGATCACATTTTGAATGACAATGGATGGTGCACATGGTTTTAAATCCATGGGCAGCAATATCTGACTATCCTAGGTATGAATCTTATGAATAATGGAAACTTAAGCATATTGTTTATTGTATGTGTTGTGTAAATGCAGGTGGGACAGAATTTCCTGAATTCAATCAAATGATGTTTTGGTGAGATAAATCAGGGATCCAAAAGACTTGAGTTTTGATTAGTTATAATACCGTTAAATGGGTTGTGTTGACCCAAATTTTATAGATTGTATTGTTGGAATAGTTCACATGGAGAACCCAATTCTAAAATAAATAGAGTACAGTTAATTGAAATATTCAGACTTTTGTCAAGTGCACTGACCTTTATTGCAAAAACAGGGGAAGGGAATTGTGTGCATTTTTCCTTGGCATGGAAAGGAACAAACAAGCATTCAAGGTTGCTGCAAAGAGAACAATAGGGAGTTTTGTAGTGTCTCTTTTTTAACTTTTTGTTGTCATGCATTGGAAATGTTGTCACTACTTTGACACACAGAGGATAATTACTTGTTAAAACATGAGAACAAAGTAAGTCAGTTTGTATTAAGCAATTCAGCTTATCTTAATTTTTCTCATTAATGAAGATATCCTGTACTCTTTTGAATTAGGGATGTTGTATTTTGTTGGATTATATTGTGAAAATATCATTAACTGTGTAGTGAAAAAGTGTGTTTCTAATTAAAACCCTACAGTGCAATTCTACAATCTATTGGTAACATTTGCCTGTTTAAAAATGCAATATGTTCTGCAGCAATATTACCAAATAACTGAATCATTGAACATAACCACAGGCTATTTGGCTCCAACACTGTATCAGACCCTCTGTTATGGTAATGAAATGAAAATTTTGTACTTAACTGACAATATTGTATATCAAGGACAATTTTTTGTGATCATATTGTAAACTCTAATCACATTTAAATAAAGAAATGCTGTGCACTTGTGTTTTTGTGATTTTTTTTTCTATCTTTCTTTCTTTGGAAACAGGAGTGGCTTTGATCTCCTATTTTCCCCTTTCTATTTCTAGGGGTTGGGGTTTTCTGCTGTCAGGATTGCGGAGAAACCTTCGGAGAGGAGGCTGCCTACCTGAAGCATCGCCATCAACACTTGCAAGAAAACATGTATTTAGAAGACAGTGAGAAGGCTTATTTCTGTACATTATGCTCACTCTCATTTGTCGAACCAAGTGAGTTCCATTCACACATGGAGAAGGACCACAGTACACCCCCCCAAAAGGAGTCCAGTATTCCAACTAATTCTGGGATATCAAAGCAACACACGTATGAATGTCCAGACTGTGGCAAAAGTTATAGTGTAATCGGACACTTTCTTAACCATCAACGCTCACACAGACAAGCATCCAAATCTGTTTTTCATGATCTTGAACGTTTGAAAAAGAAGTCATTTCAGTGTGAGTCTTGTGGAAGAAATTATTCTCGTGCTTCAGCCCTCGATGCACACCGACGCTGTCATGAGGAAAAATTAGTAAAGTCACAAAATAAGGGTTCAGGAGATGCATGTTCCGCTGAGGAGTCAGAAGCTGAGGTCAAGCCCAGTGAAAACCAGACAGAAAACACACCTGAAAAAACTTTCAAGTGTTCATGTGGTAAAGCCTTCACTGCTCTTTTGCGTCTAAAAACACATCAAAGATTTAGCCGCAACAGTCAATGCTCTCCTGAAGAAATGAAAGAAAAACCAAAGAAAAGCGCCAATGAGTTTTACTGCAGTGAATGTAAAAAGACTTTCAGTGGCCATATTGCCCTTTTCAATCATCAGCGATGGCATGTTAATCACTCAAATGAATCAGCAAAAAAGTTTCCATGTGAGGAATGTGGGAAAGTATTTATGACGCTAACATTCTACTATAGGCATCAGCGTATGGTGCACAGTGACGAGACCCCAGCAAAGTCGTTTCTTCATCAAGTGTGTCAGCTACAGAAAAAGGCATTTGAATGTAAAGATTGTGGACTCAAGTTTTCTAGGGCTTCAGCACTCCACTCCCATCAGCTTCATCATACAGATGTCTTCAGAGAAACAGAGAAGGAAGCCCAGAGACACACCTCTCTGCTACCTCAACAGAAAACTTTGGAAAGTGAGACACAAGAAATTGAGTGGGAACATGCTGAATCTGAGAATCTGTTTCCTACCAATATGGCTGAAGAATACTCACACGTAATTGAGACTGATGATGATGTTGAGAGTTACGAACCTGGGGACTTTAATGTACAGGTGATCAGTGCAAGTGAATCTGAGGATGAGTCAGCCCAAGATCCAAATCCTGATCTTGAGCTGCTGTGTGAATCAGATCAGGAAGTAAGAGATGATGACCACACTGGAGTTGCCACCATTGATACTGTTTTAAAACCAGAGATGGATTTGAAAATTGTACAAATTGACTTTGAGCAAGCTGACGAGCAGCATGCAACGGAGGAGGAAGCTGAGAATAAAACGACAGAGGAAAGATTTGATTGTCCAGATTGTTACCGTTGGTTTTCTAGTGCGTCATCACTGCGTGTTCACAGAATGTGGCATGGCATACATAAGAGAAGACAGCAGACTCAAGGTCAGTCAGTGGCAGTTTACACATGTGATACATGTGGCCACGAAGCCAGTAGCTATGCAGCACATTGCAGTCATATAGAACAACACAAGGATGAAAACATAAACAACGATGTGCTGTATAAGGCCGAGGGATTAGAGAAGAAAATATTGACATGTAATGAATGTGGTAAAATCTTCTCACGTTTGTCTGCTTTAGTCTGTCATCAGTTGCATCATCCTAAGAGAAAACAGTTTCAATGCCCAGATTGCATGATGTCGTACTCATATGCAGCTAGCTTGTTTAACCATATGAAAAACTGCTCTGCACAAAAGAAAGAGAATATTTCAGAAACTAAGAAAGAATACAATCCAAAAAAAACTCTTCTAGGCCCAAAGATTTATCACTGTGAAGAGTGTGGAAAAGGTTTTTGGTCTCTAGGAGCTTATTCTCACCATAAGCAAAGTCAGACTCAGTGTACAGATTTGAGACTAAGGAAAGGAATCACTGGATCTTTGCACTCTGTTAATGGGCACTCGCGGTCCATTGTTAAGGTTGCATGTCCTGTATGTGGTAGAAAGTTTCGTCACAAGGGCATTATGGCACTGCACATGCGAAAACATGAAAATGGAAATCATAAATGTGAACTGTGCAACAGGTCATTCCGTCTCTTCTCCGGCCTCCTCAGACACCAAGTTGTGCATAACAGCCAGTTACTCCCACCGCCCATTAAGTCCTTTCAGCATCAGGTTGAGCAGTTGAAAAAGAACACTTACAGCTGTCCTGACTGTGGGAAGCTGTTTTCGCGGGCCAAAGCACTTCAATTTCACATGAAAAGCCATGGGTACGAGACAGGGCACTCACCATCATCACCAAGATCCACTGTCACACTGGAGGAGCTCCAATGTGCAACATGCCTTGCGCATTTCAACAACAAGGCCTCGTTGAGGGCTCATCAAAAACTTTGTGTTAAAAGAGACAGTCAAGCAGTTGAATGTAATACAGAACCCTTAGAAAATAATAATACTTTGAAATTGTGCAAGGATAGTATGGATGTGAGCACAGTTGAGCTAAAAACAACTGATGGTGGAGTAAGTGAAATGGATGGAGAGGACCTAAAGATGGAAATTCAAACAGATATCAGCAACTTAAAAAACTCCAGTGCAACCGATTTGAAATATAAATGCAAAAAGTGTGACAGAAGCTTTTCAGTGGTTGGAGCTTTGAATTTTCATAAAAGAATTCATGTTGAGGGTTATCAGTCAGCAAAATTGCCAGTATCTTTAATGCTTAAGAAACCTAAGCAGGTAGAGCTAAGTAAAGGGCTGTTTCACTGCTCAGAATGTGGGAGGCGATTCACGTCCAACTCAGCCCTTGGCTCTCACAAAAGATGGCACAAAGACAAGACATTTTCTCGGTCCTTGCTTGTAGATGATGATTTAAAGTCTGTTAGCAACAAGACAGAGGGTGGACATTTTCAGTGCCACAAATGTGGCAAACAGTTTTTTAACCATTGTGTTCTCCAGCGACACCAGATGTTTCATCCTCAATGCCAAACTAAAACTAAGCCAGAGGAGGATTTTAATGAACATGAGGAGGGCAACATCACACTGAGTTCACAGAACTCAGAATTTTCATGTTCAGAATGTGATAAAACATTTCTGCAAGGTTCACTTTTAGCCAACCACTTTGAAAATGAGCACAGCAACAGTTTGAAAGCTGCAGATCAGCAAGGCAACAGGGTTAAATTGGTTGAGCCTATCCCAGTGCAGGTTGAGGTCAACTTCAGTGGGAATGATACCATGTCAACGACACTGAAGCCAAAAGCCCATCAGTGTCCCCTCTGCTCTATGACCTTTGCTAAAGCTAGAGGTTTGCGTGCCCACAAATGGCAAGCTCACTCAAAGAGGAAAAAAGGCAAAAGCAAGGTTCTTTTAAATGCCAAAAAAGAGCCCGTTGTCTCAAGCAGTGAAGTCAAAAAGACAGAAGATTCATCAGCTGTAGACATCACTAATGTGACAGTGATAAGTAGCCCTGTTGACAAAGGAAAGAAACAAATCAGACCAGAACCCCTACCTGTAACATTTGTGATGTGCCTAGACTGTGGGGAGCAGTGCAGTTCTCCGGGTGCCCTCCTTGATCATAAGAAGGTATGCTGTGAAGTAAAGCTCGAGTCTAAACAGAAGATCCAAACTCCTGAAACCACGGCTGAGGTTTCCCCACCTTTAAGCCGTCTGTCGGAGAATACAGCCAAATGCCTCTTCAAGTGTGATAAGTGTGGGAAAGCTTTCCAAACAGAGGAACAGTTAGGAACTCATAAGACCAAGGCAAGAAGCCGGCCTTATTGTTGCGCCCTGTGCTGCCACGGCTTTTGGACCGAGAATCAGCTGCAGCAGCACCTCGCCTGGCATGATGAAGTCCGCTGTCGTCTCCCGAATGAAGTTCGTTATCGGCTCAGCGCTGCAATGACCTCAAAGCCTTTAAAACCCAACATGCCCTTAGTTGACAGTAAAGAGAAGTCCTTTCCATCCTCCACACTGAACCAACCTACACTCAACCCAAACAGCCAGTCACAAAGTAGCCATAAATGCCAACATTGTGGCAAAGTCTTTCTCTCACCAACTGCTTTACAAAAACATGAAACTCAGCACTGTAACAATGACTCCTATCATTGCTCTATCTGCCCTCGGACCTTCAGTGAAATACAGGACCTGATAGATCATCACCAGGAATGTATCGGTGATTTTAAAAATACAGAGTGATGCCCCTGCTGCTGTCTCATCAGGAGATACCGATGACCTTACTGTCCTTGAATGTGGAACTACTTTTTGTCAAGAAGTCATTTGCACCAGCACTACAGTATCCTGAACATGGCCATGAAGTGTATTAGACTAAACAAGATGGAAAGAATAGAAAAATAAAGACACTGTACATTGTAGATTTTTTTTGGGGGGGGTCCAGACTACTTAGATGTGTTGAGCTATAAAAATTCCTTGATAGACCTTTGTGTAGGCTAAATAGAAACATGCCTTACCTATTTGTTTCTATGGTTTTTGAGATCATTTTTGTGTTTTATAAAAGAAGAGTCTTTAGTTACATTCCTATTCTCAGGCTTTACTTTACACTGGATTATTATATGTGCAAAAGTTAGAGATTAACCCCGTTAGTTTCACAACTATATAGTTTTGAACCACCATTTGATTTGTCCATGTTTTGACTACACTTGTTAGCTTTATTCATCTCGCTGGTAATCACTGAAGTATGGTTGTTCTTACCTAGATATAAGAAAAAGGTTCAAAAACATTTAAGCTTGTCCATGCATTTAAAAATTCCTTGAAAAATGAATAATGCTATTGACGCACCACTAATTGCAAAGTTAGTTAGGACATTGATGTAATTTACAGCAAATGCATACAAATCCTGCTGATGTTTTAAGCAAACCCGTTGTTTGGCTGAACAGGTTCTATGTGCATATTTACAGAGATGATGTGTGAAATTAATGATTACTGTTTATATGATTGAACCAGTTAAAAAATGTTCTTGCATTGAACATGACGACCTCTACTAACATGAAGCTAATTTAACCATCTTAAATCCACACAACAGACTACTTTTTGCATTAACTGATGTATAAGCTCCCATGTTCATTCCTTGTCAGTGTTATATTTTTTGTTTTGGAAGGATTATCCATTAAGCTATAAATAGCGCCTGTGTTTATCTCAAACAGTTGTTAGTTGAATGACCACTTATGCAGTGGGAAAAAAAGTATTTGTATTGTGCAGTAGTTGTTACTTTGCTACATTAATTTATGATTTTTTTTAATAAGTCTAGATGACCAATGTACCGTTTGACTACTTGTTTAACTTGCTGATTCTTAAGCATTGAAGAAAAGGTTCTGAAACTTAAAAATAAATTGATCACATTTGCTGAATTAATTGGTTGTGTGATGACTTCAGAAACTGGCTTTCTAACTTATTAGTGCTGGTGCTGTATTTGTTTATAAGCAGGTTAAGTCAAAGCAGGTTTGACACAAAAATAGCTTCATGGAGAGGTTTTTGTGCTTTAAATCAAAACATCGGCTTTTCTACTGAAATAATTTTATTTGTTTTCCACATGGCATATTGTGGATATGGAGCCATAATAGAATAATTAGACTTTTATTAAGGTCTTATCTAGGTTGGAAAAAGTTAACTTATGCATTAAATAAAAACTAAATTTTAACAATTCATTGTATTCAATTATTCTGTCTTAAATGATAAATTGAAAATTGAAATATTAAATCACAAAATCAAATGGTTAAAGGATTAATTGTGATTACTAAAATTACAGGACAATAGTTGTTTGAGTGGTGTGCATCAAGCTCCACGGACAGGTTACAGATAATTTGCTTGCTATTCAAGCACAATCAACAAGGCTAAAAACAAATGCAAAAAATTGCAGTTCTCTAGGATTGAGATAATTTCATGAAATTGAAAATCAAAGTGCTATGACTTGAGGTAGCACAATTGTTAATGCCCCCCGTGTGTGAATGAAGAGAAGAACCTCAACCCAGTCTTGTAAGTTCTATCAGCTGCAGTTAAACATCAATAAAGTCATCAGTAAAAACATGCTTTTTCTGCCATTTATAGAGTGAAAATTTGAGGTGAAACATCACTTCATTTATCATTTGTTAAATGATAAAATCTGGGTATATCTGCAAGCTTATTTTTAGATTCATAATGACTTGCTGAAGAAAATATAGTGCTGACATTATTTTTCTCAAAAACTTAAACTAGTGTATTTTCTTCTTTTGTAGTCAATCAGTTCAGCCATGCCTGTAAGGACTGCGGACTGAAGTTTACGTACATGGAAGACTTCAAAACTCACCTGCACCAGCATGCCCTAGAAGAGGAGGAAGAGGAGGATGAAGCTCAGATGGGAAACTTCAGGAATCCTGTTGCAGAACTGAATTCTTTCATTGGTAGTGTTGGAGAAAATGAGAATGAGGACATGAGCAGTTCTTCACAAACAAAACCTTCAGGCTCAATACAAGGTGCTGTGGTTGCCCAATTGAAGGACTATCAGAGAGGTTATGCTTGCTCGGTCTGTGGGAAGGTTTACATTTACCTAGTTTCATTCAGAAAACACCAGCAGCTGCATGAAAACCCAACAAAAAGTCCAAATGTGCAGGATCTAAAAAAATATGAGTGTCCAGACTGTGGTTTGTCATTCATCAGGCGAGCGCGGCTACTTGGTCACCTGAGAATTCACAGGTCACGCAAATCCTCCGAATCAAAACCTCCCAGATGCGATCAGTGTAACAAATACTTCAAGTCTTTAAAGTCATGGATGACCCACATAGATCTGCATAAACAGAAACCGTTTTGGTGTTTAAGTTGTGCCCAAGGCTTTATAGATGAATGGGCATTGGATAAACACCTGCAGAGTCACAGTGTGAAGCCACTTACATGCAATATTTGCCACAAGAGGTTTCACACACCTGCAAAACTGAAGAATCACTACAACACCTGCAAGTGTGCAAAAACACACAAGTGCACCATATGTGGGAAGAGCTTTTTCTTTCCTGCAACTCTACTTTCACATCGAAAAAAGCATTTTAAAGGTCATTTTGGGTCAGGTGTGATGCCTCTTGGGATCAAGAACTCTTCAGTCATTGCAAAGAAGCGCATTCTTACAAAGAGGAGGCTAATTCTCGCCAGTGTTAAAGAGGAGCCAGAAATGGGTGCAAACATGGAAGAGCTGCCATTGAAGGAAGAACTTGTGAGGAAAAGTGAAACTCTGTTGCAGTGTAAAAATGCTGAGTTTAGGGATATTGCAGACTCTGAAGAGTCAGACTGTGGAGAGCCTGTTCATTGCTTAAAGCCCTCAAAACCACCTGGCTTGAGTGGATATGATCCATCAGATAAATCAAGATCAAAAACTTTAGAGCTACAACCAGTGCAGGAGCTGAAAGAGAGCAAATTGCAGGAAAAACACATGCACAGAGAGCATAAGTACTGGGAGTGGGAGTGTTGTGAATGTGATATGGGCTTTGATGAAGTGGCAAAGCTGCATATGCATTACATAAAACATGCTACAGGGGAGATACCTATACCTCAGGATTATAGTGAGGATTAAAGGTTCACCTTAGCGGTTATGTTCTTGTACTGGGCCTTTTCGTTACCTCAATTTATACTCTGAGGTTGATGCAAATCATGACACATATTTACTCCATTGTTTTTTAAAATATATTTTTAACAATTTCTGAATTTCTGTTTACATATGAATTTGTTTGTAGGGAGCTCAGAATATTTACTCACTGCTTCTCTGCTACACTACATAAAGGACAAAAAACCTTAAGGAGATTGATTTAATACAATTATGTGCAACAGAGAAAGCCTCAGCAGCTCCTGTCTGATGCTATTAGATCATACACCAGGTTTTTAAATGTGTATGTTTGATTTATGAACTGAGGTGAAAACTAAGTGTTGCCAAACATTGTAGTGAACCTTAGGAAAAGTATGGGAAAAATGTAAGACTGAAGTAAAGCTACCTACCTCTTCTCGTAAAACCAAATAAAATTAAATTCATTAAAAATTTTGTGTTTGTCTTTGCACTGTATATGTGTTATTAATGAATTGTGGACAGCAACATGAAGAGAGCAGGAGTATATATAATATATATATATATATAATATAATAATATAATATATATAATATAATGCATATTATAGCTCTAAAATACTGCACTAAATAAAAGCATATTCATCAGTCCAGAACTTTATCACTTGAACACTATGAAGTGTGAATGTAGCCTGTAGTACAAGTAATGGCTGGCTTACTTGTAGATTGAGTGCTAAAAGAACTCAAGAGACTTTCATGCAATCTCATAATTAGAAATCCTATCATAACTTGCCGTGCTGAGCAATTATTTACTGCAATACTGTATTTAGAGGATGGAGGCCAGACATTTAAGCAATACAGAAGCTCATCAAATAAATGTGAAAGTTAAAAAATGTTGAGATATAAATACATTTAGAATGAATAGTATACTGTTTACTACACTATACTGCTCTTATATACCTTTTCATTATTAGTTTACGCATGTTTCCACGGTATTTTTCAATTGGTGCATCCTTGTGAAATAGATCCTAAATCATGCTGCAAAATAGCACAACCAAGTGGCTGTAACATGTTTTACCTTAGCCAAAAGATGGCACTGTATGCCCTATTGAACCTAGATTTTACTCTATGTCATGTGATTAAATTGCTATTAATTTAATTTGATTTGTTTCCTTGTATGGTGCTGTCAGGGCATGGGTCTTTCCCTGCATAAAATACCCAGTAGTTAATTGGTGTTGATCCTTCTTGTAAAAGTAGATTAGTTACATGATCAACATTAGTTTGTTCACTGTTTTAGCTGAACACGAAGATCTCATTAGGCTGGCTGTGACTCTGGAAAAGTGAAATATTTGGGTAAAAGAATTTAAATTTTTCATATGCTGAAATATCAAAGTTATTGCCAACTCTGTTGTAGATAGAATGAAACCATTGGGTTGTTTGAAAGGGCATACAAAGGATTAAAAATATATTCTGATGAGTTTTAGTGCAACATTTATAGCTGTTCAATGCAGTAACTTTAGTTTAAGAGACTGACCCGGGCTTCAACTCAAATGTGATTGTGGCCATAGTAATAAAAGTAAAGCGACTAATGTTAATCACAATATTATTTCGGTTGTATGTTTCGCTAAATGTATTGTAAAATTGGTTAAATACGTTAAGTACGATAAGTGGCAGCAAAATTTCAGTGTTGTAGTCTAGATGTGCGGTAGTTTCAGCAAACAGACCACAAACGTGCTGGCTGGACCCAGAGATGCTGAATATGCTGGACCAGCCGCGGACTGACTTGGAAAAACCACAATACCCATGACCCCTCTGCGCTCTTATTAGACGCAACGTCATGATGTCTGCAGCTCCTGTGTATTGGCTTTGTGCGAAGCGCTACGCGGAGATGTTTGGGCGGACGAGGGAGCCTAGGTAACCTTAAATCTTCATCCTCCTGCATTCATACAGCTATACGAGTGTCTGTATGAGGAGGGGAGCGTAATAAACGCGTTAATATCTAGCATCTGTGGCGCAACAACAAGTCGGAAATGCTAGCATATGCAATCTGATTTTTACTGCAAATCAGTAAATTTAAGCTAACGTTAACGCTAACTGCGCTGTCGTTACCTTTGATATCCGTGATATTCGTTAAGGTATTATTCGGTTAAATTTTTGCACTCCATGGGACTGTATTAATGTAATAAATTCAAGTGTTGAATTTGGGTCATATTTAAACCTCATTCGGCTGTTCCCCATGTCCGTCGGTCTTCTTTTGTATACTAATTTTGTAAGCCCATTCATTGTCTGATCTTCCAGCTGTCGCCATGTAACTTAGATAACAAAGATGCTGTCAACTGATTTAAGAAAAATCTGCTTCTCCGTTTCTATAAAATAGTGCAATAAGTTTGAATTTTGCAAAAACATTGTTAGTCGGTATTTTCAGTGAGTTTTCATATGTATATATATTGTGTTTCTGTGTGGCATTGATTTTATAGCAATATATAAACAAGAGCATTTGAGAAGTAAAGAGGCAGGGCGTCATGCAAAGTCCGGCACAGTCAAACAGTGGGCCAAACCCTGTGACCACAGCAACCACAGAAAAACCACTGGACACTGAGACTGAAGCTCAGCCAGCAGCACAAAGTGAACCAGATGCACAAAAAGAGGGGAATAAATCAGTGGCTCCTGCTGAAACTAAAACACCAATCACACTTCAGGAAAATGGGACAGAAGCAGAAACACCTGTGAGTATGGCAATCACACAAGCAGCAGAGAATGAGCCCACTGTTTTCCCGCTGAGTGAACCCTCAGAAAACGGTGGAGGGATGGAGGTGGACTCTACCTCAAAGCCAAGTGCCCCTATTCAACCAGTGATTCAACCTGATACAGATCCAGGCCCTGGGTGTGATGGCCAAAAGGCAAAGAAACAGGATAAAGGTGGACGTGATGGTAGAAAATATGTTCCTTCCAAGAGGGCAATGATAGATCCTCTGAAGATTGACATGTCCAAACCACTGGTTATGCCTCTAACATGTGAGTATTTTACCCTGTATATTTGTCATTCAATATTATATCTCTCTGAATAGAGCTCAGATTTAGAAACCTTTTTGTTGTTTTATTATTGATTCAAGTGTAGGACTCCACTTACCACTCTACAAACTAAACACAGCAGTGCAGCTAAATCAGCAATCTGATTATCAACAACAATCAACTGATATATATATATATATATATATATATATATATATAGAGCTAATTTTTCAAACACCTCTGTATTTATACTGGCCTGACTCAAAAGTCCAGTATTGGACAGGCTACACTGCAGGTGTTCAAGTTCTTTTTACCTTGATACTCTAGATTCAATGTAGAGAGGACAACAGTTATATGTTTTTCAGGTTAGACCTCTCATATGCGAAACTGAATTAATGCATTAATCTTTCTGGTAAGGTGCCCACAGTATCTCAAACAACCATATTACTATTATTACTATATAATTATATAATACTATTATTTACTATCACTCTCTAGAGCCTCATTTGTCTTTTTTGAAGCCTTTATGCTTTCCATAAGTATTTTTTTTATTAGAATATGTAAGTATGTTACATTTAAATATTCCTCCCTTTTGCCCTGTTTCCCTCTAGCATCTCAGCTCTCTCTGCAGTGCATCGAGTGCCACATAATCTTTAGTGATCATAAGAGCAAAGAGCGTCATCTGAAGTTGAGCCACCCAGCAGAATATGAACAATCCATACTGAGAAATGCCCTCTTTGCCTGTTACGTATGTGATCGCCACTTTACAAACTCCTCAGAGCTTATGGCCCACCAGAAAGCCCACACTGAAAAGAAACCCTTCAAGTGTCCAATCTGCAGCCAGGCCTTCAACAAGTCATCAGAGCTCACCCTTCATAAAAAAATTCATTTTGGCTTGGATGGTTACGCTTGCACCGACTGTGGCAAACCTTGCAAAACCATGACATTGCTGAAGTATCACCGCCGCACACACACTGGAGAGAGGCCGTATGTTTGCAAGGAATGCGGAAAGAGGTTCACCATGTCTAAAGCTCTACAGAAACATTTGGTGTCGCACTTGCCAGAGGGAGCTGAAGGAGATGGAGGAGACACCACAGTCAAAGCACAACTGAAGAAAGATGATGGTAATAAAAATGTCCATGTTACAGATGTCTTATCATTTGAAGTAGTAATCTAGTGATCCCTTGTAGTCATGAAGAACCCTCATCTTACAGTGGAGATGAGTGCCTTAGCTAACCATTATTTAGTACAAGAAGATGAAAAGTTGTTTTAATTGTTTTTGTAGTCTATGCATCCCTGGAGATAAGGTGTGGCTAAGGATATAGCTTAATTGATTTTTTTTAGTTTTTATTTAAATTTAAACATTCTTTCTGATGGAAAGGTGAAGGCCGTTTAAAAATTGTTATATTGGAAATATGAATATGTCTTGCAGAAAATATCATAATTGCCCTCTTCACATTTTTGACATTTTATTGTCAGATTATTTTCAGTTATCTTGTTGAAATGTGCAAAAACAGATTATCAGTATTCATTATTGCCCCTTTATTTCCATGGGAATACAGCCCTAAATATGTTAACACCCTCAAGGATAAAACTATATTTGGTTGCAGAAAAAATGCAAAAATGCATCATAACTGTCTCCTTTTATTATCTTTAGGTGGTATGAAGTATCTTTGTTCTGTGTGCAAGGCCAGTTTCAAGAGTACCAAGACTCGACTACATCACATGAAAACTAAGCACAATGTGTTGCCTGCTGCAGCCAGCAATGCCCTCCTTGCTGGACAGCACGTGAAACAAAGTACACCCATCATAACTCCAATATCAATCTGCCAACCAGGACTTCTACAGGTGGAACCAAATGGACCTCTACAAAAAGTCGACGCTAATATTGACACAGAGCAGATTCGAAAACTTATTGAATCTCTGGGTAATGTGCAGAAAGTGAACCAAGTCGTCATACTGGGGCAGGTGCCACCTCATGCCCCTCCACTGGAAGTTCAGCAGATATCTGAACTGGCAGAACCAGTGAATTTGAATCTCAATCCACCTCAAATAGATTTTATGGGACTGAAACAGACAGAATCAAAATGTGAATTTCAACCTTCAAACAACCCATGTGATTCAATGGAGCAAACAATTATACTGGAACCTATTACACCAGATGGACAGTTGGAAAATCCTACTTTCTCAGAACTAGGTTCTCAAATAGCAGAGGGTGAAAATATAGAGCTAACACTTGTTCACACTGAACATACAGAGACACCTGAGGGACAGGTGGTGCATCAGATCATTCAGCAGTCTGATATTACAGAAATTCAGTCTAATCATCTGGATCAAATTGTTTGTCAGACTGAGGTGGAACTTAAACAAAACCTTGAGCAAACAGTCATATTGGAACTTACTCCCGCCTTGATACCAACTGTGGAGCTGGAACAATCCCAAACTATGCAACAAAGTGAAATCCTGTCCTCCTCTCTTGTACCAACCACTGAACTGGAGAAGACTCCTAATCAGACCCCCGATCCGACTGTGATAGAGGAACAGGAGACAAACTTGTCAGTCCCCCCACTTTTGCACACAGTTGAGTTGGAGCTGACACCTTTACAGAGGGAGCAACAGGACTTCCCTCCTTGCTCCTTTGTTCCACCAGACAGGCTTACACAAACTCCAAGTGAATCTGAAACTAATCCCAGAGAAGAGGTTGATTCACATTTGCAAACAGTAAGTCTAGATCAAGTTAGCACTGTGATTGATGAAGCTGCTCCACAGAAGACACAAGAGAAGGCTGAACAAGGACCATTTGAAAAAGAACCATCCAACAATTTGCTGACAAATGAAAAACAGGGTCAGGTGCAGGTGGAGAACCTGTCTCAGGAAAACCCATCTGCTAAAGAAGAGGTTCCATCACAATTAGAGACAAAGCAGGTCCCACAGATCTCAGAGTTACCTGTAAATGTAATGTCAGCTCAAGAACTGGTAAAAGTGCGGAAAAGAAAGCCAGCCAGGGCATTTTTCCTTCAAGGATATATGCAAGAATTGGCTGGATCAATATATAAAAATGATTTACAAATTGATGTCCCGCCTGCCAAACGTCAAAGAAAAAAGAAGTCTCATCTAGTTGTTAAGTTTGGTCCTAAAAGCAAAGAGAAGAAAAACAAGAAACAAAAAAAGCCATCACAGCAGCGTCAGCCACAGCAGGAAGATGGGCTAAGAGGTAAAACACCAACAAGTCTCCCAGAGAAAAGAGAACCATCACAGAAAAAGGGAAGAAAAGGAAAAAAGGATAAGAAAGCAGGTCACTTGATATCTACAGCTGAAATAAAACTACCTTCATTGACCAAGGACTCACAAATGCAACAAATCAAAGAGGATGCTAGAAAAAAGAAAAAGAAAAAAGAAATGGCCACAGAGAGGGGTATTCATGTAAATGAGCCCAACATGGTAGCCTCACCTGTACTGAAAAAGAAAAAACAAGGAAAAGTGATAAGTAAAGACCAGTCCACAAATACAAAGGATAGGACCCAAAAGAAAAAAGTTGCAAGAGGGGAAAAAGAAAAAGCTGGCACAGCTTCAGCAGACATACCTGGCTCTCACATAACACAAGACGCTCTACTTTTATTGAGAGGTCATAAACAGCCCCAGCTGAAAGTTTACAAGTTAGACACTTCAAAGGCATCAGGCCAGACACAGGAGGCTTCCCCTCTTGAATGCCAAACTATGTCCCAACAGAGTAGAGACAACAAGCTTACACTTCCAACAAGCGAGTCTACAAATAATATCACGTCAGGAAATAA
Organism: Acanthurus lineatus; assembly: GCA_029814665.1. Classification (NCBI taxonomy): domain Eukaryota; kingdom Metazoa; phylum Chordata; class Actinopteri; order Acanthuriformes; family Acanthuridae; genus Acanthurus; species Acanthurus lineatus. Next base: position 14,469,877 of record JAPZDV010000025.1, read on the forward strand.
GAAAAAAGGAGGAAGACCCAAAAAGAATCAGAAAGCTCTTTCATTGTTGTCCTCGCTGCAGGTCATCCGTCAACCTCCTGAGACACTGCCCTCAAAGCCAAAGACAACCAGGAAACGTAAAGCTTCCTTGAAAATTGAGACTGAAGGGGTGATAACCTCTCCTCATTCCAAACGTGCCTTAGAGTGCAAGGACTGTGGGGAGAGATTTAGTGAAGTGTCGTCCCTTCAGAAGCACAAGGCGATGGTGCATGTCATTGAGAGTCCTGGTCTCACTTACACCAATGGGAACATATTTGAGGGTGTCTCAAGGTTGGATCTTTACCAGCTTCCACGTCAACAGGATAAAATTGTAGGGGTGATGAATCCTGCTACCGACTGGGATTGTGAACCTGAAACAGGAGAGATGGCATTAGAAGAAAGAGAGCGGAGTCTCTCTTTTCCAGCTTTGATTCCATCCCCATCGTTACCTGCTCCTCTTTCAGAAGCTGAAATGAGCACATATGAAGACAAGGATGTAAGTAAAACAGGAGCAGATGATCAGTCTCATTCTTCTCTAGGTGTACACTCAACATCTGAACAAACAAAAAACAGTGAGACCCCTCAAAATTTCACACCTGAATCCCCTTTAAATACAACTGCTAAGACAAGTTTGGAGACAGGGGAGCCTTCAACATCAGACAAGGACAAGCAAGAGGAAGATGCTCTAAAGAAGCCCAGCTCAGGATCTGAAATGCAGGGGAATACAGATGAAGACATCAAAGAGGATTTACTTCTTGAAGTTGACTTGGTCACCGTTGGGGAGCACAGTGAGGGAGACGTTGATCCAACTTCTCATGAGGGCACTGTACCCCAAAATGAATTAAATAAAACCTGCAATTCTGTGGGTGGACACATTGTGCAAGTTGGTAGTGGAACAACGGTAAAAAGTCTAACTTCACAAACTGTATCATGCTCCACACACACAGTGGAGGTCAAAGAAGAAGAGGAAGAATTATTACTCCAGAGGAAAAAAGGAGGGAAAGAAACTATTGCAAGAAATGCTACAAGGGGTAGGAGAAGAGGAATGGGGCGTCCTAAAGGGGATGTGATATCAAATAAAGCTTCAGCTGGAGAGACTGTCAGACGACAAGAATCAGAAAAAGAACAAGAAGAATGTCAGATAGTTTATGAAAAACAGCCTGTCACCTCAGATTCAGAAATTAATAACAAAGATAAGACCAACACAAGGACTTCAGAGCCAGGGACCTCTCCTGTTTTTGAGGCCAACAAAGCTACTGTTCCTGCCACGTCTTTACCGTCAATGCCATCCACATTAGAGGAAAGTCCTGAAGAGCAAGTTGTGTTTGAGTTGGAGTCAGTAACCACTAGTGTTGAGAGGGTAATAAATGAAAGAGGACTGCAAGAAGGAGAGGAACACAACAGGGACCAATCTCCAGGCATCATACTTGAAAAATTCCTTACTTCTAGACAGAGAGCAAATGCTGACAAAGAGTTGTGCCTACTGGCAGCAAAGAACAAGCAAACACAGGTGAGATTCTGTTTGTCCCAACAAATACCACACATGAACAATGAATAATGAATTCAAAATTGCAAACTTAGACTTGTTCTCATTCCAGGGTGTGGATAGCATCGATGAGAATGAAGTACAAGTCCTTGGGAACCAGGAGATCAAGGTTGAAGAAAATAACTTTGATCCACCACAGGTTGCAGAAACCTGTCAAAACAGACAGTGTGCAACAGTGCAGCCACAGCATCATCGAGATATAAGGACTGTTCTGGTGAAGGAGGAGACCAGCCTCGTACTGAATGAGGTTCTGCCTATGCAGGGAGGCAGACACATCCAGTGGAATGTGGAGCAGGTCAACACTGAAAACCCCTTGAGTCCAGGTAAGTGCATATTTTAAAGTATGTGTTCAACATTTTGGGAGATACTTTTATTTGCTTTATTTTGGGGGATTAAAGAAGATCAATGCCACTCTCATGGTGCATTGCATATTAAGCTTTAGCCAGCAAGCAAGAACTGCTGTTGGGCACTAGTATGTTTGAACTGCTTCCTCATCTTAATGCTCAGCCGAGCTACTCACTTCCTAACTGTTGCTGTGAAAGGTCACAGTCAGTTGTATAAGTATAGAAATAAGTCTTATTAGTGGTAAACCCTTTGTGCACTGCATGAACAGTCTGAAAGCCTTGGAGAGCCTTATTTTTTCAGTGATGAAGGTCTTTGGTTTTTTGCTTTCAGTCATGGAGAGTGAGGACACAACAACTGACTGTCATGTCACCCCTGAGTTTAACACCAGCCAGTGTATCTTCTACCCAGTGAAGGAGGAGGAGAGAGAGGTTCTGCTGGGAGCTGCTCAGACCAGTAGTGGGAATTCAACCACAGGCACATTCAGTGATGCCTTGCAGACAGAACCTCAAGCAACAGGTAGCAATATAGGTACGGTAATGCTTTTTCTGTGATATTTCCCTTCATAAAAGATTAGAGGAAGAACTTTATTTTCATATTCATTTCATATCAACAACAGATCAAGGACCCCCTCACCCTACACCAGACTACCAAGAAATGAGAATGAGAGGACTGCTGTCAGAACCGGGGATCAGTGACTTTGCAGATGGACAAGGTTTGTTTTCTGTTTTAAAATGATTAGTACTTGTAGGTTCTTTATCAACACACTTGAGCTATATATTTAAAATAGTCAAACTGTAGATACCATGTCTGTATGTAATAATTGATCTTTCAGGTGAACCAGATGCTGAGTGGCAGCATCCACCAGACCTCCGGGACTTTCTCCTCCAGAGTTCTGATGAAGAGGATGTGGGTGTTATTGAGTTGTCTAATCCTCAGCTTGACTCAGAGGCAGAAGTAATGGCCTATTTCAACAGAAACCAAACAAACAGTGCACAGCAGCCGAAAGAAATGTCCCAAAAGTACAGTATCTCTTTTTTTAGTCCTCACACATTTACAGAACAATGTTATAAACCTTTTTTTTATTCTTTGAATTCAACCATATTGTAATACTTATTATACATATTATAATACATATTGTAATACAGATTTATGGAAATTGAAATGACTTTAAATAGGATAATTAAAGGATAACACATTGTTTTAGAGAAGTAATATCTGTTTTGCTCTTGTATGTGCTTCTCACTTGTGTGATGCTCATATTTTTTTTTCATTTTTCTTCCTTAGTTTGTCAACTTCAGTGAACCAGCCCCAAACACCAAGAGAGGAAAACAGGATGAAAAGGCCCATTGATTACTTCTCCAAGTATTTTGGTTGGGATACCTGGGTAGAAATTGCCAGATGCACAAATAAACTGTCCAACATTCCCAACCCTGTCACAGCTAGAGAAGTGGCACAGTTTGTTGGGATCCACATTGCAATGGGAACTTTAAAGGTTTGTGCCCCATGGAGACATTTTCTGTAATATTTATTGACTTTGTTAGTGAGATGCCAGACTATTAAAAGTTTATTTGGTCTTTTGCTGTTTTTCAGTTTCCCAGTCCAAAGCTCTACTGGGAGGACTTGACAAAGGTGCCCTTGATTGCTGAAGCTATGCCACTTCCCCGTTTCCTCAAACTGACCCGCATGTTGAAACTTGCTTCTCCTACTAAGGATACAGTCAACAGTAACGTTCTGGAAGGAAGACGTGATAGTAACTTTCAAAAAGCACAGCAGGGTAAAAATTTCACAAGCAAGCAAAGTGGAGCTTCTCAGTACATTGATGGGCAGAGACAAGGGGACACACCAAACAACCTTCACAGTTCAAAAACACAGATTGATCCCCTGTGGAAGGTTCAGCCTTTATTGTTTCGTTTCAAAGAGGCTTGTCAGTCACTGAGCCGAGATGGAGATTATGCTGTTGACCAATATCCACTTCCTCTGACTGGGAAGTTACATAACCAGAAACTGTCTCTCTACTGTACTACATTAATTGGATTTAGTGGTTTGCTCTTACATGTGGATCTTAAATTGGGTCTTTCCGGCAAAGAGGATGCTGTTGAACAAATGGTCCCTAAAGGTAGTATGGTGTTCCTGTGCAAACAGGAACTCTCCACTCCTGCTATGCTAGAGCGCCTGTTAGTTGCTGGGGTTCATGGTGCAGGTAAGGTGGGAGGAGCCCGAGGACAGATCGGAGATGAGTTTGTAAGCTCAGATGGGAAGCTGATGTTACGCAGATCACACTGTGGCTTCATACTTTCAACTGCTGGAAACAGCCAGGGGAACATGGTTTCTCTCATTGACAATTTTGAGAAGGCCCAGATGTCTGCTCATCTCAACAGAGATCTGCTCAGTCTTTACCCTATCCCCCTTACCGCCTCGGCCCCAACCTGCTGGCCTCAGGCGGTGCTCTGGTACCTTACAGATGTGGCTTTGGTCAACTCCTGGCTCTTGTACAGACAGGATCAGAGGGCAGCATCTGTACCTTTGACTTTCATGGCCTTTAGACTGGAAGTGTCCAAGGCTTTGATCCTCTCCAGTGGCTCTGATACCCAGGACTCAGTGCCCTCTCAACCCCCCATGGAGAAAGCTCATGCAACAAATGAAACCCCCAATCCCAGCCTGGTGGATGAAAGTCCTCTGCCAGATGCAGCCACACGGTATGATGGTTCAGGCCACTGGCCAGAGCAGCTTGGGGAGGGAGAAGGAGGCAGGTGTCGTTTTGGGGACTGTCAGAGAACATCTCGAGTGTTATGCCTTAAGTGCTGTGTCTTTCTTTGTATCTCACGCAACCACAACTGCTTTTTAAATTTCCATAATCAAGGGAGTTTGGGAAAAGAGTAAGGTTAACTGACAACTTTGCCCTTCATTTTTCAACATTTTGCATTCTAGTTTAGAATGTAACTGTGTTTGGTGTATGTGAACCCAGCTAATCAAAAAGTGAAGTATCTCCTCTTACCTTACAACTTTTCCATGATGCCTTTCACTGGCAGTGTCATTCTCATGCTGGATTATTGTGCTGCATTTTAAAAAACAAATGCTTTGTGATGTGGCTTAAAATGTCTGTGAACATTTTTAAAAATGAATTTGCCAATAAAAAGAAATATTTAAAAAATACTTAAAGCTGTACATTTTGAGCTGCAAAAAAAAGGAAAAATGTGTAATTTTGGCATTGCAGTCATTGTGATTTTTTTACTATTTATTTTAAACTGACCTCATTTACATTCTATGATGAAATTGTTTTTAGCTCTATGAATTTTGACATTTACTTAAATTTCAGAAAACAAAATAAAAGACATGAATAAAAAATGTGTTATCTTTAAGAGTCACAACAGACGTTCACACAGAACAGAGGACATTTTGATATACACTTTTTGCTACATAGTATGTACATTATTGTACGTCAGTAAAGAAAATTTGATTAAAATAAATATAACCATGAATTGAAAAAAAAAAAATATATATA
>JAPZDV010000025.1:14475387-14619284 GCA_029814665.1 Acanthurus lineatus
GCAACCACAAAGGATCTCTGCACTCATTTAACCTGTAAATATATATAAACACCTACATACATACATACATACATACACACACATACACAAATATATATATATACTTAAATACAAAGGCATGTTTTAATACAGGGCAAGAGCCAACAATTCCTACAAATCTAGGGAATATTGTTTAAAGATAAGAGAGAAGGACATTTAAGATTTTTAATGTTTATTCTTTAATATTTTATATATTATAGCTTCTTTTCTGGTATGTTATCCTTGGTATGTTTTCTGGCCTCTCACCGTCAAGGCACTTTGTAAACTCGGTTTAAAAAAAGGTGCTACATAAATAAAGTTAATACAAAGTTAGGCATTGACCGACAAACGTTATAACGCATGTTTGTTTGTGGAAAAACACGACATATAAAGGTAACTGAAGGGGTTATAAGGGTTATATTGAACTTGCAGATGAGGAATGTAAACAAAACTATTACAATACAGTAAGTAAAAATAATTAAGGACTTTTCGCCTATGTGTTGGGTCACGTGACAGAGATCGACCATAGATTTGAACTGAATAGAAAAGGAGGTTAGTTCAAAATCATGTTCAAAGACGTGCAGCTATTCTGATTGCTTCCAGTTGCGTGCAGATTTTCTGAGTTAACACAGGGTATCACCAAAAGTGTTGACATCTTTAAATAGTATTTAGTCATAGTGCTATCACACTGCACAACTGTTGAAGTCACGTGCACTGTCTCCATTACGGTTTGTGTTCCTCCAGCACTCACTACGATGTAAAGAGTTGATCTGTATCTGCGACCGAACAACTAAGATGATGTGTATTCGATATTTGAATGTTTTGTGCAAAGGCGATCAACAACAACATTGTATCGAAAACTCCCTGGCAGCCATCTTAGTTGTACCAACGACTGTCACAACCATACACCAGGAAGTGTCCGATCTAGCCGTTGTACTTCTCTGGGGTCAACTCTCTCAGTCAAACTACCCTCAAAGAGCGGTTCGAGAGGTAACGTAAACGTCTGTTCAAATTTATATATGTTATTTTTAACGCTTGCTGAACGTACAGATCTTGACGTACACTAAATCGATATATAAAAGATGCACACAGCCCAGAAACAATGAGTTAAACTTGATGTATGCAAAGGCAAGAAAAGTCTTCGATTCTCTTTGAATGGCAGCCAGTGTTGTTAGCGCTAACTAGTAGCCAACTAGCTAACATTAGCCCGCTCGGTAACGTTACCCTGCTGCTCAATGATTAGTGGTAGCTACTTACACGGACTTTAGATTAATAAATGTAATAATTTGTCTGTACTGTTCCAGTTTAACAGCTATGTCTGCCAAGGCATGTATTAGGCTTACTGATTGCAATATGCACGTAGGCTAGCATGGAGCTACTTAGCTTAGCCAGCGGCCTTCAGTAGCGCTACGTTAACTAACGTTAGCCAAGATGAGCTGAAACTTAAGTGACTGCTGCGAGGAAACACGACAACTGTAAGAATTGTGGTAACTGTAAAGCAACTAGTTTTCAAGTTAATTAATCTCCGCCTAGCTAGAACAGAAAAGTAAATGTATGTTGTCATTCTGTGAGCATAGTTGTTCTCAATATATTTGACTATCGATATCTATATAAGCATAATAGTGTTATATTCCTGCTATTGATCACCACTGCTATAATTTTCATCTGATATGTAACCTGAATAATTATGCTGTCTTTGTTTCTGCCCTGTTTTCCGAATAGATCCAGAAAGTTTTTGAGTACCTGTTGAGACCACCCAGCATTCCAGGATGGACTCGGAAATTTTAAACATAGAGGAGATAGTAATGGGACGAAGTTTGCCAGATCCACCTCCAGAAGTTCCCCCTGAAAAGCCAGCAGAACCATACAAACCCATTACTTTGAATGGACCTCCTGCACCCCCCGTTCAGCCCTGTAAGTGGCACAGTAGTCGAAACTTAAACTTAGTTTCCTAAAAGAAACTGAAAAAGAAACTTTGACTTTTGCATGATTTCTCTTATCTCATCCTGTTCTTCCAGATCAGCATGAAAATCTGCAATGTTTTCAGTGCTTCATCACATTCTGCAGTGCCAAAGCCAAGGAAAGGCATATGAAGAAGAGCCACCGGGAAGAGTATAAGCAACAGCTTCAGCAGGCAAGGATCAGAATATCAGTTCAATTAACTGTTAGAAAAGGTCACGATTCTGCCACTTACAAATTTTAGACTGATTTTATAAATATTTATAGAGGTTGATATTGCTTGAGTGTATTAAGGAGTACTAAGCACATTGTACACATAGAGCATATACAGTATATTTAATAATTTTTTTAGTGGGTTAGTTGTGGAAGGCCCTAAACAATCTCTTGCACCTTGTCTTTGGCAAATCAAGTGAATCTGAAAGTTAAAGTAATTCTTGATTTCGAATTGTTTTAACTTTGACCATTTTTTAATGTTTTCACAGGGAAACACACTCTTCACATGCTATGTGTGTGACCGTACTTTTCTGTCGTCTGAGGAACTGACACAGCACCAGCCAACACACAGCAAGGATGACAAGCCCTTCAAATGCATTCACTGCAAAGAGTGCTTTAAAACCTTCTCTGAAGTGAGTATAATTTTAAAAATTCTTTTTCTTCTTTATCTTTTTGCATGCAAATAAAAGTCACTGACAGTATTACAATGTAAAAACACTATGAATAGATATATTCAGCTTACTATGTTACTAAATATTTGTCCAAATTTTGCTTCTCATCATTGCAGCTCACAGCCCATAGAAGACAGGTGTGTCCAGAGAAACAGTTGGTATGTAAAGACTGCAATCAAACCTTTCGGAGTGCTGGACTGCTGCGTACTCATCGCCTGACCCAACATCCACGCCCAGACATAGAGACTGCAGAGCTGCCAGAGGACCCTACGAAAACCCACCGTTGTAAGAAATGTGGTCAGGGCTTTGTAACGGAACCAGAGCTGGCTGCACACCAGGAGAAGTACCCTGAAGGTCAGCAATGTAATGGCAGTGCTGCATCCATTAAGAAACGTGGAAGACCTTCCAAAGCTGAAGACCCAGCAGCTGCTGAGAAAAAGGGAAAGCGGAAAAAGAAGGATGAGACAGAAGCACCTGAGGAGGCGGTGAAGGCAAGCAGCACACCACAGTCAGCAGCGGCAGCACCTCCAGCAGAAGAAAAAGGAAAAGCAGCTGGAGCAAAGCGTGGCCGTCCTTCTAAAACAGCAGTCAAAGCAGAAATGGAAGATAAGAAGAGTCCTGAGGATGACAGTCAAGCTCCTGGAAAGGATAAGAAACCTAAAGCAGATCCTGCCACATCCCGTCAGCACCCCTGTCCTGAATGTGACCTCACATTCCCTGGCATGATTCAGCTCCGCACCCACAAGAAGGAGAAACACACTCCACGGAAAGCCCATCCCTGTGAAGAATGTGAAGAGAGCTTTGCCCGTCCGGAGCAGCTGGATGCCCACATGTCAAGGGCTCACGCTGTGGGCCGCTTTGCCTGTCTCACCTGTGGGAAAAGCTTTGGCCGTGAGCGTACCTTGAAAGCTCACGAGAAAAGCCACCCAGAAGAAAAGCCTGAAAACCCAAGTGCAAAGAGATAATTGAGACATAGGGACCTTGCAGAGAGTGTATGACTTTTGAAGATTTTAGTTAGGAGTTGTCCTTTTTATTTTTAACGTTAGATATCTGATGCTTCATATGATATGCTCAGATGAGTTTGGAATGGTTTTGAGGATGATATTTTAGCAAGTTTTGGATTTAAAGTTGCGCTTTGATCATGGGCTATTGAAATTTTGGACAGACACATCTCCTTCATTGACCAATCAAATATTAAATCCATCTAAATCCCCGATTCCAAAAAGCCTGGACACTGTGTAAAACATAAATAAAACAGAATGTGATCTTTTTTTTAACTTCCTTTTGTCAAAGACCCTTGAAATCAGAACAAAGACAATATACTTGTTTGCTGGTTTTTTCCCCTTATCACCTTAATTGATTTTTGTGACTACATGCTCACTCTGAATTTTATGCCAGCAACATGTTGACAAGTCGGGTCAGGAGCAACACAAGACTGGGAAATAAATGGATTGCACCAAAAACCTGTTTCTGTTTGGAACTTTCCACAGGTAATCTAGATAACTGATACTAAATACAGTTCATTTGTGTGTTTTTATTTACGTTTTACACAACTTTTTTGTAATCGGGGTTGCATTACACCCTTTTTCACAAAACGGCTTATTTGTAAAAACAAACTGTTTTGATTAACTTTCTAAATGATTTGTTTCTGTTTTTTTAAAGCTTGAAATGTGTGTGGTGTGAATTTACTAGTGTCTTGAGTTATTCAACTCATTTTGTGGTTAATTTTTTTATGTTTCTTTTTTCTCTTTTTTTTGTCAAAACAAATTGGGTAAGTACATATTCTGAAGAATATTAGATGCCTAGTAGAGATACTATGTTTGAATGTTTAGAAAGTTTGTCAAAAGAAATGTGTATTGTACAGCTTCTGGTTAATATTTTTGCATTTTTTACACTTAATACTTTATGTTCCTTTCTAAATTAAGTCTCATTGTGGTTTTTTTTGGTTTGGTTGTTTTTTTTTTTAATAACATAATTAAGTTCTGCTGAAAAATGATTTTGGCAAATGTGCCAGGTTCTTTGTGGAGCTTTTGTCACATGAGCAGAAATGATCCACTTTAATCCTGATTTGTAAACAGTAAAATGTACTCCTTTATTTTTTGCTTATTGAAACAATATTTCATGTCTTAGACATTTCTTAAGTGGAACTCTGGCTCTTTTAATGCCTAGGAGTCCTATAAGGAACTGTGTATATCATGTGTTATTCACTGATTGGATTGTTTCTCTCCCCACTGCAATGTGTCTGGACACTGCAAAAATGTAATAAAACATGCTATCCTAAAGGAGGCTGTTAAAGAATGAGCTGGCATTTCTGTCTTTGTTCTTGGTTCTGATGCAGGTACATAACATTGATCCTATCATTTGTGTGATGAACCTATACTTTTACTCTTAGAATGGGACAAAAATACACTGAATGGCATGTTTTTTAAATATAACTATCTTATATATTGCAAATTATTAGGAATGCCTTTTTCTGCCTATCAACGTCATAATTGGAAAAGGATGGATGAGAAGTGTTAGATTGTGGACAAGGCAAGCAGAATTGTTATTATGTTTGATGAATGTTTGGCAGTGTCTGCAGACAAAAAAAACAGGTTTGTGAGGGGCTATATGATTGTAAAAATATTCAACAGCCATAATAAGTCAGAATTCTCAAAAAAAATCATTATCTTCCAAAAACTTTTTTCTTACAGTCCCTTCAGCACTAGTTTTAGAACCTTGATTCAAATTCAAAACAAGACAAAACTCAAAATAGTAACTACCCATAACCATGCTGTCCAGCATTTAAAACACTGAATTGTGCATTAATGTCAGAAATATGTTGCATTTATGGAATCATTGGTTCAATTAACTCATTTTATCAAAAAATGCTGTAGGAACATTTTCTTAGATTATCTATATATAAGATGCTCACATCACCATTCATTCTTTGTACAACCATTAGATATTGTATTACAAAATGTGCGATACCTATTTAATCATGGTGCTGCGTAAAATGTCACTGTAAAAAGATCAGTAAAGAGAAAAATACAAACGCAATGGAATCATCACACAAATCTAAAATTTATTGATGAAATACAACTATTAGCCGTGTCATCCCCATCTTCGTCCTCCTGCTTGTCCTCTATGGTGACCATCTGCCTGCTTGATGTTTCATTATGGCTTTGTTGCTTTGTATACCACTCATTTAGACTCGTACCGCAAAGGTAAAATCATTAACAGACCAGTGTCAGTGAAACTAGTTATTATAAAACTTTCATGATGTGAACATGGGATATTGCTTTTCAGTTTTCATAAAACTATTTACTAGTAAAGCAACAGTTACTTATCATATGAAACAATTGTATCAATTGACAGTCAGATCACTGGAAAGAAATTAATGTATTTTAATTGAAATGTGTGACTTGCATTTTGAAATGATAATACTTGGATGTTCAGTTGTGTCATTTTGACCCGGTGATTCAAGTGCAACGAACAAATGACATTGGGTTTATGTGAAGCAATTAGGAAAAAAATCATAGAGTTTTGAAAAATGAGTATTTTTATCATCTGTTGTGATTTTTGTGTCTGCAGTTTTGATATATGATTTCAAGGTTCTGAAACTATTGCCGAAGAGATTTTTTTAAAAATCAAAAAACTGTAAGGTAAATGTTCCTGAACTGCATGAGGTTTTGCTGTCAGCAAATGGCTAGACATTGAACTGTGTCTATTTTGGTTAAACTTTCATTTGACAGAAAGGTATCATTTGATAGTCGAATTGCATTTAATTGCAATATTTGTGTGAATTCCCTTAGTTAGGAAAACAACTTCTGGGGAATTAACCCGTTTTTTCCACATTGGTACCCGAGTTGCTGACAAACCTTCGTGTAATATCACTCCAAGACACTAGGTGTGCGCGACCGTCCGTTAGAATTTCCTCTCCTTGTATTCCTTCATTTAATTCCCTCTTCTTTCTATCTCCGCTTTATCATCGGGTTGGATATGTTTTCGTAGCCAGTCAAAGGACTAACGTTAATTTTTATCGCTTTGTTTTCACGTCGTGCAGGCGAATATATGTTTTTTTTTTTTTATATAATCACGTCTCTTATTCTCTTTGGAAGAAAAGGCAAACAACGAGGGTAAAGCTTGTTGTCTCTTTGTCCTGAAGCCACGCTCATGCATCATCAGTTCCTCCTGCCAGGTGAGCGAGGTGATTAACATTAAGGTGTGTCAGAAATGAACAGCCATGGGAAAGTTGTTCCGCAAGCTTTGTAAACCACAAAAGGAGGAAGAACAGTGACAGAGAAGAGTAGCCCAGATGTAGCCATTCGACAGGTAAGTAAAACAAGCATTTGGACAGTATCTGATTTGTTCATTAGCATGCATTTAATGTCTTGACTTAAACATTTTTTTTTGTTCACCTTAATGTCAGATGCACATTGAACACTTGGCCTTCTCTGTGTTTTTATGTGTGCTCTCTGCTTTCTCCCTCGCCAGCAGTCATGTCCATTGAATACACCATTGATATCCAGCTAACAGAGTTGGGATTTCCGGAAATTCTGCAGTCCCAGGAGACTTCTGTTAGAGAAACACCATGTCCCATCGACCCGTTCTCCTCCAGTCACTCTCCCACACAACTTTCAGCCACTCACAAGTCGAGGCTACTGGTTGGGGGCCAACAGTCGGTTGATGGTAAACAAGCAATTGCAGCACTACAGACCTCACATATTGAGACAGGTCGTCGTACATCTTTTGATCCTGCTCACAGTCTACAGCAAGCCGACAAAGGCACAGCACGCCCTGAACTATCAGAGCACACACTAAATGATTTGACTGCTGGAGATGCTGCACAAGAGAATTCATCTGAACAACAGAGGGATGCAGAGGATGACTCAGATGACAGTGAGGTTTCAGAAGTGTTTGAGGAAGAAGAGTTTGATGAAGAAGAGGATGATGAGGACCAGGAAGGAGTAAACAATGGTATGGCTTATTCACCTTTATACCCTTATTAACGTGCAATAGTGGTTCAGCACACGATCCATAACAGTAATTAATTTGAACAACTGCTGCTAGTTATTGGAAATATAGTTAAATAATAATTTCCTTGTGGTCCACAAGTCTAAATAAAAGATCAAAACTAACAATGAAGCTAAATCTTGACATTGTCTGTTTCTCTTTGCCATAAATCTCACTTTCTGTCTGAAAAATTGCTAGCAGCACATAAAGAAACTGCACCATTGAACTGGGTGACATGTTCCTTCATTGTGATAAGGTGGGAGACTGTAGTTTGTTTTGACTTACCGTAACCCCCACATACATCATCGTGATGACAAAAAATTTTCACATAAACACCAAATGTGTAGTAATCCACTTTTGGAAAAATTGGATTGTTTACTCTTGAGAAAGATTCTTGCTACAAAACTACGGTGCCCACCTGTTTGGGACATGTAAAAGCTAAGTTACAGTATAAGTACACACCAACAACATGTTTTTAACTACTTAATATGAGGCAGAAATAAATGAGCTTGTGTCTGTGTGCTGCAGACAGGGTAGGAAAGTTGAAATACTATATAAATGAGGATGGAGGGGACATCTGGATGTAGCTTTCATCAGTTGGCACACTTTTATTTCCTGCTTTTTTCTTCAGATTCAGGTGAGTACCACTGCAGTGTGTGTGACCTCCAGCTGCCCTCCCAATTCAAGCTCCAGGACCACATGAATCTGCACACTGGAGCACGCCCGTACTGCTGTGCTGAATGTGGGAAGCGCTTCTGCCAGATTAACAACTACAGAGTCCACCTACGCACACATGCCCGGACCAAAAGGGATCATTTCCAGTGTCGTATCTGTCTAATGGACTTCGTGTCACAGGAAGATTTGACAGACCACCTTTCAAAAAATCACTTGCAGGATGAGTTTTACGAGTGTGACCTGTGCAAACGTGTGTTTACCAGCCTGAAGGATTGTGAATATCATGTGCAGATGCACAAATGTATGATAAGTGTTACATGTGATGTGTGTGGCCGCAGTTTCTCCTCCTCTAAGTCCCTTGCTCGACACCAGAAGAGGAGGTGCCTCCACAATTATAAATGCACAGACTGCCTAAAAACCTTTACCAAGAAGAATGCCCTTCTGAAGCACAGCTTCTCCCATCTGGGTTTGTTGCCCTACACCTGTGTAAGATGTCGCCGTCACTTCCGCCTGGCAAAGCTGTACCGCCTACACAAGTGTGAGCCTGAGCGTATCCACTGTGTGGCGTGTCTGAGAGAATTTCTCAGTCAGGAAGACTTCCAGCAGCACAAAAAGGACACGGGCTGCTGGGGTCATCAGGAGCCTAAAGGGGATGAGATCAGATGTTTGGAGTGTGGACAGAGATTTGACTCGACCGAAGAGCTGAAGCGACATGCTGGGGCTCACCAGAGGGTGCTGAAATGTGCTGACTGTGGAAAAGGGTTCCGGTCAGCCTTGCTATTAATGTCCCACATGGGTGGTCATGCTGGCAAGTCACCCTGCCTTTGTCAGAGCTGTGGACTTGGCTTTCCCCATCAGCAGAACTATGACAGCCACCTGAAGACCTGTGGAAAAACACCCCAGCTTGCGGTGAGTATGGGGCATTAAATCAGCATTTCATTAACCCCTACAGTTAAATGCTTTAACTCCATTTCACCTGTGCCCACACCCAGCAGGAAGATAATGATGAGGTATGGCCAGAGGTGTGTTTTGTTGCACCTGTAACCACAACCAACAGTCATTTTACTGTGTCCTCAAGTACACCTGCACATCTCTGCAACAAGGCAACTAGTAATGCAACTATATACAGATAACTATAATTATGGAGATATGAAAATCACTTTTATCACTAAATCATCGGCTGTGCATGTCCTCGGCTTCATTTGTTGTCAGTGTGACTTTGTTGTACCCTTGTATAAAGAGTGACAGCAATGACCCCAAAATCTTGAATCTGAGAGTTCTTTTTTACACAGCAACATTTTGATACAAGAAATGACTAAATTCACTCTTCTTGTAAGCTTACTGATTGGCTTGTTGGTTTTTATTGTCTCATGTGACATCTGTTCGTAGAATCCTATTTGACAGCCAACTCCCAGGGATATTCTCCCTTCTTAAGACAAAAATACTCTGATCCAAAGATGGTCGTTTATAGTTTATTTTCACAAAAAAGTCTACCCGATTAAAGTTTCTTAAATTTATATCTACTCTTTCTCAGTCATTAAACATTTTAGAAAATCAAGGACTGAGGTTCAACAGTTCATTCTTCATGAAAATTGTACTTGAGATAACAATTGGCCTCTCATCTGGATGTCACATAATCCTGCCTGCATCTAACCAAGACTTCCAATTACATCCTTTTCCCTTTGGTAGATTCATGTAAAAACTTTTAATGTCTAACTACATATGCACAATTTTGCACAGTAAAGGTAAAAAATCTAAGTGAAGTAACAATTAGCAAAACACAACCAACAAAAAGGTCCCAAAACAGTTCCTGTTGGGATAAGTAGTGTCATTTGTTAGACATTTAACCATGATTGAAACCTACCTTAAGTTTAAGCTTGTTTTCTCTATCTTACTGAAATACCACATTGAAATTTCTATAATTTATTGAATGACTTGGTTGTTTTTGTGTTTCTTGTTTTAGAGTGTTTCCAAAAAACGGCCAGCTCCGAAGGCTTCCCAACCAAAGAAGAAAAAGCCCAGTGCAAAACCAGACTCATCAAATCCAACTAACACAGTCACTGTGCTTGCTGCACCAGTGAATGATGCTAGCAGCCCAGTAACTGAGACAGAGGGTGTGTCTGCTGGCTCTAGTCCACCTGATGGATTATGGAAACTATCCCTCGATAGACACCCATCTCCAGGTGCAAAACTTGTCCTGTTTCTCCCAGTCTGTCATACTCAAAGCGATGGCTTGACCAACCTGTCTGCAGCCTCTCCGACACTTCCAGGTTCAGCTTCACAGATTCAGCCTCAGCACCTTGCTGCTGTTGGAGCACTGTCGAATCCTCCCCTGGATTTGGTAACTGGGTTTAAACAGGATCCAGAATGTGAAGTACCTTTGGATTTGTCCAAGAAATGTAACTCATCTAAGTCTGCTTTGAGGGATATTACTCTTCCTCCTCCTGTTAAGAGTGAGCTGGAAGAAATGGAAATCTCAGGACCGGCTGATTGCATGGAAATACAAGAGTTCAAAAACAGCATTGACAAAGCAAGTGTTAAACCAAATCCAGTAGGGACAGATACATATACAGACGCGAAAAAGTTTAATATAGATGTCATGAATCTCTCCACTCACAATGGCAACAGAATGTACACTGGACTAAGAACAGACACAAATGAACCTCAGCATCCTGGTGTGGATTGTAATTCACAGTCATCCAGATCTTCTCAGCTGACGGAAGAAGAAAACAAGAACGAGGCTGATGTTTTAAGTCCTGTTTCAGAGAAATAAATTCAGTGAGGCAAAAAAATAAATAACCAAGTTCCCTTTGTGGTCATATTTCCTGTTAGACGATGTGTCTAAATCCTGCAAATGACACATCGTTTGTTTTTCTGTACCTGTAAGCATGTATGTTATTCTACAGCCAGAATGATTTACTACTACCACATATAGTGCTTCCTACAGAATGACAATGTGGCGGGGTTTGGTAAAGATGACACATGTCACAGCCCCGTGGTAGTGGAATATACTGTTCAGTAATGTATATAATATTTTTGTTAAATCTGAATATTTACCATCATACCTGTATATGACAAAACTATTTTTATTTTTTCTTCTTCTTTTCCTTTGTTTTTTCCTTCTGACTGTCTTTCTGGTGGTTGACCGTGAGAATTTTGATGTAGAGAAAAACAAGTTTGTTTTGTTTTGTTTTTTTATTATTTTAACATAACATTCCAAGCTCTAGAATATTATTGCATTTGTCTTGTTTTCACTTTGGGTAAAGCCTATGGGTCGGGCCAGTGGCATAGTTTGGTACTGTAATAGTCATAAAACCTATGCAATATTGTGAAAGAATACTTAACCTAACCTATTCCTGATTTTTACCTGTTACGCACTGGTTTGTGTGTGAAAAAGTGGATTTTTTTGTAATGAATGTTAAATTAAAAGGGTACACTGGATTTCATAACAGCAGCTGTGCATTTTGTGTAGGGACTTGAACTTTCCTACAATGTTAAATATTTAATAAACGCAATTAATGGTTCTGTAAAATAATATTCTGTCACCATGTGATTAAAATGGATGAATGTTTACAGTCTGCAGATGTCCTTTCATGTTTTTCTAAAGGCAAATAAACATTTGTGCTTGATGCAAGAGCCGTTTAAATCTTATTTACAGCAGTATTTCATCTTCTGATGGACTACCTCGTGTGTGTGCTTGTGTATGTGTGCGTGAATAAAAGTTTGCTTTCAGGCTCTGGGTTACTATTTATACCCTTTTCTTAAAAGAAAAATCACATCATTTTATTTTCTGTGGGCTATAATTGCATCTACATCCCAGTATCTTGGACAACTATGTCAGCCACGTCAGGGACACATTCAATTGACGTTATTACTCTTACATTTTTTTTTCATGAAATATAAATTTACTTATTAAATGGGTTTAATAATTTATTTCAACCATAACATAACTAAAAAACGATGCTTTTCTTTTTACTCTTTAATATAATATATTTTTGTACGTTTTCTTGCATAGTTTTTTATATTTGTAAGTGTATATTATATTTTTATTAGGGTTTTTTGTTTTATTTAAAGGCCATTGAGGCCAACTCTCGCGAGATTGGACACCTTTTAAATTATGTTAACTGGTTAGTGCATGGATGTAATACATCAATGGGTGGCTACGTAAACTTAATAGAACGAACACTGGCTTCGGTATGATGGTGTCCCTTTCCCAGATTTTTTTTTATGTCTTATGAAATTTGAGTGTGTTTTCAAGAGCGTTTCTGCAAGTACAGGACAGATTCCACTGCGCATGTGCAGTACCCCATCGTTTCAATGGCGTCAGAGGCCGTGTCCCCAGGTCCCAGCCTTCCTTGAATAGCCTTTGAGTTGGACCCGGAAGTCGCGTAATTTGCTTCTTGCGCAACTGAGCAACTTTCATAGAAATCAATGGGGGTCCCGCCTACGATACGACGTATCTAGTTCTCTTTAATACTTTCATGGTTGCGATCTATACACCGACCACCCTCACAATAAAAAAATTATGCAGATCCTGGCCTACGATCAAATAACCCGGATATAAAATGTCTGCTAGCTTGGACGCGTGGAAGCCAACGTTTGAACGTTAACAGGCTACAGTGAGCATGCATTAAAGAAACGCATTGGTTCAAAGTCTCGGGTCTGAAATCGTTGATGCAAAGCTTAGACGTCGATCTGGCAATAGCACATACAGCACCCGCGTTTGTTCAGTTTCATGGACAAAGACAAGTGTAGCGACAATGTAAGTAGATGACCAGATAATGTAAATCACAGGATTTTGAGATGTTGTCAGCATGCATCTTAAGCAGTCTACGCGTTTTGCCTTGCTATTCTTACAACAAATGCACTTACACTGAGCAACTACAACTTATTGCAGCATGGCCAGTGCACCTGGATGGAAATGCATCAGTTCATTGGTGACCTTCTCACATCTGGAATCACCTCAAAGGATCAACCAGATGTGCTAAACGCAACATGGGGCGGGTCTGGTGGAGGTGGCAGCGGTGGTGGTGAGGCTCTGGGGTTTAAAGGTGCTTCACTTGCTTCACTACAACAACCTCGACCTACTCAGGAGGAGTCAGAGGCAGAGCCTGGTCGACGGATGCAGCCTGGGGCATCACAGAGGAAGGGAGAGGCCAGAGACAGGAGAGAAGGTTAGAGCTCAAAGATTTGTTCCAGTCATTTTCCTGCAAATATTCTTGGTATCCATGTCATTGTAATCCAAGTTTCTTTAATGCCTAGATATGCATCATGCCTGCACCTGCCCTGGCTGCCCTTACTCCTCTTCTCCACCTTGCTTTGAGATTTTAAAACCCAGACAATGTTTGTCTCTGCCGCCACGCTCGGATGCCGTGGGCCACCACTTATCTGACACCGAACCAAACAGCACAACCACCACATCTGAGCTAGATACCAGGACGTCCAGGCAACCGCAGAGGGAGGAGGCAAGGAGGACTCAAAGCCCAGACCAGAACTCAGACACTCCATCCTCCAGATCGTCCTCAGGCTCTGTGTCACACCTCTCCATGTTTCCCTGCTTGTGTTGCCGTCGCAGCCTCCAAACCTGCACTCAGATACTGAGTCCCCAGGAAGGCACCAACTCCCCATTTTCTCACACTCATGCCCATCATCATTTTCATCACCACCACTGTCCTATAACGTCTTGTTTGCCCTGCCCTCAGCTTGCCCGTTCTCATGCTTCACAGCTCTCTGGGCCTTTTCCCTGCTTGTCTTGTCAGCACCCCTTCCCGACCTGTATTCAGGAGTGCCACCACCAGCGCAGTACAGCTCACACCCAGCAACAAGATGACAGAGGCAGGGCAGCTACAAACATGTTGTCGCTACATCCCTGTATGCACTGCTCTGCCTCTTTTTCCAGACCGTCCCAGCTGCTGCAGCACCAGCGCTCCGAACACGCCCAGAAACCATCTGGTTTTCTCTGCACAGAATGTGGGAGGGCCTTCAATTCGCACAGCAACCTCCGAATCCACCTCAATGTGCACACTGGTGCTCGGCCCTACTCCTGCTCTGACTGTGGCAAGAGTTTCAGCCAGTCAGGGGCCCTGAAGATCCACAGGCGCATTCACACAGGTGAAAGGCCTTATTCGTGTGGATATTGTGGCAGGGGTTTTCCACATCTGGCAGGGGTCCGGGCCCATCAGAGAACACACACAGGAGAGAAGCCCTACCGCTGTAGCCAGTGTGGGAAATGTTTCACCCAGTCAGGAGCTCTCAAGATTCATATCCGCATCCACACAGGAGAGAGGCCCTTCATCTGCAGCCTCTGTGGGAAAGGCTTCTCCAACCGCTCCGGGATTCGCTTCCACTACCGCACAGTCCACGGCCTGGCCCCTGAACATGCAGGAGAAGCTGGAGGTACATCCCGGGGACCAGCAGGTGGTGGTTATCCCCCTGGACGTCCCAGGCTCTTTCCTCCAGCCCGTGGTGGACTAAATACCCCCAACAGCCAGGATAGCACCTCACATACAGCTCCACACTCTGGAGATTCTTCTGTATTGAATTCTGCTCATCCCGGTTCGGCTCTATCTAGGAGTAATGAGGGAAAATCTCAGTCAGAGGGAGCAAACCTTAGCAGTAACAGAGAGGGGCTTCTGTATGCATGTGAAGACTGTGGTCTGCGTTTTAAGGATGCCCCGTCCAGGAACAGACACCAGACTTTGATGCACTACTCCTCTGAGGGGAGAGAGGAGGAGGAGGGGCAGAGGAAAGAGTCAAGCACACGGGAGGGGGTCGGCAACAACAGTTAAGAAGTAACCCAATGTTATTGGTGGATTACAACAGGCTAAACATAATCAGCATCAAATCACCAGAGCAAATAGAATTTGAAATGATTTTTTTTTTAAATTATATTTTACAGTAAAGAGTTATTACTCTTTTCAATTGGAAAAGTCTTTGATGTAGCACCATTTCTATTCAAGCTATTATATTAACTTAAATTAAGTTAACTGATTATAAATCAACTCAATTGATTATAAATTTTTGACATCTTAAAGGATTTTATAGGTGTCTTACAGTCTATCATACTGTATTTTCTTCATCTTTTGGAACTGTATATATCATATAATTAGAAAATCAATCGTGTGTTTTCATAACAACTTGTTTGACAAATGATTTGAGATTCACTTGGTACAGTTTTCTGTTTATATGGGATCCAGTTGCGTAATGTAGATTCATCACTACTATTGACAATGTTCAGTTCTAACTTAATATAACCTTGACGCCCTGCTGCCGCAATCACCCACGAGACCAACTCCAACAAGGATATTCTTTAATAAGATTGTGCCTTATTCAGTAGTGAAAGAATTCGATGAATTAATCCCTAATGTGACACAGAAATACAGAAAAGTATTTTTAGAAATGATGTTTTGATGGTCTTTAAAAACGTTTTCAGATTTGATAGAGGATTACCACTCCTGACTGAACTGTCTTACAGAAAGAAATACAGCTGTTTATCTTCTGTTTTCTTCTTCTCTTGTTTTATTACTGTGAACAACAGCAATTTATTATCTTTTTTTTAAACTAAGTTCTTTAGTAATTTGACCTGTTTACGACCAATATTTCCCATACAAAAATCCTGAGACAATCCAATGGCACAGAAAATTAAGCACTTGAGTAAATATGGAATACAAAGTTAATTGTACTTAATTCTTTGAGTGTTTCCTTTTAGAGACAGTTGCTGCACAGTGGCAAATAGCTTAACAAACAACAAGAAGAGTACATACTGCAATTGCTTTTTAATGTTACTGTATTTTTGTTAAACTCAGTAACCTTTCAAAGGGGAAAAAAACTCTTTTTACAGACTGATGGGGAGCAACATGTCAACAGCTCTAGAGTTTGGTTGAGGTATGTGTCTTACTCTAAGACACTGCAGTGGGTTGAATCACAGGGTCCCCCCCCCCTCATTATGACATCAACTTACCTGTTGTGCCTTTCTGTGTTACACTGTAATCCAAATATATATTTTAAATAAGTGTTGGTTACTTTACTAAAATTCTTGAAATGGAAAGAAAAAGAAAAGAAGAACCAGCAGACAAGTTATCATAGGACTGTTAGCTGTTTAAAGCTCAAGAGAGCCACCTAGTGGTTACACATACTCATGGCAACAATCTTAACTACTTTGTTACAGTGTACCATTATAGTTCTTCATATATTTTTTTAAACATGTTGAAATCACACATTGTAAATACAATGTTTTGTCAGAACATTTAACATAATCATTCCACGTTTTTTGCATAAACCTGTTAAATAGACATACATCACTGTATGTGTTTTCTGAAAGTGCAGTTTGTGATTAAACATTTAAATAATACACAGCGTCTCTGAGGCATGCCTGAACTTGCATGTTCTTTTACATCCCAGAATATTTCCCCTGCACATTTACAAACTTCCTGGTAGGAAATATTTGCATCAATATGGCTCTCAGATCATAGTGTGTTCTGAGTGGTGTACCCTCATATATGCATAGTGGTCCACAGTAGGGCACATCACTTACTGGACGTTTGGCTCTGTCAGCATTAATACACTCTGGACAGCACTGTCCAGCTTACTGTCCACTTCAGATCACCCCAAGTGGTCCTCTGGTCCCAACTCAGGCTTTTGCTCAAAGAGTTTTTTCTCCATGTTTGAGCTTGCTGTATTCACAAAGGCCTTTCATATGTATGCTTCTGTAGTAAAGAGTCACATGACTTAGGTTCAGCGTAGACTGCACTGACTGGTCTTGGGCCATTGGCATGTAAAGCAGGAGTGCAGTAACCATTAGATAACATCCTGTGTGAGGGACAGTCATACTGAGCATGGCTGGATGTTTTCCTGGTATCAGTAGTAGAGGCTGGTATAGGAGGTCCATGTGGCTCTGAGGGCTGATCACTGAATGGTGTTGCATACTCAGGCTCTGGGGGAAGAGGCTCAGCGTACTCTGGCAGGTTGCCAGGAGTGTCATAATGGTTGAAGGCGAAGGGGGTGGTGTAGCCCTCATCTGAGGACGGTCTGAATGTTGACCCGACCTTCTGTCCAATTGCTGCAACAGCAGGCTCGGCATAGTCTGGGAAAAAATTAAAAATGAGTCAAAACCAATTGGAGATCATATTTCTTTTCATTTGATCAACAAATATTGGCATTGCCAACAGCTATTTATAACCACCATAAAAGACTCCAGGAAATTACCAAGACAAGACATGGTGCAGCACATGACTTCTTGTAAAGTGGCAAAAAGTCATCCAGCACTTTAGTTTTTGTAAGATTTGAAAAAAACAACAACAAAAAATTAATCTGAGAAATTTGGAGTTGTTAGAGGGATTTTGAAGGCCATAGTTATGCTAGTTGTTTCTCCTTGTATCCTGCTTTCAAACAAAGCTAGTCTAGTAACTATAGCCTTAAGTAAAACAGACAAATTTCAGTCTTCTCATTTAAGTAATCTAACAGTAATGTAACAACCCTAAAGTTTACCAGTTTCTCACAGTTTGTCCTAGTTAATTAAACATTAACAGCTGAATGTGACTGTTTTAACAAAAGTCTTTGTCCTTGCTAGAATGTTATGCTGTGGCCATTTTTATCGCTTTTGGTTTCAATGAAGTCTTTTATCATTTAACTCGTTACACATTTGCTTTATACCTGTAAACAAGACATTTCTCTAAAAGAGCTCTTATTCCTGGGGAATTTCCCATGTAAAAAAGTTTTATTTAAACTATGTGATCTAATGTAACTGTAAAATTAAGCAGGGATGAAATAAAATCTTTACCATTTAATAACTTAAAAATACCTTTAAAATACTGCTTTAATTAAACAATGAGTTCATAATATTGCTTTTCCAGGGGTAAGAATAGAAAGGTTAGAAGTTTTAACCCACTTTAATTCTCAATGTATACTGAGTTTAAAGAACATTAACTGAACCACACAGCGATATCCTTTCAATGATGGGAAAAATTTTTTTTTAAGGTCAACCGCTTGTTCGCATCTTACATTGCAGTTTCTGGGAAACGCTTCTTTTTAACTCAGTAACAGTCTCACACCAGGGCAATGTTGAGCCTTTGAATGAGCTGCCTGACCACCAACAATGTCTCTTCTAATCACAGAGATATGGGCCGACAGTGCAGCACTCAAATCCGACCAGACCCTATTCCCCAACCCCAAGGATGAGGGTGTGGTGTGGGAGGCCTAGACCTTACTCAAGTGCCTTACAGTGAGCCTCAGAACCAGAGCTATTTTAATTAGACGGGCTTTAGTGAGGGCTTTGATTGTCTTAGCTTTGACCCTCTGTCCTGTTTATCACTGGACCTCTCAGTGAAGGGCCCCCACACTGGGGGAGGGGATGATGGGGGCAGAGAGAGAGGGGGACTGGTGGTGGTGGGGTAGGCTGAACGCTCTTCATCGAGCTCCAATTAAAGGGTCTCTTTCAGAGAGGCTCCGTGGACCAAAGAAAGGAATGTTTATACTGTGACTGGGTGATGGGCTGAGCCAGGGGCAAAGAATGGACAGCCCGCGGAGAGAACTGTTTGCCTGTCAAGCCTGGCATGAGCTCCTCAAACTGACCACTGAAGCCAGAGACTGTTAGAGCAGGAAACATGGAGGAGCAAGGCAGAGCTCACAACTTGAGATCACCAGTAAACTCTGACAGAGCAGTGAAAAGGCTTGCAAAAAGGCAGCAGCCGTTAGTAACTGTGGTGAAACTGAGGTGCAGCACAAGATGTTTCTATGAATTCTCACCATTAAGAGGAGGACTAGGCAGAGCATCATGGACATTTCGCTCCAGAGGGTAGGAGATGAGCTCTGACTGTGAGCAGGGGAGACTCTTTGCCTGGAAATTCTGACAACCTTCTTGACACACAAACATATGTAGTAAGAGACTTTTAAAAAAGAAGATTGAAAATACAGGAAAAGGATCGAAGTGTACTTTACTTACTTGTGGGTAAGGAGTACTTGATTTGGTCGTCTTTTTTTCTGTGTGGAGAAAAAGATGAAACCAGGTGTTAAAGTGCGTACATACCAAAAACGATTTGTGAGTGTGCTATGACTACTGGAGCCCCAACACTGGAAGGATTACGGGATTATTTGGTCAGCATAAAATAATGGTTATCTGTTTAAATAACCTAATTATCCTTTATATGTGTTTTCAGGAAAAAAACTAAAAAAATGCCAAAAATTTCAAGTTAAAAAAAGCAGATGAATTAATAATAAAAATATTTTGTTAGTTGCAGCTCTAAAAATTATTAGGTGTCTGTCTTTTCCAGTCCCCAGATTTAAATTATAGCTTTTAGTGACAAAAGCACATGCATTTTAAACAAATTTCAATTAAAGTGGGTGCAAACTGTACTTCGAAAATGAGTACATTCTGAAAAGTTGAATAGTATCAAAAAACACTACCTTCGCTTCCACCAGATTCCAGCCAACAAACAACTGCCGCACATTAACAGAGCCAGGACCACTCCCACTGCCACTATCACCGGCTGGCTGGAGCCTGCAGGACGGCAAGTGACTGAGTAAATAAACACTTGTACAAGCAGGAGCAAGGAATGCAGTTTATTGCAATGTACACAACGTTCAATGTCAGAGGATATATTACACTGTTTTTACTCATTTGACATGTGTTTCTGCCTAAAATAGACTGGCATCAGTTCTTATTGTAGACATGGGTGACACAAATACATACTCAGTCTTGTGTCCACTAACACTGGGCCCTCTGTGGGGATGGACGTTGAGCCTGAGCGTGGTGTGCCCATGTTAACTTTGATGGATGGAGATTCTGTTGAAACATTATAACAAGAGAAGAACAAATGTGACTTCATACAGTCAACAAATCAGTAGGTGGATTCATCTTAAGTAGTGAGGATACACACCAGGAGCTGAGCGTAACCGTGGTATGACCTTGGCAACAGGACAGCCCAGGACTTGGACCTGAGCTAAAGCTCGGCCATGCCACCTCAGAGGCTGCAGCCGGACAAAGCGAGCCACCACTGTAGGAAAAAGGCTGTTGAGGACCCTGGGGTGGCCATCAGTGTAGGCCTGAAACACCTGGGAACCAGAACAACCGAGTTACTTATTCACAGAGAAAACCAGGAAGTTTACGGTGTAAACTCTGTTTCTACATCAGCTCTGCCAGCCTCAATAATCATCAAGTGAACATCAGTGAGTACAGTACAATGCCCACCTTCTTTTCTTTGCTGGGAGCAACTTTGTAAAGCTTCCAATTTTTTCTGTCCTTGCTGAATAGAAGAATGTAAGATTCTATGTAGTATTCATTTGATCCTGTTGTTATTATTCCTAAAAAAACAAAAAACAAAAAACAGAAGACGTAATTTTTTAGTTCAACATTCTCAGATGTGATGGAAGTGGTTTGGTTAATATAGAAAGACAAAAGAACATGTCTACCAGAGCAACAATGCGACTCACTGACGTGTTTAAATAGTTTCTTGACAGCAGTTGAGGTCAATGGCACTGAGTAAAATTGTACTGTATAAAAGGCTTTGGAAACACGCAGTGCTCCTTGGTGAATAAAGTCATTGTTGGTTTTGGTCCTCTTATGGTATTTTTTGACAATAATATAAATATATAAAATGACTTTTCTTTTAGACAACCTCATTAAACCGAAGAACAATTTACACCTCAAATTCTAACTTTGAACATTTTACCTGTGATAGTGCTTCTTTCGCTCAGCTCTAGTTCCACCCACGGGTTTGGGTCATTAACACCTGCAGCCCACCGTAGGAACTCATTGCTAGAACCAATGTTTCTGGAGGACCAGAACATTGTGTGCTCTTGACTGTGTTTATCCCAGAAGGAAGAGGCATTCAAACCAGAAACACTCAGAATGTTGTTGCACTCTGTTCAGAGACCAAAGAAAGTGTTTCATTATTTAACCCAGAGAGTTTTTATATACAACAGATCTTCTGAACTTTACAGCTGACCAGTTTTACAAAAGATGTCCGCTGAGATGAATCACATATATCAAGAAGTTCATTTTATATACCACAGTAAATTGGATGTCAAATGTCTTGAGAAATAAAAAGCAGGAATGTAAAAAAATATCTTACTTGCAATAAACTGGTTAAAACACACAAAAACCCTTTGAATGCCCTTTGAAAAATTCTAACAATGTGGGTGATAAATGTCATGTCATGCTCATACCTTTGCTGAACAGCAGCTTCTTTTCAGATAATGATCCCCTGTCAGGAGAGTTCAGTTAGAAGGTCAGTGCAAAATCTTTATCTCATCATATACATAAAGTGAAATTTAAACCATTATAACTTGTATTTCAACAATGACAAAAGACACACATTTTTGAAAGGATTCCATTTGCAAAGGTTGATTCATAGAGTGTCAGACTTCTCCCACGATTCACAGTGACATGACCTCCCAGACTATCAGACGCAGCTCCAGCATGGACTGCAGACTTGCACAGGACTGAGGTCTGAAGCAGAGAGGGAACATGTGAAGCACTTTCACATCATTTCAATTCCAAACTTTTGCACATAAATTAAAAAAAAAAGTGTGATACAATGTATGAAAAAGCTAACACGATTCACTTACATCTCTGTAACCCTGTGCAGAGTTTCCCCAGACATCACCTGTGACGTTCTTACATCCAGCAGGGCAGTACACTCTGAAAAATGGGGTTAGCAACAAAACAACATGAGATATGCTGTTGTGCTGATATACATTTTATTATGGGAAATGTAGAGGTCAACCACTTACCTCAAATGCTGTGAGCTAAAATGAGAACCTCGTTGCAAACAAGAAATAAGATCTGTAACAGCAAAAAAGACACAAAGATAAATTAACAATTAATTCAAATTTCTTGAACAGAATGTATTGGTGGGCTGGAATAGGGTGGTGTGAAACCCAGTATCTCAGGGTTACATAATACCCCCCACCATTCTCTGAACCACACACAAACAGAGTCTGTATTAGACATGTCCTAAGTGTGCTATATTAGGGGATGAGCGGTCATCCCTGTTGATGTGACTGAGCCCATTGTTACTGTGACTTTGTCACAGTTCACGAGTACAGCGACTGGTCCTCGTGTGATCACAGTTAACAGACAGTTGTTTGTATGTCCGAACATGGGCTTAGTTCCAGACACTGCCGCATTTCATAAACAAGTCAGTAAAAAACAGGAAACTATGATACATACAGTAGAATACAGATGACTTCATCCAAAGAAAAGGAAACAATGTCTAAATATAGACTAGTATTCTGACTAAACATGTCCACATCATAATAAAAATGAAACACAGAAAGAAACTTGACCTTTGTATCATGTTGTAATTGAATCTGCACAATCCAAAAGCATTAAAATTGCATTTCAGTCCGTAAATAAATTAATGTGTACACGTGTTACAATCTGTTGATCCATCGTTAGAGAGAGTTAAAAATATGTGGACTTGCACAATCAACAGCCTCTGGGATGGAACAAACGTGGTAGTGGGCTTTCAGTGGTTAGTGTGCTGATGAAGGGGAGGAGTGAAAAAAAAAATTCAGCCACTCAAAGCGACAGACTAAAGCCTGAGGCCTCCCTCCTTTCAGTCTGAGAGTTGACTCCTGCTTTCTGAGCAAACACGCCAGAGCAAAGACAGCAATGGAGGCTGAACTGCAATAAGACATGACTCATGCACTCACAACCACGCACACACGTCAACACACAAGGTACACACAAGTACACACACAAGGATAAATACTCACACGGTCTCTGCTGTTCAAATTACAGCTGTTTAAACTTGCAGCTGAGCTAATTTGACGAATTCATATCAATTGACAAAAAGCTGAGCAATGTGCTCTACGTGCTCAGCTACAAGAATAATAACTCATCAGCAGTGTGACACAGACAACAACATTCATATACTTATTAGAACCATGTGAGAGCTTCGTAAACAGTAATCAGCCAGGAACAAATATCATACCTGGATACTGGTCTGTGGCATAGGACAGTAGAAACCCTCGTCCAGAGCGATGTGGACCTGACCTAAAGCTTATTGTCACTTCATTGCTTTTAAGGGTCACATTCTTCTGTGATGCATCAAACTTCCCACACACTGGTCCTGTGAGAACGCAAACCCACACAAATATTCAGAAATGCTCATAAGCACAAATGCATGTTATGTTTTCAAATATATATTATGTATACAGATGCCTGCACAGACTGCAAAATTCATTAGTGTGAAGTGAATAGTAAAATGTTGCCTTTTCTGGTGTCAGTATTTGTCAACAGATGCAAAACACTAAAGTCAGTTTAACCTGATGAGTGTTTTTCTGCAGTATGTGTTTCCCACACCTACAACGGTATAATAAAGAGCAGGGCTGTACGAACAGCCACATGGAGGATCTACATGTAGGAACATCTTTCCATCAGACACAATAAAAAAAAAAGGAATCCTGAGCCAAGGTCTGTGGAATCCAATAATAAACACAAAGGCAGTTTAGGAGAATATTTCTATCTTCAGAATCTCTGAAGCCTTTTTTTGGTCTGTAGTCAAAGTTTTTTTTATGCCCTGAAGACACGACCTGATATGCCTGAATGGGAGGTTTGCATATGTCTGTTGCGAAACTGGGTTTGCCTCTTTCATAAACGTGTCAGAATGGCATCCTGTGTGTAATCCACAATCATGGCTAGTAGAACATTAGTAATGACTTGGAGCATAAAAGCAGGTATTTCATTTAAAAAAAAAAATCAACAGAGGAGACATCAGTGCACATCTGTTTCAGTTTGATATATGTTAAAAAATGCACACTCTATATTATATTAGCTATTAACAAGCTTACCCAGACTTGGTTCCCCATTCTTGTCTATGATTACAAGAGAGCCATTTCTGCAGTCTGGGCTCCCCTCAATGTCAAAATCCCCAAACAGCAGTCGCAGCGTTTGGCCCTCTGGCACTCGAAGCCTCCATTTGCACCAGGTGTTACTGGGGTAGGTGCCTGGATAGTTCTGAGAGGCCAGTGTGCCAGACTCTGAGCCCAAAACTGTATGTCCACAGCCATTACCTGAAATAATACAAGTACAAAAGCAACTCTGTGATAGAAGAAGGATGACAGTTTACAATATGCCTAACAGAGATGCTCTTTACAAAATGTAAGTAGTAAGTAGTCAGTCTTCATGTTTCTCATGTGCAAAAAACAGAAAAAATAGTCAACTCAGACAAGCTGAAACTAGAAATTTATTAGTGTCTCTCTCGTTTTTACTAGCATGAGATAGATAATAAATTAACTAATTGTCAAAATCTTTGACCCCTTAGTTATCTGTTGATTATTTAATGGCCTTATCATTTCAGTTGTTCAATATACTGTCAAACTTATTTACAACTACTATGTAACAAGAAATATTTACTTCTCACACAGCTGATAAATTATCAAAGTAAAACTAATACGCTTCACCTCTAAAACATCTGTAACAGTGAAAGGACTATCAGATGAGCGCCTCATGCTTAAATAAAGGTGGAATCACACAAACAGTTTCATCATCAATTCTCTTTATGAAATCCACAGAATATTAAGGGCTTTGTTAATACACCATTTTAGGATAGATGACTAATATAGTGAGTCTCTTATGAATGTGCACAATAGACGAGGGCATGTTTATACGCTTCTGATCATAACTGTGAGATGACACAACAGCCAGTGAGGGAAGTACTCAGCCTCATTGACTATGACCTTTATACTGGATTAAAGATTGAATACAAAACCTCTTCTTTTCACCGTACATAAAGAGTTGCTGGTTCAGTAAGATGAGGCAATAAAATGGATCGAATATTTGCTTTTCTGTTTATCCATTACTTGTTATATGAACTATATTTTCTCAAATGTTGTTTCATTACTTCCTCTGACCTGCAGTGGCTTTGACTAGCACTTCAACAGGAACATAAAACACAAATATTTAGATCCTACACATCCCTGTCAGAAAATAAATGAGTCAATTCCCACAGTAGTCACACAAAGATAAGTGCTGTGGGGGTGGCAGGCTCCAAATCTACAACCAAAATGTTAGGAGGTGACGTGTTCCCAGGATGGTCAAAACTTGAAAAAGGCACCAAGGTCTATCTGAGCCTACACAACATCGCTGTCCTTATCTTCCATATAAGGCTCCCAGAGATTTGTTTGAGGGGAAACAGGAGGATAACCTTCCACTCACCCTCTGTCACACACATCCTGCATCACACCAGACGTTCCCCCACTTCCCGACAGCTCTTCAGTTCCTAATACCAGAAACCTTTGAATGTTATTGCCCCTCCTAAAGCCCCCAAAGGATTCCCTGGAAATACCACAGCGACAAACTGTTACTGTGGGCAACAGAGCGTGGATCTGTCACCTTCCGGTGGGAGGCCACAGAGGTTGTGGTGCTGGAGAAGTTCTGGGTGGCCAGTAATCTTACCCCCCCTTGCTTAACCCTTTTACCTACAGTCTGTCTTCAAGCTAGTCTGTTTCTGGTCCGATACAGAGAGGGATATGTGTTCAGTCTGTTCTGACCAGCTTAGAAAATTTAGGAGGTGAATTATGGAATACTGGAGTCCAACTGGATGGCTTTGTAGCAGACAGTCAATCAAAGGCAGCCCAGCGACATTGTTTTCCACTTCAGTCTTTCCTGGCAGGCCCTTACAGGTCCTCACTAGCAGACAGGATGTTCACCTGTGCTACCTGTCACTACATTGCCTTATCCTGTCTTGTGTGTCAATCACAACTTTACAACATGGAGGTTAAAATGTTTCCCCCATACCCTGGCCTCTTTGCATACTTGCCGGCAAGTTTAGTGTGATTCACAGTAAGTAATTGACCCTGGACTTAATCATCTTCCAATGTGTGGAAACTAAAGTCTCATAGACAGACAAAAACAACAAAAAAGATTTGTGGTAAGGCTAAGTGTAATAGTCAGAGTCTGCGGTGTAGTAAATTGTTTTTCTAATTGTCTGTGTATGTGTATGGTCAGTGTGATTCATACTGCACATGGACTTGACTGCTCCTATGAAAAAAAAAAAACCTGTGGGAAAGGTTAGCTGATGGGATCAGAAGGTAAACATGTACAGGAGAAGGGTATGTAAAGAATGCTGCCATGACATATCATGCTCGACGTTGGCATCTTCTTCAATATGAAATATAATATTTTGCCAGACACATACAATATTGTTACATTAAAGTAACTCTTCAGTGGTTCATACCCGAGAAGTAGTATTGACAGCAGATTATGACCGAACTGTCTGGACTTGGGCATTACAGAGTGCAAGCACAGTAAAGGTATAATCAGTTTATGGTAGGTGATGTAAGTTTTAATTAAGTGTATGATAGGAAGATGTGTTTATATGACTGACTAGCTTCAGTACACAGGATGTTTTATTGCCTGTTGGTTATTGGTGCTTATCGCACTTCTGCTATTGCTTTAAAAACAACGTCCCAGCATCCAAAACCACACCAGCAAGTTAAATAAATGATAAATAAACCAGCAGTTAATGTGTTTTCAGCTGCTCGTGACCACAATTGTAGTAATGTTGGTAGCAGTTTGCTAACAAGATGTTTGAAACAAACTCGCCTCACATTCTTTAAAAAGCGTCAAATAAAAATGTATTTTTCTTACCCTCCTGGCTCTGAACACCTACGGAACATACGCTAAAAGTGATCCAGAAACCGGCAACAAGAGACTTCACAGCATCCCGGAGGTTTTCGCACTTTACAAGCATGATGTCCAAAGCTCTGCGCGAAAAAGTAAGGTGCAAGCCCGGGTGGCAGCTCGAGACTCTGCCCTCGGTAAAAAGTAATAGTACAAAGTACTGAATATTTACTATTGGCTGAGAGATGTAAACTCGTTCTCTGATTGGTTATCACGGTTGTCAATCAAACAATCCATGGCATTCCATTCCCATATAGGGGTGGGCCGATTTGAAGGTGTGTGCCGATCTGAGACCAGCTGTGAGCAGCCTTACTAGTTATTCGCTTTATAACTATAATGGCAAAGCTGAACTTACATCTCAGATGGTTCGGTTCTTCTATAGAAGCTATTTTACAAATTTGGAAAAGGGGAAAATATGCGTTCAAGATAAACACGATTAAGGAACCGGCATATTCATAAATGTTTGTGCAACTTATCGACTCATCTACATTTCGTTCCTCAAGCCAAGTGCAAACCCCGCCACCATCCGGTGAAATGCAGGCAGCAACAAAAATACAGCGGACAACTGTCTTGTGTGTTTCTTACATAAATTAACAAAATAAGGACGTATAAATGGCCAATAAATTTTTTTGTGTTGATGACTGTACTTATCAGGATCCGTCCCCCAAAACATTTCCCAGTTTATTTTAAGGCGAAATACATGTTTCTGAAGCTTGAAATCTTTCAGCATACAGTGCCATGGCTCAGAGGTGCTCAAACAAAGGCGTGCACTCGCACATAAGAGTAGTTTGACCGATTTACACATCGCGTGCGAACTAACCGCTTCTCGTGACAGCGGGACAGATGCTTCTCAGGCAAATGCTGCCTTCACTGCAGGAAGTGTAACGAAGCAGCACAGCGCATGCTCTTGTGCTTCTCCGACCAACGGAGGATGAATTATCCCCTGCTGTAATACGGTAGGTGAAACTATGTCAATATTCTTCAAAGTAGCAGGTTGTGTGTTTTCACAGTTTTAGTGTCCACCCAGTGGTCTTTGTGCACCCCCTGTGGAAGACGGGCGCGCGCAGTCGCATCGTTGTTGGCCGGGGTGTGCGTGCTGCCGCACCACCAGACGTCAGTTTGAGTGGGTGAAGGAGGGTGAGAAAGGCACGCAACTGTCCGTGTAGGAGTTGGTGATCCACCAAAATAGTGGGAATATGTTGATCAGTTTATTGTAGTCTTTCTTTACTGCATGGAGAGGTTGTCTGCTCTGTTTTTCTGCATGGAATAATCCCCACAGACAGTTTGTAAATTAATTTCTCTTACATTTCTTTCTGTGCTTTTTATTATATTGTCTCCCCGTCTATTTAACGCCTGAGCTGCTTCATGTGGAATGAATATTACGGTCAGAATCATATTAGAATCAATGAAGTGATCAGTTAGTATTCATTTTCCTTAACTTGGGGGATGTCTTTTTTCTTAATTCATAACAACAATCGATGATACAGTGGACAGTTTATCTACATTTAACCCCTCAAAATATACTGTATATTTGTTAGCACCTATATTGTCATTAATTAGGGACTTGCAATCAGCTAAAACTTTATAATTTAATGTAAACTTCTCAAAAGTTGTATTACATAGACTTCATAATACTTTTATGAAGAACTGTCTCTGGATATTGATATCAGCTTGAATTTAAAGGTATGCGTAATAAGACACGGTAACGACACTCCTGATGGTTGCCTTCGTTCAAAAACTCTTTTATTGATAGGCTATCATAGATGTTGTAAAAGTGGTGAGTCCAAACACACAGTATATTGCATAACAGTACTGATTTGACTTAATTTGATTTGAGTGTTTTTTTTTAAATTAATCGCTTTAAACACATTTACAATAGGACATTTCACTTGTTGAGCAGAGTGTGGTCCAGTTTTTTTGCACCTCCATTTTTTTTTTTTTTACAATTCAGACCTCTTAACCCGGGTCTCAGGAAAATTAAAGCTTTTGTCCCATCATCTTCTGTTCAGGTGCAGCAATAGAAACAAGGCCTGTCTATGTGAGGATTATGTCATTTTAAACCCACCATAGATTCGTTTCTATCACAGTTGCATGCAAGAGGAGTCTGTTGGGGGAGGCTTTCATCGACTTTTATGTGCATTAAATAGCATCAGTGCATGCGTGTGTGTGATCTGGATGTTAACATGCGTGCTTGGCCCTCTCTGCGTGCAGCTCTGTGGGGAGGGGTGATGGCGGGTGCTGAGGTCATTGTGTCTTCAGGGGAACTCATGATGGTGAAGGAAGAAGAAGGGGCGTCCAGTGACAACAACCATAAGACTCAAGTCATCCTGCACCTGCAACCCATCCTGCACGGGTAACATAGCTCGTAGTCCATTTTTTTCAGTGGATGTTTTGCATTTACTGTGTGACAAGATTCAGACTAAAATGTAAACATAGAGATAGATTTGTATAAATACATTTACATATTTTTAGCAGGATAAAGCATTCTTCCTTATTCTTATATTAAGCAAACCATTCAACATTTGTTCTGTTAAACAGTTCAGTGCAGGGATCAATGAAATAATACAACAGTAAGCTATGTAAAAAAAAATCAAAAATGGTAGACATGCACTAGCTTGTTATTAAAATCAGAAATATTTAACTCTCAGCTAGCATGAAATGATTTTACTGTTAAATATGAGATTCTGTCGCCCTCTGCAGGGTAAATGACGACATTGCTGACACTGGCACTACAGTCTTGGCCATAGAGACACATCATGGTATGTAACACAGAGACATTTCTTTTATGTTAACTCATAAATACATCGCAATTTAATTCTGGCTGCATTGTTACACTACAACTATAATGAATATGATACATATCATGTGTTGATTCATTGATGGACATTTGATTTCTATGTTTGTAAACTCCCAGGAAGTTATTCTTGTGAATATAATAGCTTAATTTTTCTTGAGTAAATGAGATTATTAGAAGACTTCCTGGACTTTGTTTTCTAAAATTCCACACCGTTGTTGCAAATGATTATGATTTTGATTTGTAATCTTTAGAGGACAGTAAAGCAGACGGAGAGGAGATTGAGTATGGCTACCCCATCACCTGTGGAGACAGCAGGGCAGTTCTGCTATTTAAGAAGTTTGTTTGCCCAGGAATCAACGTCAGATGTGTTAAAGTAAGCTGATGATTATTGATTAATCAATAATATAGAATTACTTAGTTAGACATTTCTCACTCAGTCAGATGTGATTATCTTTAGATCTTTTCTGTCATATTTTTCTTATTCATCTCTTCTCATGCTCATAACTTTTTTTTTTTAATGTTGTGTTGTGTTCTTGTCATCTACAGTTCAATGATCAACTGATCAGTCCTAAGCAGTTCGTACACCTGGCAGGAAAAGCCACTCTAAAGGACTGGAAAAGAGCCATTAGGCTGGGAGGGGTAATGCTCAGGTAAATTTATCATAATAAATTTAAAAAATATATATATTCGTCTGTCTTTTCTGTTCCTCAAAGTTGCACACAAACTGTAAATCTCAGTGACCTCTAAGCCGCCCTTCTCATTACTTTGACTCAGACTTTAAAAACACCTCAGTGTAATGCAGTCACAAGCGTATCTCATACATATAATTTGCAGCTGCATCGAGTCTGTCTGAGTTGGAGTGTGCCAGAACATTCCAGTGGTAGTCGGTAAGCAGCATTATAATGATAGCAGGATCGAATAACACGCAAGCAAGCTGCTGAGTGGTACTTCTCACCCTTTGTCGTGTTTGCACTTGTTCTTTGAGTTTCAGTGAGTCAATATACCAGCTTAATAAGCAATATCTGCGCTTTACATCTTTATTCCTCTAGAGGTCAGATCAATGGGCTTTGTGTCAAGCAAGCCTTTGAAAAACTATTGGGATTGTGTAACAAAGTCAATCCATACTTTAAAGCCCCTTTGCAGCTGTGTAACAGATATATTTTCTCTGATATTCTCCACTGTTCTTTTTTTTCTATCTGTTACTCTCCACACAGGAAAATGATGGACTCTGGCCAGATAGATTTCTACCAGCATGACAGCGTGTGCAGCAACACCTGCCGCAGCACTAAATTTGACGTGCTGATCAACAGCGCGCGGCTCCCTCCAGGGACTCTGGTGCAGCAGAGCCCGACATGTCTGGCTCTCGACCCTCTTGGAGGACAGGTGCCTCCCTTGACAGGTAGATTTCAGCTGGCGTTTATAGTTTGATGCTTTTTCTCCCACATATGCTTCGGCTGCTGTTGTGTATTGTATCACTGATTGATGCAGACAGAAATGTTTGAAGCCACCTGGATGTTTACTGTATTTGCAGTAATGAAACAAGAATACTAAATCCTGACACATACTGTTGGAGCTCAAGGACAACAAGGAATTAGGAACATAAACATTAAGAGGAGTAATTTACCTTTTATTAAAGCTCCATTTCGCCCACTTAGCAACCACTACACAGAAAACAATATTTAGGATTGAGGACAAATCTTGGAAAAAAACTGTTTGATTTACAAGGCAGTGTTTTCTCTGCCTACTCACACACAACAGTAATATGAGATGTTTATAGACTCTATTTACAGTAAGATTCAAGATTATTTATTCGTCATTTTATTGGTCATTGGTTGTGTAATAAAAAGCAGTTATAGTTCCCTTATGCTACTATTAAACCGCAAAACTACAAAAATGCATACGTTATATATAGGTTCATGAAAATAAAAAGTAAAATAAAAACATTTGATTGCCTAGGATAGGTCAAATCTCACAGCTTGAGGATAAAAGTTGCCCCTCAGACTGGTGGTACAGCAGCAGATATTCATGTCTGGCAAGGTGGCAGCTTTGTGAACAGGCTGTGGCTGAGGTAGCTACTGTCTTCCAATATCCTTTGGGCTTTGCACCTCACCCCACCTGATATCACTAATGCTCAGTGAGAGGGTACCGTTGATTTTCTGTGTTGTTTTTAATCATCCTCTGCAGAGTCTTTCTTTCCTGGGCTGTGCACATCCAGTGCCATTTTGTGATGTTTCCAGTCAGAATACTTTCTCTATATCCCCTTTTGTTATTATTTCAGGAGAGGCTGTGCAATTGCATGATGCAGCAGAGGTAGAAGAGCCGGTTGAGGAGAAGTTCAGCACAACAGCAGAGTGGAACCCTGGCCCAGCTCAGCTTGTAAATCCCACACCAGCCAATGGGCATGCTGCAAAGAGAAAGAGGGCTGACACAGCTGGTAAATATAAGAAAGGATATACAGGTGTTTGTCAAAAAGCCTTTGTGGGATTTGAAGAGTAAGGAAGAAAAAATCCAGAGATGGGTTTTGTGATACCAGTAGCATTTACAAGGAGTTAAATTTGTAAAGTTACTTTTCTGTTACAGGGAGTACATTTTTTAACCCAATAACCTTTAGCTGTACAGAGGACACACATTCAAGAACGGTGGCCTATAAAGGTCCAGTGTGTAGGATTTAATGATATCTAGTAGTGAAGTTGCAGATTGCACCTGACTGAATATCTCTCCATTCATCCTCCCCTTCCAGCGGGTGGTAGAAGAATTTACACTTACTGTGAAACTTGCAAATGATGGAGAAAGTCCGCTATAGAAGCAGTTTTTGTTTTGTCCATTTTGGGCTACTGTAGAAACATGGTGGTGCAATGTGGCAGATATCTTGGAAGCAGACCCGTTTATTGCCAATATGAAAGGCTCATTCTAATGTAAAGAAAACACATGTGTTCTTACTTTCAGTTGATATTACACAAATACAAACATAATTTAAATAATTAAAGTATTTAAATTTTGTAGATTCTACAAAAAGAATCCACTAGAACCAACACTGGGCCTTTAAAAGATGAATCCCTTAATTCAAAACACTGTATTTTTATGGATACAAATGTTTAGAGATGATGAAAAGAGATGCAACATTAAAATTCCGACATTCACTGCATGAATAATAGATGAAAAAACAAAACAAAACAAAAGAAAAACAATGACAACTATGAATATAAACATCAGAGTGCTGGCCCATCAGTTCCTTGTGTCACACCTCTTGCAGCTGCTGCTGTTTGACACCTTTGACACATTAAGCCAACGAACCTCCGATTCTGCAGCTGTGAGATGTTCTGCCTTTCCTGCAGACTGGCCTTAAAAAGTTGCTGACCACTGGCAGGCAGAGAGTCATGTTCTTTTTTATTACCATCGACACTATCTGACGTCTCTAAGTGTGACTTTTTCTTTAGGGACCAAAGCTTTGATTTAAGGGCTTTTAAAGGTGACCTGATTAGGCATTGTTCCAGCTGGACTGCAGTCGGTAACAAAGCCTCAGGTGATCTTTTGAGTGAATAGCAAATTGCAGGCCATCACCGCACAAACGATGTTGCTTGTCAAAGAGCGTAAAACAAATTGACAACTCTCAGTAAAAGTACTCAGCCCATAGCTATGCTCTTCTATCTCCAGAGATGCGTTTTTTTCCCATTAGTGTACATTTCCGACATGGAGAGATACATGAATTTAGCTTCAGATAGCTGTGAATGGGATTCGGAATATTTTCCTTGGGCATATTGCATTTATCTTGACAAGGCATTTAAGGGAACGTGAAAGTAGAAGCATTTCTCGCAAGATAAGATATCAAGCACTTCTGACATTTTATCACTCTAATATACTCTACTTCAATTTCGCTCAGTTTTGCACAGATCCAGAGTAATTTTTCAGCCTCCTTCCAATGTTCCCTGTCCTCCTTCCTCACCTCTTAAAGCGCCACTTTTCTAACCCATTTTCCTACTCGTTCTTCTCTGCCTCACCCATTTAACATCCTCTCTCTAATGCTGCACCTTTCCCATTTCCTCTATCTCGTTATATCTTTTTTCATTGTTTCTCCAACCCTGACACTTCCTGTTTCCTTCTCCAATTTATTACTCTCTTTCGATTTTTTTAACTCACCTCAGATCTCCCTTCCAGACGTTTCCCTGCCTCTACACTTCAACTCATTTATCCCACATTTCTTATTTATTTTGCTTGCCTTTTCTTCCCATTAAGCTCAATCTATTTTTCTATCCAGCTCCACAGCTCACAGAGGAAAGAAATCCCCTCACCAAAATCGTGCCTGTATCCCTTTTCCTCTTATTCTTTTGTGACATTTTGTCATTTTTAAAAGAAAGAACAATGAAATACACACACACAACCACACACACACACACTAACACACACACAGCCACAGTTGCACACATATCATAATAATGTGCCCCCTGACTGACCCTCTCTAGATGGAGTATTGAACCTGTGGAGGGGTGTGGCAGACTTGGGGCTGATGGGGGAGGTCCTGTCCAGTCTCCAGACTGAGTTATTAGCCACTCTTAAAGGGGTGGAGGTCCGCAGTGAGAGGGCCAGCCTGCAGGAGACAGGTAAGTTTCCACAGTGGGACCTGACCAACCACTGAAAGATTAAAATTCAGTCAAGTCGAAAAAACAATAAATCAATTTTCTGTCCTGGTTCCCTCAGCTAAATCTGGTTTAAAAAGAAAATTAAAGGATTTTCAAAATGATTTTTTTTTCTGCTGATGTTTTTGTTTTGTCAGATGCTGTCATACTGAACTCCCTGTGTAAGATGTTTGGGCTTTTAGACTCAGTGAAGCAAGCCGTGGACCTAAAGCGCAGCCAGGATGAAGAGAACAAAATCCAGAACAACGTTTATGGTGAGAAAGCTGTTTAAGGCCACATACAGTTGTTACATTGATACCCCAGTGGATTGTATTAACTAATATGCTGTTTTTTTCACAGCATTGGATGAGATTTTCGAGGACCGGAGGAAAAATGCTTGTGACAAAAGCAACTCCTACAAAATTAAATCCTTGAAACACCTGCGGCCTCATCGTCACCACCCTTCAAACAGCCAACCACACAACTCGCTGTGCCCCGTCAAAACAAGCCCAGTGATCCAGCCTCTCTCTGTCAGCGGTTTACCTGCTGCATCTTATGCTCAGCTAACCATCAACCCTCAGCTCTTCACCCATTTCTCTGCTTCCGCTGACCTACGTCACCATGCTGGAGCTGACAGAGTGGACAACAGCATGCTGGAGAAGGAGCAAGAGCTTAGTAAGACGAGCAACCAAGAGAAGATTCACAGGCTCAGAAAGGAGAACGTGGAGAAAGAGGACGCCTCAGGGGTCCACAATGAGCCTTTACAGAGGACTGTTAAGTTTCACGAAGACCCTCATCTTAGCAATGAGGAGAGAGAGGAAAGAGAGGTATTGCATGACATTGAAAAGGTTGTTGTAGGAAGGAAGGCATCAAAGAAACATAAAAGTAAGTGAGGGAGTGAGATAATCTCAAAGGGATGCTGGACTGAGTGAGGGAATGTGCCTGAGAGCTGGAGACTAAAAGGGGAAGAGATTCAAAATAACTCAACTTTGTCAGATTACTCTTTTATTCTTGTTTTTTTCATATATAATTATATTTTGTGGTTCCTGTAGTTGTGGTTACTGCATTTAGTTTGTAAGTGACACATTCAAGACAAGCTTTTTTAGACTTGCTTTTAACTCAGTGGAGCTGAAATAATTTATTGATTTAATGATTCTTCGCCTGACAGAAAAGCATTTTGTTTTATTTTGTTAATCAATTTAATGACATTTTCTAAGCAAAAATGCCACAAATTCACTGGTTGCAGCTTTTCAAATGTGAATATTTGCTAGTTTTCTTATTCATGTTTTGTGTTTTGGACTGTTGGTCAAACAGATTTTGCAATATTTTACAAGACATCACATTTGGATTTGCTATAATGTAATAAGAACTTTTTTTTCATTCTTTGATATTTTTATAGACCAGAAGGGATAAATCGATTTATCAAGAAAATATTGAGCAGTTTAATTGATACTTAAAATAACTGTTAGTTGCAGCCCTAAAACACCAACTTCTCTCCTGTACATAGTGTTAGAAATGAGATGTGTGTTCTAGTGTTTCACAATTGTAAAAAATGCTTCTCAGATGTCTGTAAATATAATATTTACATTATCTAAAAATAATTTGCAACCTTTTTAGATATTTGTGACTCATATTTACTCGTACTTTTTTTAAAATTAATTTTAAACAGTGTGTATAATTGAAAATACCTATTTTTGTGAGTCCCTTGTGTGTTGAATTTGACAAGATATTAATTTAAAATAATGTATCTTGCTCAGCCTTGTTTTAAGGCCTCTGTCATGATGCCCAAGACCTGCCTAAGATCTATGCACCAGACACTCTCAAAAGAATAGATTATTCTGAATTTTTTGACAGTAAAAACTTCATTTAAAATAAGTATTTTGACTGTTTGACGTGCTGTTGCTTTAAAGAAGGTACTAAAATGTTCTTCATATATAGGTTTCTTTCCTCCTATTTCTGCTTTCCCTGAGGCAATCTAAAAGAGAAAATTTTGTTCTTCACATCAGAGTTTGATAAAAAGGACCCGTGTGAGAGCAATGAACTCATTATCAATAAAACCCCTGTGTTCGGTATTTTAGCAGGAGCATTGTTGATGACAGCTGTAAAACTGGTAAAAATGGTAGTTCATAGCACAGATAGGAAGAGTTCGCACTACATGTTTTCGAGTTTCTTTCTTTTCCCTCCACTGCGTCATGTATTTGTGTTAATCCCTCACCCTTCTTGCAGTCACGTTCGCCCAACCTCTGATGTGAATACCTGTTGCTCTGGTTCCGTTCATTAAACCAGAAGTTAATGATTAATCCAACGGTAAATCACACAGGGTGCTGCTCTGTGCATTTGCCCGACAAACCTATCCCACTTGCCACACAGCAATCACTGATGTCAAACAATCATTTTCTATTTGACGGGCCACTAAAATCCACTTTTTGTGAGATTACTGTTTGATGTGTGGCCGCGGTCAGGTTTAGTATTAATGTCTCAGAGTTTCACCACACAGATTTGTGTGCAGTTTGTGTGATCTGCTGTTCATTTGGCATGCCAAGGCTGTGTGATAGACAGTGAAAGTTTGATAGCCAGTGTTTGACACATCCCCTCAGATGGTAATGGTATGTTATTATAAATTCATGTGCAACGCTGGCTGTGTATTGTAGACCTAGTTGGGGTTTTTTTGTTTGTTTTTTTCTGAGGGGATTGTGATTGGCAGCTGCTAAAATGACTTTCATCACAGTGCAGCCGTCAGCATCCTGGCCTGTTGTCGGGTTTGAGGTGTATTTTGCAACATCCTGTTAGGTTGACTGCAAATTAAACTATCATGCAATTGAACAGGTTCAGGTCAAAATACTCCCTGGTTTAAATAAATTACTACTTTGTGCCTTGAATACCAGGGCACAAAATGGCTGCCATGCATCAAGCAGGTGTAATTACAGGTGTTGGCTTGACATACGCTGTGCTCCTTTGGTTAAATTAAGTAATTTGCTGAGCAATCCATCGTTCATCTGTCATTCGGGGCCAACAACATTAGAGGCTGAGATGTGCACTCATTGAGGAAGCCTTGGATGCGTCTGTTGGCCCCCTTTAATTTAATCCACAGCTCTAATGTTCACACACGACATCAAAATGAATGATGAATAGCCCGCATAATGGCATCTTGATCAAATTGGGATTCCTGGAGCCAGAGTTAAACGTGTCAGCCCGGCCATGTTCCACCACCAGCTTGCTTCATGTAGAGCAGCGGCTGCAGCATCAGCACTTGTGCAAGCTGTTTGATTTCAAAGATGCATGTTGGAGCCTCTGTTAAGTTGTTAGGATGTGTGAGAGGACACCTTGCAACATCTTACCAGTGTCCTAACAACTTATAATCAAATAAACAACTCTAATGCTTATAAACTTGTTATGTGGGACTATGTCAAGTATTTAGATGTGTCAAAGTTACAGTCACTTTTTCAAGGCTTTTACAAGATCATGTTTACATCTAAGTTTGCGCAATAAATTAAATCCAAGAGTGATTTCTGTCAAGTATTTCCAAACAAACATGGCCAGCTGTGGGTTGAAAGATGTAACCTCATCCAATGTGAATCCAATGCACGTAGCATAATTTATGGAGATATATGCTTTGCACCTGTCATAAGGGGTGAGGGCATGCCTACCTGTCCATTGTGTGTGAATATATGACTAGCGTTGGCTTTGAAACAACAGATGTTATGTGGAAAACATTATTTTTTTTAGTAAAAGTTATGTTTAGCTGGAATGATTAGAGCTCAGACAGCAGATGAGATTAAAAAATCTGAAAATGAATGCCACCGTTTATTGTTAAAAATTAAAGTTGTTACCTTTTTAGCTATTTTTTTCTTTAAATTTAAACAGACTTGCATTCATTTTCTGGAGACTTACCCTCACAAAGCTTTTCCCACTTAACACTCACCCTAACCGCAACCCAAGTCTTAAAAATTTAAAATCCTCTTCTATTCAAAAATATGATTTTCTTTTTGTTCAGTTGGATGCTTGAGCTTTGCTGTGTAGAATGATTTATATGTCGCCTCTGGTACTAGAAAGCGGTTTCACATTCAACCTGCTGGGAATGGAAACTTTTTCTGTGCTCATTGAAAATCAGATTTTTGGAGGAGGGCCTTAGAGCATGAATTTTTTAAAGATCTTTTTTGAGGAAATAAAATATCAGGCACAAACGATTTATTAAAGTAGAGTATTTTTACCTACTAAATACATTTCTAGAG
The DNA here is from genome assembly GCA_029814665.1 of Acanthurus lineatus. Classification (NCBI taxonomy): domain Eukaryota; kingdom Metazoa; phylum Chordata; class Actinopteri; order Acanthuriformes; family Acanthuridae; genus Acanthurus; species Acanthurus lineatus. The sequence continues at coordinate 14,513,967 of JAPZDV010000025.1, forward strand.
GGTATTTTTTTAAGGATTTTACTTTATTACGAGTCGTCTTTGCAACGTAATACATGCCAAATCATACGCACACATTAAACAAAAAGTGTCGTTGTTGGACTGGGCCGCTTGGAGGCGCCCGGCTCTTACTTTACTCGGTCTCTGGCGGAGGGAGAAGTGGAGGCTGGGAAGGAAAGTGGGCTTGAGAAAGAAATCTCTTCCCTGAACTGTTTACCCTGACGTCAGTTTGCAGAACTGGCTCTGCCCTGTCTCCCTCAGTGTCTCTGAAACTCCACTCAGTGAGATTTGGGGGTGTAGATGGGCTCGGCTGTACTTCTTGCGCGCCCGGACCTGACGGAGTGAATGAAATGATTTCTCCTTCACATTTAAAGTGGACTAAAACAGCTACACGATGAACACCTGCGCCTTTCTGTTGATTTTGACTGTTCAGATCTACGCCGATGGCATTGAGGGGCCAACAGGTAAGGCGCATATTCATCTCAATCTCCTAGACGCAGTTGGGAAGTTTTTAACATGAGGATGAAACTCCAGTGAAAGCAAAAGCAGAGCGAGTCTGGTGAAGGTGCCAACTTTGTGCCCCCTTTTCCCAACACGTTGCTGCGTTGATCTGCGGCTCAAAGCTGCTTCCCGTGACTTACAAATGGGACAATGGTCGCCCCAAACAGCTGGAAATTAAACTGGTTTTAAAAATTAACTTTGCAAACTGATGTGTTAAGTTTTCTTAGTGCCAGACTCCTGTGAAAATGTTGGTTATTAAAGGGAAATGCGTCTGGGCGTTCAGGGGAACGCTCCCTTTTCCCAAAACACAATCCTCTGCGCTACACTGCCTCTCTGCCTTTTTGTTATTCCCCAAGTCCTTTTAAAGGCGCCAGGTAGCCTAGAAGGTGTTTGTCATTGTTATCTTAAGTTAGATATCAGTTTATTCTGATCTACAATGTCGCCTTAAAATGGAAAGAAAGACACTCCCATGACCCATGGGCAAGTTAATCAATATTTGGGGATCATGAATCCCGCAAATCCCAGCAGCCTGACCTCAGTGTGATGACATCCAGAGACCAAAACCTAGAGCAGCTCGACACCGGCGCTGCGTTGCATAATTGCATATAGAGTTTTACCTTTAAAGTTTACGGCTTAATGAGTTTTGAGCCATTGCGATGCTTAATGGTCTTTAAAAATAAGTTAATGAAATATAAACATCTAATGTGTGGAAATAGTCGGATTCGCTCTCAAAGCCACTGTTTCTTTTCCTGATGTGATGAGCTGTCTCTGGTCTTTTGGGTTTGTCTGGCTGTTGAAGACGTATTTTTTTGCACACAAAATCCTCTCTAAATCTTAAATAAAAAAACTGATCTGTGTTCTTGCGTCAAAGGATTGATAGAGGAGCCTTGTACTTCTTTAAAATCTTCTTTTCTGTTCTGTGTGCAAACAAGCTGGTTGGTAACATAGTGAGAATGTGTTTTTTCAGATAAAAGGATCAAAATTATGCAATTTGCCTCAATGGTTGCCTCAAAATATACTCAGACTTTTTTTTCCCCATTTCATTCTCGCAGCAGTGTTTCCATTAGAATGAATAAATCTTTACACATTTTGAAAAATCAGCCACATATCAGAATAAAGGAAATAACGGAGAGGCAGAGTGGCAAAAATAAATGTCTTTTATAGGAATCTGACACAGAGCTTTTCATGTTCGTCACATTCATGTTTTCAAAATCTGCTTTTATTCTCTGAATTCTATTAGCCATTCATGTAATGTAATTACAGGGCTGTATGTGGGATATTTCTCATCTAAAGGATAAAATGGCTTGGGCCTGATGGAGTCTCCTTGTCTCTCCCTCTTGCTCTCTCTCTTTAACACACACACACACACTTTCACACACAAAAAATACATAATTTTACCCTTGTTGAACATTTAACCAGGGTTATTAGGCAGTGCTATTAATAACATTTACACTTCAGGCTGCCTCAACACTGTATAACAATGAAGCACAGTGTTTGTCACATGCATGTTGTGGAGAAACCTAATTAGGCTGAGATCACTAGGTAATTTGATTTGCTGTTGTACAATAGAAATGTGGCTGTGTTTCAGGAGGAATGGGAAAACCTAGCAGTGTTCTGTGCAGCGCTCGTGCTTGTGACTCGATGTGAGAGAAGCAACAGCAAAAACAAGACAAAAAATAAGGCAAAAGCATGTGAGCAGAATGTGTATTGTCAAGAGCTGAATGGAGCAAATCATTAAGAGGAATGGGCTGAGACATATAAAGGATTAAATCAAACACAGGTAATTAAAAGAAGTGAATGGAACAGTGACGCTTCACAGCGGCTGTGTGAGAGCGCCCTGTCAACAAATATCTACATGGTGTCGGTTTTTTAGTTTGTTAACTGGAGTGTTGCAGGTTTCGCCAGCTACACTTTAACTTTTTTTTTCCCATTAGTTGTAATGGTTAACGCTGCTAGTTTTTGTGGCTTCTCCTCGCTGTGTCTATGTGTGTAATCCCCTTTTGGCCCGTCTCCCTTCATGCCACCTGCCTACATCCTATAGGAGGAGAAGCAAGGGAGCATAAATGCAGCCTTGACACCCACAATCTTCAGTGTGTCTCCTTTGATTAACACACTCACTGATTGTGTGAAGACCACACCTTAACCTTGAATCCTTGAATATCAGTTAAGTCTCTGCTCTCCTTTGGGGATTTCTTGCCTTTCTCACCCGATCTAATCCATATTTTCCATAACTCTTTCTTGTTTATGCCGTGCTTGGTCCGCAGCTGTCAGTTGGTTCAGGAGATGTGGAATTATTAGAGGCTATGAAATATGGAGGCTCTCTGCTGCACTGGACTGACTGTAGTGAGGTTGATAAGAGGAAAAAAAATCACATTCGCATCATATGTTCCCGAACACAAAGAGCTTCTGAACATGAAAATCCAGCTCCCGGGTGTATGTCTATGTGGGTTTTCTTTTTATGGTGTAAAACCCAATATGATGCATTCACTCCTCTTTTGTCTCTTATGGGAATTGAATGGTTGTTCACTTACCATCTGTCTCCTCTATTAGCAGCAAATGTTGTCAACTGAGTGGTGTAATTATCCCGTGTCTCATGACTCATTTCCCGGTTTGATCTAAAGTTAAGTCAGAATATTCTTTTTGCTTATTTCAGTGAATAAGATAACACTTGGATTGAGATGAAAAGGTCTGTGAAGCTCAGACTGTCTAGTTAAAGCATGGCATGGAATGAATAATACTTAAGGGCTTTAAGTTTACAGTCTGTAAACATCAGCAGCGGCACTGGGAAACGCAACATAGGACCACCAGCACATATAAGCATGAAGGGATTAGAGCTGCAGTGTTATTTTGATCAACGAATAATCTTCTTAGTAATTTTGAAGCAAAAATGCCAAACATTTGCAAGTTCCACTGACTTAAACTTGAAAATTTGATGCTTCTCTTGTCAAAATTGATAGTAAACTGAGTATCTGTGGGATTTGGTATGCAGGTCAGAAAAAACAAGACACTTGAAAAGCATCCTCCACTGCTTTTTTGACACAACCTGCTCAAAAATACAGGTATTAAAAGGTGAACAGGGCCACGGCTGCAGACAAACAGGAGAACACTAAAGAGATTAGAGGTGCACTGTGACACTTTTTTAAAAGCCAATTAACAAACAACGAGACAGGGCTCTTGATATAAGGAGTGGCAGCTGGTCAGAGCTTTAGGATCTTGTAGGCGTACACAAGTCCATATATTTATCCATATATATCCATATATTTAAGACTCAGAAGCACTAAAGAGCAAAAGGAGCACATTGTTCATCTTGGCTTCATAACTAAAAGTGTAACTACAAACAGTAACATAATGCACTTTTAAACAAGGCTTACTGCAAAAGTTATCTTTATACAAGACCAAAATTTTTAACATGGCCCAAAATTTTACACATGTAATGTATTTATTAATAAAATTTGTCTTAATACTGTTTAAATGTTCTTGCTGCACCAATTAAAATATTCTTTTTATACGAAATGATGTTATTTTTCTCATGACGCTTTTTGCAGTTACAGTTACATCTTGGTTCTTAGGAGTCCATTAAGCATTCAACACTCTTAAGACTGTTAACTATAATAAGCACCCAACTGACTGGGTGGTAAAAAAAAAAAAAACTAGCCTGAGAGGTATTTGTGAATTACTGTAAATAAAAACTGTAGCCATCATGTAGAAAATGTTGCCTTGCACTGTAGAGTTGCAGCAAATCCGCAAAGTGGAAGTGTTCCCTGCAGGAGCCAGGCCACCATCTGTGGATAGAGGGTGAGAGGCGGTAGGGATTGGGCCTAAATCAGACTCCTGAAAAGACTGGTTGATTTCCATCTTTGCGGGATCATGGGCACTAATTCAGAGAGCAGATGGAAAACTTTGCGACAAGGAGGGAGGGGACTGCAGGGGAAGAAAAAGGGATTTTTCAGAGAGAGAAGCCGAGAACGACAAAGGGATTTACTCAGATAGATCATCAGGATGTTTTGTTTTCGGCTGAGGGCGCAGCAGGACTTTTTGCTGGGCTCGTGTGTGTCGGCCATTCTGCCTGCAGCACTTTATGAGAGGAGTCCTCTGCTCTGCAGCGCATCTCTTCCAGTTTCTGTCTCTGATCTGTTGTAATGTGGGGCTATGTGGAGGAGAGCCAGTCCCCGATTGGCTTACTCATCTCACAAGACTGGAAGATGAAACATATCCATCTATTGTACGTGTTCAAAGAATTCTGCTTAATGCCAAGTGTCATGATGGGTACTCTGTATCATTGGAGGCACGTGCCCAATCGGGGGGTCCCCCCTGCATTGAGCTGGTATCATTGCTCAGCTCTTTGTGATGCAGCTCACCTTAGCTTGTGCTGTGCTGGGTCTTTCTTTATGCTAGACTGCAGCTCACGCACGTCTCGTGATTGTTGTGCATAATTATTCCTGCTAAGCCTTTTGTTCTTGGTTTAATTATCACATGCTGCTGTTCTTTTTGTTTTTTTAAATCAGCTGCATTTTTTTTTCCTTTTTTAAAAGCTTTGTTTTGTGGCCTGCTCGGGCAGAGGATTGTTTGCTCCTCAGAAAGGTCAATTACAGGTTGGGGGTCGTGTTTCTGAGGCAGAGACAGAGCAGGTCGTTGCCTTTGAGAAGAGGGTAATGCCCCAAAGCAGGATTGTTCCTGCTGTGTGCCTCCTTTGCCATTTTGTGTGCCCGTGTTCTCACACTCCACGTCCACGCTCGCCAGTTGTGCAGACGAACAAAGATCTCTGAAAGGACACACGAAAGGAAAGGAGGGAATTGCTATCATTGCACTTGCACTCTGTGTCATTTGCTGTAAATTTTTAAGCATTCTGATTAGACACCATATGGTTTGCCTTTACACTTTTATGTATACATCATGTGCTCCTCAGCCTCAGTGTTCAGCAGTGTGTTTGTCCGTAAGAGCTGAAAATCAGGTGTCAAAGTCTTGTCATGTCACACTCCCACAGTGTTGAGCAACTGAGTCCTGGCGCCGACGCTAGAAGGAGTAAGAGCTGCCGCTACCATGAGCTCTTCAGGGTTACTGTGAGACCTTCCAGCATCCTGGAAGAGATGCCAAGACTGAGAGATTTACAGTCAGCGGTCGGCCTCTTCCTTTCCACTCTGCAGTCAGAGCCGGGGTGCAGGCTCCTCTGCTCCTTCAGCCAGGTGTTATTAATGCAGTATTGATCTTTCAAACTCCGGCAAGTCCATTTTACTTAAATTTGATCAAAGTGGCATCCCGCCTGTGGCCTGCAAGTTTGATGTAGGAGTGAGAATTAGCCAGCCAGGACTTGCGTGATGTAAGTGCACACAAGGAGCTGGGTTTGCAGCAGAGGAATGCTAGCAGCATTGTGTGGACCAAAGGACAGAAATATGTAGAAATCCTCTCCAACATCAAAAGACTGAGACTGAGTCTCATTTCCATAAGAAGACCAAATTTATTGCAAATAAGCCTCCAAATATCCTGTTGATGTGCAGGTCTAAAATTACAGCACCATTATACTCATTATCACTTAAAAGCATATGTTTTTCTTCAATAATGGACATAGACATTTATCATTCTACACAGATGGGCCAGTGTTTCTAACCTGGATATGAAGGAGAGTGAGGCTGCAAATAGTAGCTCCTGCACACACTCAGATGTGTAATTATCCAACTAAAAAATAAGCAGGGCTGTGCATTGCAGCCGTTTCAGTCCCTGTGTTTTCTTCCCTCGAGGTAGTGAGCTCCAGACTGCAAAAAGTGGGTCTGCAAGACTGATGCTGCGAGTGGTGCTCCTTATCCCCCACCCAGAGGAAAGAAAGCCTCCTGAGCAGTTTATATTTAGCCCACTGGCCGTGTTTCAGCTCTTTACCTTTCTCCTGTGTCAACAAAGTTGCAACCAGATTCTTCAGGCCCTCTGTTGCAGTGAATGTAGTGTGTAACAAATGCTCAGGTCACCGGAGTCAGGGTTCAGGACTAGGCCAGGATCGCAGTGTCAAGATGTGACCTGTTGTTGAGCTGCCTCTAGTCCTCTGCATGTGAAGCCCCCAGTGAAATCTGAACCGCTGACACTCCTCTAAAAGTCAAAACATTCTCTTCAGGACATTTTTCTCCCTGGTGGTGTAATGGATGCAGGCTTTAGTTGTCTTTGTGCCATGATGCCTGCTCTCTGAGGGGAAGTGGTATTTCTGGTTTGACTAGTCCCTTTAGGCAGAGAAATATCCTCTCAGAGACCCAACCATGAACCCAAACACTTATCACCCTGATGTATCTCACACTTATTAGACTGACACTCTTTCACATAAACTTTATTAGGACAGTGGAAATCGCAGAGTATTAAAGTGTAACAGAGCATGGATAATGTCTAGTGTGCTGATTTAAAGGAGTGTGGTATTTGAGGCCTTCACAGCATGAAATCTAACTAAAACTGAGCTCTTTTAAAGAAATGCAATATGTGCTCAGTTATTGCTTCTGTGTTGCATTACTGGTCCCTGTTTGCTGCTGATTTGAAGGCATATTTTGTCCCTCTTTTTTTTCCACGCGGTCCTGTCGCGTGGCACAGCGGTGACACTCAGCTGTGACAGCTGCCGGTGCAGGTGGGTTACGGGTGGGTCATAGCAGCTGTGGTAGTGCAGGTGCCAGCTGTCGCTAAATCAGTCAAGGGACTGATTCCAAACCATGTTGAGCACATGTAACATGTATGAAGTATTTTATTTGCTGTCTTAATAGCAAGAATGTGAAGTTAACTAACCTCGGTATTGGCTGGATGACGTTAATGGGGGTTTTCAAGGAATTTATCTGGGATTTTTCTAAGTTCATGAAATCTTTAGTCGAAGTGAAAACATCAGACTTACCCCGATGGATTTTTGCAGTGACGTGAATGTTGCATGCAGTTTCATCACAGTCTCACGCAGGGAAAAATCCACAGCACACTACCACATTTACAAGAAAAAAAAAAGTTTTGCTATTATCGCTGAATGCATGTAATCCTTTATCCTACTGTGGATTGCAGGGGCATTGAATGGGTGTGTTATTTAAATGTAAATAGAAACCGTTGATATGTAGACTATAGGAGCATGCTATGATACACCATCAGCACGGCGGCTTCAGACCGTCAGCTAGGCTGGAAAGCTTTTGTCAAGCGATGTCTGTGAGTAGAGTTGGAGAACTCGGCCAGGATTGAGCGCTTTGTTGTGATTCAGGTGTTGGAGTGAGACAGAACAAAAGCAGAGCTTATTGATTTCTCAAACCCAGCCTGTCACAGTCAGCTTATTGTCTTCTTCCTCTTAAAACTCTCCTTTCGATCCTACATGACCTCCCATCACAATCATCCCCACTCTGACATGCCGCTATTTCAGCAGTTGCTCAGGGGATTGTGAGTACTTTTTCCACAAAAAAAAAAAAAAAAACTCTCCCCCTCGACTGCTCCACTTTGTGTAGTTGTGAGACATCTCAGGGGCAAGCAGTTCAGGCTTTGCCCACTTTTTACCATTTCCCTCATGTCCCAGTAGTCAGTATGTGCGATTTAAGTCACTCATTAACAGTTGATTCATCGAAAACAGCCTCTATTATTCATTTCTTTTGACAAGGTGGTAAAATTGCCTGAGGGCAGAGAGATGAATCTGTACTTGCCGCCCAGTGTATTTAGACAATGTGTGAGTCAGTTCTACAGGGACACTAATGAAGAGAGATAGCTCCTGACTAAGAAAATATGTGCCCGTCCTCTTCATTGGGATATTATTGTGTTGCTCAGAGGCAGGCAAGACACACTATTCCTCATAACGGCTTTATATTTTCTTTGACGTTTAGGGCTGTTTATTGACACCCAGAGAGGTGATCTTCTTGTCACCTAAATGCCATGTGGGGCAGACTTGTCAAACCTTCCTTTAGGGCACTTCACAGCCTTTCAATGCCCTCCAGGGTCCTCCTGGGCTGGTGATTGCTAAGCTGCCTGGTGTTCTAGAGAGAGCTTGTCAAATAGTTTGTAAGACCTTTGTTTGTCCCTGTGCTGGCCGCCTGACTCGGCCTGCCAGCCAAGAGGAGGCTGGGAGTGGGGAGGTGATTGCCCTGAGTGATGAAGAGCTTATGGTCGGATTGAAGTTGGCACCAACATGACCTTGTTTGAGGAGCCTTTGAAGTTTCTTGCCACAGTCAGGCAAAGACCATGTCACTACTAACCTGGACACATCAGAAAATGCATTTGTTCTGGGTCTGTTGTCCATGGCAGACAATGGCTGGCAATAAAAATTGACCTTTTTGAAAACTCTTCCCACAGATGATTCCTTTAGCCTTGTTCTCACAGCTGTATGTGAACCGGGGAAAAGGGGAGCTTTTGAAAAAACGCTGACACCACCTTTGTGATGTGATCTACTGTAAAGCTGTTGGCTCCAGGGGCCACATGCACATGCCTGTTGGAGGAGATTTTAGCGCTTTGGAGGAGATTTTAGCGCTTTTCTTTTATTTTTTGGGCATTTTGATATGAGTGTCAAACTTTTTTCGAAAAGCCTGGAGAGACTAATGCAGACTGAAAGCTTTTATGCCATTTTCAAATAATGTGGACCTTCTGCAGCCAAAGGCAGGAGCACAAAACCACAAATATGCAAGAATGTCCAGGGAGCCCACGGGGTGTTGTTAACAAAGAGCTTAATTCAGAACCACAAACAGAAGATTATAATAATTGCTTGGCCCTTCTGTGTGTTTATGTGCGGGTGTTTGTGTGTGTGGGTGTTTTAGGAGGTGTTTGTGTGCATGCTGGCTAGTGTCCAGCTGTGTGTTTAGTGTATGTGGTAGGGGCAGATTGGTGATTGTTCCCACCTGATTATATGTAAATATTTGCTTAACTCCGTTGGCCATTTTGAACTTCCATAAATCACAGCCATGTGGATTATTGTGGAGCTCTTGTTTGCTTTATTTCCTCCATGGTGTAGAAATGCTAATAAAAATTAGCATACTGTGCTCAGGACATATTCTTGTGAAGATAAATGCATTTCACTGCAAAGATCAAGAGGCTAAGCTTTGCCATAGAAACAGGCGTTGGTGCTCTTCTGTGTTTGGAGAGTAGCTGGAGTACACAGTATGTCAGGGACCTCGGAGCAGGTCGGCCCTGGCCTTTGTCTGTCTGGACAGCCAGGGTAATTAAGAATCAGCTTAGGCTGGGATTACGGCTGGAAGTAGGCTGATCACAGGCGACAGGAGAAAAGGCATTAGGAGAATGGTGGTTAATATGGGTATTACTCTGCTTAGCAGTGGTATCATGTGACAATAAGACAACTGACAATGGAACCCTGTTGATGCTGAGATCCCTTGCTCTGCGCTAATAGGCTTTACTGCAGATAGCTTTGTTTATCCACAGCGTGCACTCCACCTTCCTGCTTTATCTCCCTTCCTCACACATTGAAAGTTTTTATAATTTTACTCAACCTAATTAGAAAATGGTAATATTTTGCTGTACACCTCCCTGAAGCATTTTTGCAGTGTTCAGACTTATTTGCCTTACACCAGCACCTTTGAAACGAAACATGCATGATTTTCCTGCTCTCTTGTGAATGCACACACACGCACGCTCTTGCTGTTTTTCAGATATTTTTGTGGAATGTAATTAATGTTCTCATTAACTGAGTGAACGCGCTGTAAGGCAGAACTAAAAGCCTGATACCCTCGGGTCCTTGCCCTCCTCCACTACACAAAACATGGTCGCTGTAACTGATAGCCTGTGTTTAGCACGTGAAACAGTTAATGGAACGATAGCTACTTCCTTGTTAGCACTGCCTTTTGTTGTGAACTGCATGGGTAACCTGATGCTTGTATCAGCTGCACCAAAACAGAAACCATTTGTTGCCCTTAAGAAAGGAAATGGAACAAGGCCTTTATGAATAATGAAAAAACCAAAGGGAGAGAGTTTATCCAACCACAGAAAGGTTACGTCAAAAGGCCCGCCTAATGCGTCACATTACTCTTCTTTACCTTGAACCTGTGCCTTTATTCTGGTATCAGCTCTGTAAGTATTAGTAGACATTCCTGCAGGTGAAGAGTTGGCAGAATTATCAGCGCATGACGTGACACAGCAATGCTTTGTTTTGACCTTGTTGAGAGGGAGCCGGGAATTGTTTTCCACAGACTTAAAGAACTAATCCCATCAGAGGGACCGCGCAGCATGGAGGGCTAACTCAGTCACGTCTGAGGTAGTGCTGCCAGAACAAGAGGCAGACAGGAATGTGTTTGTCTGGCTAACTTGGCTTTATTCACTCCTGACTGGAAAAGCAAAGGAGGAAAACTCCTCCCAGACAGCTTGACTTCTTAATTCCTTTCTCTGAGCCAGGGTGAGGAGCGAGTGTCTGATTCCCTGCCTCCATGTGTCAGTGAAAGCAGGAGGCCACTTTTGTTTGGGACTCAGTGGTGGTTTGGGGAGATGCAACGGTGGCTCAGTCTGTCATTACGGCAGATGAATTAACTAGGTTTTAGCTCTCAGAGGAGGGTTCCTCGCTTCACTGGTTGTCTGCTGGCTTGGTTAGGCACATGTGCTCCTAGGGGAACAAGCTCATTCAGTGCTTAGGCCATGGAACTGAGGATTTATCCCAGTCCAGTGAGTCCCTGTGGCGCCACAAACCGCTGCTGAAGGATTTAGCATCGGTCTGTCTGTCTGTTTCTTCTACGGAGGTTGAGAGAAGGATGGCTCTTTCTAATAAATGTTTGTGTCTGCGTTTGTGGTGGATATGCTCTGGCTGAAATTAATAATGTGAAGTGTGGGGTGAAAGGCAAAGTTCAGAGAAGTTATTGAGAAGAAAATGTGGTTTTCATAAGTGCTGACAGTATACTTGGCTCTAACGCAGCTACATGATAAAATAGGTTTAGATTTCTGTGTGCCACTTAATGAAAAGTCCCTTTTAATAAAGGATCTAAAAGTTGTAACTAATAGCTTATTAATAATTAATTACCAATATTCTAATGCTTTGTGGACAGTCATAAACCTATTTTAACCAAAGCATTGGCAGGCCAAGTTGTAAAACAAACTTTTGACTACTTGTGCTGCAGTTAAAAACTTCGGTAAGGCATTAGAGTTTTTAATTTTACTTATTTGTTAATAGATGGATTTTGCTCCAGCAGCTCTCCTGCAGCAGGCCAGAGGTCAAACAATGCCTTTAAACTGGGTGTCTGATTAATTCGAGAGGTGAGAAGACGAAGCAAATTTTCCACTAGAGGTAAATAAATACTCTCCAGAGAGATAAGAAGCTCAGTCCTAGGCAACATACACGAGCACACTTTCTTCACATGGTTTTCACAGGCTAAAAATGAAACTGCGACATCCACAGCTAAAAAAAAAGTCTGAAGGTAGATATAGCCGAGTACTTAAGCTAATTTTAGTGATTGGAGCTCAACACTTGATGCAGTTGCTTCACATTAATCAGTCGCCATCTGTTTGTTTTTCTTGAAGGCTTTTATTGTGAAGCAGCTGTAGAAAGCATTGAGTCTGAATTACCAGAAGACAAACATGAAAAGCATCTGCTTTCTCCCAGCTGTTGTCTGCTGCTCCACTTCTTCAGCCAAGTTTAGTCATTTTGATTGATTGTACTGCACTTTTTTAGGTATGCCTGGATCATTAAATGTAGTAATGCAGTGACAAATTGAAAATGTCTCTACTGGCTTCGACTCCTGTGGATCAACATGGGACAAGACATCAATTTTTTAAATTAAGCTTGAGCTTTTACATATGACATCCCACGTGTATAATGCCATGTAAATCATAGGGTTAGGGTTATTATGTATTATGCAAAACTGTCAGCCATTTTAAAAATAGTCATAACTTCATCTAACAATCAGCCAGGTTGAGCTGGTCCTGTGGTTTTTGTCAGAAACTTGACATGAAGTTAACTGGATACCCGGTATCTAAAAGACAAATCTTCCACACCTTTCCCAGTGTCAAGGTGATTTTCTGTTCTTAATTTCTCTTTCTTCACTGCTCCATCACTCCCTCTGCGCGCTTCACCAGGCTGTTTCCTTTCCATCTTTGTCCTTGTCCTCTCAGCCTCCGGGCTTCTCAGGGATCTACAGTATGCTCTGTGTTCCTGGGAAGGGCTCAGTATTCTAGGCAGGGTGAGCACGAACTCAAAGCAGACCTGTCTATGAGTGTATGTGTGTCTACCTGCCTCCCCAGGCACTCATTAAGCTGGTGTGTGAAGGTGTGTGTTTCCGGAGGCTGTGGGGGGAAACATGCGCGCATGCGGAGGTTAAAAGGCCGCTGACAGAGACATAATTTCTCAGCCTGAGGCGATGGGAGAAGGTAACTTCATTAGCCAGTTCCCGCTGTGCAGATTAACTTGATTATACTAACCAAGTCTCGATGGCGACAGTGGTGCAGAGTACAAATGTCACACCTGGAACCAAAAACTGTGCGTCCTTTTTCTTTTTTATAAGAAGTTGTGGTGTGTGTATCTGTGTGTGTGTCTATGTGTTTGTGTGTGTGTGTGTGTGGTTGCACATGTGGGTGGGTGTGTGCAGTGAATTGAGGGAGAGAAGGAGGGTCAAATGATACACCTGGGACATTTGGCTGCTCTGTAATTTGCAAAGTGACTCATCTTCAGGTAATGAGCAGGTACCGGTCTAGAAACTCCTTTTCATAATTTGTTGATGGAAGTCACTTGCCTGCTTTAAAGTGTGCCTGTCCACATGCACACTCACTCACACTCACACTCACACACACATTAAGAAGCTTTCCATTTAGGAGCTTCAGACACATGTTATCTTCTTTACCCCTCCTTTTTGTTTTAACAATCCTGCCTCAGTACCAAATAGCATAACTATCAGTTTTTTCCACTTAGACTGTATCTGCAGTATCTAACAACAAATCCTTTACACATAATATGCATGCAGATTTGCAGTCAAGCATAGTCACACACTTTCTCTTTCATAGTGGTAGGCCAAACAATGTTAACCTCCTTTAACTTGAATTGATCCACGGCGCCTCTTGACTTTACTCTTCACATTAGGTAGTATTGGCGGGGGTTTACAAATCCGCTGGTGCTCTGTGTGCCCCTGAGGTGAGCCTTGTGTAGCAGAATTAACAAGATAAGTTTCTATCATTCACATGCAAACAGTTCTTAAAAACAATCTCCATATCTTCATGACCATTGTGCAGACCTGCTTTACTTCTCTTATACTTTACTGACCTGAAAATAGAGGAGTTTATTTACTTCAGGCCTGTTAGATAAGAGCTGTCTAAGCCGTCCTCATGAAGCTGAGTGCTTCAGATTAAACACTTTAAAGGGAAGGATTCGATGTGAAGGCCACTTTCATGAATAGTCCTGCCTCTTATCCTCTAATGCATTGTCATAGCTTTGTACCTGCACTCACCTGTTGAAACAGAACATTTCTTTCCACTGTGAATCTGTGTGTATTCTGCAAAATCTGTATTCTTCTCATACTGCTGTTATATGAAATTCATAGGCAAGGCTTTAGTGCCAGTCCACACTAAAAAGTATTTCTAACCCCTCTGTCAGACTTCCAGTGAGGCTATTTTTTTCTGACCTACAAATGCTTCAAAAAATACACACACACACACACACACACACACATCTGCTCGAGCTTGTCAGCTTCCCAGTCATGTATCCTGGTCAAGGTGAAGAAGTGTGAAGGGGGGCAGGTGAAGCTGGAGAAATGCAGACACATGGAGATGAGAGAGGGGAGCGTGGGATAGAAAACGCAGCCTCTCGCATGTCCTCTCGACAGCCGCATTGTTGTTGTCACTCTCAAACTGACAGGCCAGATTCAGTGAGATTCTGCCGAGCTGCCGCTTTGATAAAATGTTTGCAGGAAATGAGGAAAACTGAGCTGACTGCAACCTCTGGCTTTAAAGCCAGACGCTCATGAAAATGAAGTTGTCCTGGCGATGATTGCTGGAAGAGCGCTGCGGGCCTCATTTTTCTCTCCTCAGTCACTGCTCAGCCAAGATAGTCAGTCACAGATCTGAAGGTTTTAGGGTAAATCAGCACATCTGCCTATATGTTTACGTGCAGATTATAATTTTAGGATAATTACAGCTTTTAAATTCCTCCAGTCAGCTCCGTTATCATGACACTGTGTGTGGCACAGGTTTTGAAGTGGAGCCACCAGACACCGACAACCTCAGACAAAGGCAGCCACTCAGGTGGATCATTAGTGGTTAGATCAACATGAAAGCTTATAACATGCCACGGTATGTTATTATCTCTGCAGCCAGTGTACTCACGTTGTTTTGGCCTCGAGCAGTAAGCAGGGTGGAGCTTCCTGTAACAGGTCCGGTTTTCCGTGCCACCTTTTCAGGGGTGGAGACCAGCTGTCTGTGTGGAGAAACACCACCCTCTCCCCATGGCCTTTGAGGGAATTATCCACATCATGAAAAATAGGTAGAAATGGTCACATGATCAGGATCAGCTTTTTCTTCTCGCTGCAAACAGGGCCATAAAAGCAGAGCAGGGTCAGCATCCAGAGAGAGTTTCCTCAGCTGACCAGACAAATGACCTTTGAACTTGTCATGCTGCATTACAGGCAGAGTTTAGATATTTGTGCAATATGACAATTTACTGTTCAGTGTGAGACAATTGACATTTTCTACTGTTTCTACAGAGGAAGCCACACTATTTCTTATTATCTCCAAGTGTATGAAACCACATCAGATACCTTGGCAAGTCCATAAGCGAGACTGCTTCAAAGTGATATTGGATTAACAGGATTGTTGCATCAATATGATGAAGTATCATCATTTGTCAGTATAAATGCTGAAATGATTAGTGGCTTTACGGAAAAAATTGACAGTTTTATTGAAAGATTTGTTATTGTCAGTAATTTATAAAGCCAAATGACAAATATTTGCTATAAAAGCTTTTTTTAAGAGTGAAAATTGGCTGGCTGTCTTCTTTTTACAAACTTATTTCACAAGTGAACTGCAACCTTTTTACTGGCATACAAGCAAACAAGACAAAGCTCTGAACATAAGAAATAACAGTTTCCAAGAGCTGACATGAGCTTAAAGTCCACTTTAAATAACTGTCTATTTACATTTATTATTCTACTTAAAGCACAAAGGAGCAAACGGTGCAAACTGCCTGTCTAGATTATGCAACCAAGACTGTTACTATAACAGTTACATAATGCACCTTTAAACTGAATTCCTTCAGACTAAACTAACAATTTGATGATGTCATTGTCTATAGTTTTCTGTTGGTGTTTTTCACTTTTGCTTTATGTAATGTTTGTTGTCAGAACAAGTGCAACATCACAACAACATGAAAAGTAAAGCTCAAGGAAACATGCAAAACAAGAAAAAAAGCAAACACCAATAAAGACATCAAATTCATTATTCTGTTCTTTAATAAAATGAAAATAATCTCCAGTCATCCTTCAGCAGCTTCTCCCAAAATAATTATTCTGCCATCAAGCTTCTTCATTGAATTTCAGAAAATGTACTGCACCATGAAATGTATGTCTCTGGTGTGATACAAAATTACATATGTGTTCGGTGAAAAAATGATCCCTGTTACTGTTCGATACACATTATGATCTTAGTGAGGAACATCATTGTCCACGTGTAGGTGTAAACAGATACATGCACACTCTTCTTCTGCTTTCCCTCTGTCTTTTCACACATATTGTAGTCAGGAAAAAAAGCCGTTATCGCAGCGATGCGGATTGCTGCGCTCAGTTTGAGCCTGTAGGATTAGTATGAAGACATTGTGAAGTGCTCCTTTAGTACCTGCCAGAGATTTCCCAGTTGCACTGTGTGTTCTCCACTTGGGCTCACAGCTTCTTCTTAACTCCTCCTCTCGTTCCGGTGTGCTCAGCAAAAGTCTTTCTTACCTTGAGGAGGGATGAGCAAAAGGGGTTAGAAGAGGTGGTAATGCTATTATGACTCGTCAAGCCTTGGCTCCGTTTGTCATACTTTTCTTTTCACACACCGCTCCATTCACATCTCCATCGACCTGATCCGTTCATTTGACACCATTCCAATCCCCCCTCAAGCCCTTAGGCAACATGTTCACAGGGGGCCCCTATTTACACGGCCGCCTCCTTTTTCCACATTATTTTCAGATGTGCTATGGCATGTTCTTGGCAGCAGCGAGAACTTTGCATGTCTTTAGCGCCCACGGCAGTGAGTGCTAGAAGTATAAAATGTTTCATTTTTCTCTACAGAAGCAGCGCCACGCTTCAGACGAGTTTTCAGGGGTCTTGCAACAATAACTACAACTGGAGCTTTTCATATTCATGTGTTTAGTGCTGCTGGAGCTGAAAAAGAGGTGCTCAGCGGGCACGAGCGCATCCTCCAGATCCCTTTCTCGTCTCGCTCTGCCTGTCCCACGGTTTATTCCTTCCCCCTTCCCTTCGCATCTCCTCTCCTGCTGTCTTTCCCTCCCCATCCTTCCCTCTCTGTGTCCCTCTGTCTCACCCTTTATTTCATATATTTCCTGCCCCTGCTCTGTGGGATCTCATGCTGTCCTGTGTGAAGCCTCAAATCAACACCAGCAGCAAGACCAGGCAGATCCCGAGTCGTCCCGCAGCAAGGCCACACAGCAGCGTGAGATTGACGGGCTGTGTAGCCAGATGCGTTCTGCTTCACTGCACATTGTGTGTGTCAGAGCCCGTGTGTTTGTGATTTGCAGGATGGAGGGATGGATGTAGAGAGAGGAAATGAAAGAGAAATAGAGAAAGAGAGAGAGAGAGGGAGGGAGAGAGGAAAAACAGAGGCCAAGGGAACCAGCTTAGCTTTTGTTGAGTTTACATAATTAATACTTTGTTAAACAGAACTGTGTTTACACACAGTATCAGCTCTGATCACAAACGTAAATATTGTCATGAGGATAAGTGTGGAAAACTCTCAAAATGCTCCACAATGAGCCAAACAAAGCTTTCATATACATTCATTACTCTGGTGGTTG
Organism: Acanthurus lineatus; assembly: GCA_029814665.1. Lineage (NCBI taxonomy): Eukaryota > Metazoa > Chordata > Actinopteri > Acanthuriformes > Acanthuridae > Acanthurus > Acanthurus lineatus. The sequence continues at coordinate 14,531,368 of JAPZDV010000025.1, forward strand.
TAGGTAATTAAATTTCAGGTAATGAAAAGCTGAACACTCTGAGCCATTCAGGTGTTTTGAATCCCTCCGTAAATTTATTACCAACTCCAAGGATGTATTGTGGCAGCACAAAATAATCAAAGGACCAGTGTTATTGTTTTATCAGTTTGTTGTTCCTTCCTTTCTCGCTCCCTCTGCTTTGTGATAAACCTGTTTGTTAAAGGGATTACTGACAAATTTATTCGACTTGACTCCATCATTAACATTTGGAACAGTAGAATTTACTGCTCTGAAAGAGTGTGTGTGTGTGTGTGTGTGTGTGTGTGTGTGTTTTTCTCCAGAGTGGGGGTCACCGTCGTTTGTCATTCAGAGGCTCCTGAGAAACCACTGTGTTTAGCTTTCTGCCCCTGGGACCATATAGCTTTCCAAGACCTGCTCCGTCAGCACCAAACAGGACATTTGTCACAAACTCCATCCTGCATCCCACAAAGCATGGAAGCAAGCTCATATCTCTGTCTGTGCGGGACGCAAACACAAGACAAACACAGATTTATAGATAACGCATACTTCCATGTGCAGATAAAGACAAAAAAAAAAAAGAGACACACAGCAGCACTGCCACTGTGGGTTTTTTTAATAAGGCTAACCATGCAAATTCACTATATTTCCATATTTAGGAAACTGTAGCCTATTCACACATCACAACATGCTGCTCATAACATTAGCTTTATTTGCATTCACATAACCAACTACTGAACAGCCACTGAGCCTAAATATTGACCCTCATTTTGGCTCCATTTTGGTCTGTGCCAACTTCAGAGGAAACTGTCTGACTCTTTAGCTGCCAAGCACTTTACCATGAAGTGTTTTACTGAGGTTTACTGCTTTTTAGGGTGGGCATAGCAAGCAAACAGTTAAAGCAGGCATAATATCAAAATATAACAGCTAAGCAGACCATGAGTGGAGAGAAGATAAAATAGTTCAAAACTGCAAAATTTTGCACTATTACACCAAAACTATGTTAAAAAAACAAAAAAAAACCAAAAACAAAGTAGGCAACTAGCTAGTGAAGATTTTAGTATTTTGCAGCTAAAGTGACTAATTTTTTTGTCTGTAGTTTATAGGGACAGAAAAAAAGCTTTAAGGGGGCAAATGTCATGGACAGAAACTCCACATGATGATGCTCTCGTGGCTTTTAGGAGCTGGACGCGTACATGCGTGACTTCTTGCTAATAAATTCACCATATTGGCGTTATGAAGTGATAATATGTAAGTGTTGTGTTTACAGCTTGTTTCCACTGCCAGATCAGTCTGTGTAGGTTTTGTGTAAAGATATTGATTACCAAAGTTTTAATTGAAACTGCTGTGCAGCCCGTCGTCCATAAGCCTAATGGGCACTGTGCTGGTACTTGTGTCACTTTTTTTTACTTGCTAATAAAATTTGAATAAAAACAAACACAAGGCCAAGAGTGTTTACCAAGCAGACTGTAAATTAATCTCATTATCCAGCCCATGCAGACACAGCAGTTATTTATTTATTTCTGTGAAGAGACTTCAGTATAGATTTAAGGCAGTGATGTTGAACTAAGGTACAGGGAAACATTTTTAAGGCGGAAGAAATTAATGATTAAGATGAATGACAAGCTGGGCTTTTTCTTTTTAATTAGAACAGCTCAAGCAACATCGTGTACACACACACACACACGCACCCACACACTCACACACACACACACACAAACACAGGTAAAGCACAGCCAGGCCCATTGCAGTCTGACTCGCTGGACTCGGTGGCATGTGGCTGTAACTCAGCCTCAAAGCTCTATAAGTCATATCCATAATGCACAGCATGCAACTGCATTGCCGTAGTTAATATTACTGAATCATTTTGATGAATTACTGCAGTTGAAATGGCTTTAATGTGGTCCTGACTTATTGTTGGTGGTTTGCGATAACCCTCTCTGAAGCACTACACAGGATAATGCACTTTACAATTCTATTTGGAGGGAAACACATTAATAATCAGCTCTTGGAGCAATTTATATTTTCTGTAACTCGTTTAAGTTCATTATTATAAACCACAGCAGCACTCACTGAATCAGTGTAATCTTAATTCATGAAGAAGATCATTAGCGTGGAGCTAAGATGTTTCCTCTGTTACAGATTTGTTGACTTACAGGAAATTGTTATGCAGCATTCTTGACACTTAAACCAGGAAGACTAGCAACCACTTTGTTAAAGTGAATGGGGGGGATCCAGTAATTAATAAAGATTAAAGGATGAAGGGCACTTCAAGCACCTGCGGTCACTTTCAAGCTTAACCTCATGCAATCCAGAGGGTGTCCAGTGCATTCTGTTAATCTAATTGAGTTAACCCTGTGAGAGTATTGGAGGACATGCACTTTGAATTACGTAGGATGGTGACCCATTCTTTTTCCTGTATGGTTTAAAGGGAACTGATATTGCTGTAATAGTAAAGTGGTGCTTCATGGCCTGCAGCTGCAGCTTCAGATAATAAAAGAGGGGTCTTTGAATTCTAGGGGGCTCAACAAGGTTTTTAAAGGGGATTTTAGAAAACTAATATCTGCACACAATGAATTTGAACATACTGTCAGTATTGTTATTTGTGCAACTTAAATATTTGGCAGCTATTTGGATATAGTTTAATTTCCTCTCCAAGCCAATGGTACTGTGGGCATTTATTAGTTGTAAAGTCAGAAGTGTGAGAATTTGCTGCATTTACTTGTTTTCTATTATAGCGGATTAGTGGATTTAGGCTTTGCATGGTTGGTTGGCCAAAACAAGACATTCAAAGGTGTTACTCTGGACCCCAGGAAATTGCAATAGGCTCTAATTAAGCAATATTGGAAATGCTTCTTCAGTCCCTCATATTACTGGCTGTTCAAAGGGCAGCAGCATCCTGCTTTCAGTGAATACAAGCACATAAAAGAGTGGCTCAAATAGCCTGTTATGACCATTGATTTTCCATTGTGTAAAACATTGGACTGATTCTAATTTTATTTTCGGTTATTAGGAACTTCCTTCATACGAATCTCTGAAACATGTCCATACAGTATGTGGGTTGAATTGCTTTAATGATTCCTCCAGTGCTCAAGCTGTCACGCTGTTGCGTGTCAATTATGTCCTGCTTGTCATTAGCTGGAGGGTATAAACAGGATTGTATGATCAATACTTTAGCCTTCTGCAGCAGCCTCTCATGTCTCATCTCTCTCACTCCTCCTCCCTCTCAGATACCGAGTGTATTTCTATGACTGGCTGCCTCTGTGAAGTCAATAACACATTTGTAAGAAGCAGGCCTTGCCCCCACAAGAGGGACCACTCCGGGTTCATCATTGGCCTATTAGACATACGTTTGTCTCCCATCGACCTGTTAGGCTTGCCGCATGATCCACAACGTTTCCTCTCCACCTTCTCTCAGTTTTTTATCTCTGCCCGTCCCGCTGACAGCCTGCTGTTCATACATAAAAGTGGCAGGGCGACTGACAGCAAATTTGTCTCGCTGAGGTTTTGGCTGTAATTGTGCCTGGAGATATGATGACCCAGTTTAAGGCAAAGAAGTGATAACTGAGTCAATGCAGAATGTGAATCAGTTAAATGGGAAGAAGGGAAATATGCAAATGGTCATACATAAAAGATTCCACCATTTTGACAGAATCTCTTTAAACATGGTAATGGATTCATTCAGTGTGCGAGAAATTGCACAAAACTGTCGCCCATTAATGAATTTGTATATTTTAGTTCTCATTAGCAGCAGGTAGAGACATTGCTCCCACATATACATCATCGCTCTGTGTCTGTCTGTCTGTCTGTCTTACTCCAGTTGGTAGGTTCAGTGTCTATGTATATATTTTTGGGGGCCTACCAGACTCACAGTTTTGTCAGTCATTTTGTATTTGGCCTTTCTATGCAATGATCTGAATATTCTTTTTTATTTTTTAGGTCAGTGCCACACTAAACTACTATATTAACCTGCATAAGTCTCATGTTTTACCAGGCATCGAGACTTGTCTTAATGCCTTTCTTGGTCATCTGTGATGTAAAAACATCAGATTTTCACACAGTCAAAAATTTGAAAGCGTGCATCCTGCTCAAAATTTTTTCATAAAATCCCTTCACACTATGGAGCGTCTTTGCTGCCGGGCTGCTGACCACGCTGTCAGTCACAGCAGAGGGCAGTAGAGGAAGTTGTATTGCCATCTGGTTCAAAAGTAGTTTAGCTGACTATGTCAACATTTATCTCCTTGCAAAGAGCATCAGGTAGACGACAGACTGTAGCCCCTTGTTTCTATCACTGCTTGCCACTGCTTCTTAAGTGAGAGCATACTAGCAGACTAACTTACCCAAGCTGTCTTCACTTGAGCATGATACTCTCAATTACACCTCAACTCTGATGTGTTCTTATGAGGGATGTCCAGCAAATAAAAAAAAAAATCACAGTACAATTTTCTGTCATTTGTCCTGGTTTGTAAAGTTTACAGCAAAGCCTTGTATACAGTGCAATGATTCAACCTAAAAAATGTGGATTCACCAATAGTTTGAATCACTAACTGTTAGGGAATTGTCTTTATATGTTTCTTTGCTACTTGTAATTGGATTTGTCCTTTTAGATGTATGTTTTTCATACTTAGAGGACTGGCATAACCCCTGACAAGCATTGTTCCTCTTTTTCTCTATATATATTTTTGACTGTTGTTCAGAAACTGTTGGGTCCTTTTACGGCCAAATAGACAGACTGTCATTTTCTTAAATAGGTACAGATCTATGAGTAATATGACTCCAAGTAGAACAGAGCTTGATGCAGGGACAAACATTAGAAAAAATGCACTTAATGTGGCTGTTATTTTTTTCATATTTAAAAGCATGACTAAATTGTTGCTAAGCTCTGCAGTAATTTCTCCAGGGCTCTGTAATTTTGATAGCTTTTCCTAAAATTACAGACAAGAAAAGAACAGACAAGCTCTTCAGTGCTAATTGCCTCTGGAGAAAGCTTCTTCCCTAAATGTGCAGTTTGCTGAGTTATTATTACTGTACCTCTGCAGGCCTGTGATGAGCTCAGGTCTCAGGTGAATGACTGCGGTGGCTCTTTGTTGCAGACAGGGATTACGTGCTGACTATCTGGAACTGGCAGGGTACTAGTAAGGGTTAGCGTCGCTTGCAGGTTCTTGTTCCACCCAGTAGTCTTCTTCATTGCCCGACCGGGCCTGAAAATAATGCTAATCATCTTTGATAATGGGTAGGAAGGAGAGGGAGGCAAAATACAAACCAATCAAGAGTGGAAAGTGTCAAATGGGTGTACATAAATTTACATTTGTGAAGAATTCTGTCTCGCTCCCAAACAGACTGCCAAGTGACTGTGTTTATAGTGAGCAGAAACTGCCACAGGCAAGACGGTAGCTGTTATTTATGTTCAAAGACTTTGGCTGTGATTGAAAAGGCACCCGACTTTTTTGATTTACCACTGTGAATCAATCAATCAATCACGAGTGTGTATGAGCGAGCTCGCCTCAGACTGCAGCACTTCATCGTGTTACGGCTCTCACATCATTAGAGTTCATATAAGAAGACATGTCACACATGCTTAAGGTGGAGCAGGTGCTGTGCTGCCCTGTCAGCAGATGCATAGCTTGATGATCTCTCTATCAGCTCCTTTAGCTCGCTAAAAAGGCAGAAACTTCAGCATGTGATTGGACGCTAATGAGACATGACTATTGCTTGTGATTGAGACATTCAGTGTTACTATTGTTTGACAGTTTTCTGCTTCTTTAAAATGAATCCTGCTGTTCATTCCTGCGGTGTGATTTTTCTCTCATAAAAATCTTACGACTCACTGCTTTGAGCACCTTGTTATTTCTTTTTTTTTGTTGTTTTTCATGCTCTCTTCTATTTGGAGACTGACAGGAGGCACTCGCACCAGCAAGAGCAAAGGTGTAACCGAGAGCTAAGTTAAATAGGTCAAGGGAAAATAATTCTTTTGCACTTATAAATAGTTATAATACATTTAAAATCCGACAGCTCAACATTCTGACTAACAACCTCAGGTGCAGAGGGGAGCAATTTCAAGACACTCGAAATTAATTGGATAAAGTATCTTGTTCCAACAAATCACATACTGTTTTTTGGCTTATTAAACAACTTAATTTGCATTTTGTATGTCTTGTCTAAAGGACTGAATTAGTAATTTGTTGGATTGTGACAAAAGCAGCAGCTCTGGATGATGAATATGTAAAAAAACAGGGAGATGTGTTGGATCCTTTTGCCTCATGTTGGACCATTTTTTGCATTTTTATTAAAGCATCAAGCTTTTCTCCCGCACGTTGTGCTCCCACTGTCTTGGACGCCGCTGCAATTTAACCGCAGAGCTGATAGGCAAGCCTGTGTTCGCCTGTGACTGACAAACATCCCCTCTCTGCTCTCTTAAGGGTTCTGCTTGAATAGTAATACCCAAGGACACATTTTCTCCTCATTTGTATACAGCACTGAGTGTTATTTTTGATCTTGATTATGAAACAGTGGCAGATTTTTGTTTTCTTATGAAAGGGCAATGTTAATGCTAATCTGAAGTGAAGTTTTAGACAGGCTGTTTATTGGGTGAAGTTAAGATCGGAGCGCTGCTGAAGGACTGATTTTGTCGATTAACTCACAGCAGGAACATCAAACGGGAAACAGGAGTGTAACCTTCCAGAAGAAAAAGATTCAAAGCAGTGACCAAACTGATTACCCTTGTGTTCACCTTGTCATCTGATAGCTCTGTGCAGAACAGAGAAGCAGAGGAGGGAAAGCCAGTAATCTCTGACGAAAGACTGATACTTTTTATGCAGATTAGATGCAGAGTATTTTTAACCACGCAAACTCTGGTGGATAACAAATTGTTTGTTTTCGGGCTTTGACAGTTTGTTTGAATATGTAAATATTACAGAGGGAAAGGGAGTGAGGGAAGGCAGGCAGAGATAAGGCTGCTCATGTGCAATCAAGTCTTGAGATTAGACGATACTTATTGGTAGGAGTGTAATAGGCTGAGTTTAGAGCTTGTGGCCTTTTTGTAACCTCTAAACCCCCAAATGTCCCCTTTTTTCAGCTTTAGTAGCTTTAATTTGGGTACAGTCCTCATTTCATGTTGTTAAACAGTATACACTCTATCAGCCTGTTGTAACCCTAAACATTTTATTAGATATGAATTGTCACTGTCACTCTAAATAGTGCTATAATAGAAAATATACATGTACAATTCTATAGTCAATATAGTCCAAAAATAAAAAGTCATAAATAGTCAGTTGAAAACATAATATATTTTCATAATAAAATGTCAAAAAAAGAGTATCTTTGTTTAATATTTTGGTTAGTTGTTTGTTTCAAACTACTTTCAAACTAAGTGTTTTTATCAGCTGTTGCTTACTTCCTGGGTAACACTAGTCAAAGAGCCAGCAAGGTTGTTTGCAAACGTCACTGAATATAACGTCCTCCAAACTTTAATACAATATTTCATTTGTGAACTTTTCTGCTTGAATCAGTCAAGATAGTTTTTTCCTCTGTAATGGCAGCCATTAAACAAGGAAATAAACAAATCCTATGATCGCATGTTGTCCGTGGCCTCTTTCAAACATCCTTGTTTTCATTGTTTATACCGAGTGGCCTCTAGCGGCAGAAATTACATATTATGTGTTTAATTCATGCTGTATAATGTTAACATTAAAGTAAATTTGTAGTTGCTGTCAGTGTATCGAAGGGCAAAGCTCTCAGGTTAACAGTCAATCTAACTTTGCCTGTCTGGTCACAATTTCTGGGAAATGACAAAAGAATGACGTTGGATTTTATTGTACTGCTCTAAGGGCCCGAAATACAGCTACAAACTTATACACATATAGCTGCAAAAGCTAACATGGAAACTGTAGCATGTCGTAAAGGTTCATATGGGATCTATGAAAACATGTTGTGTTGGATACATCCGTCATGTGTTGGTGTAGTGATATCAACAGGTGAAGCCCCCACAGACAGTATGTATAGCTTATCTGCTGTTCACCTGTTACATTTATTCAAATTCAGCTTTAGATTGTTGATACAAGTGACTAAGAGCAGTTTCCTCTGGGCTAAAGGGAGAACCCTGAATATTTAGAGGGGGCCATGAGTAAAAACACTGTTTCTTCTCAATGAAAGGTGGTTGGCATGGTTTATTCATCATAAAGAATGCTGAGGTTTTCAAGACACGTACCACTGTAGACCCAGGACTCGACCCCTAACATGCTGTTGGGATTATGTATCTCATCTGGTTCTGGGAACACCCCAGGATCCCGCAGGAGGAGCTGGGGGACATGACCGACCGTACACTCAACGCCATACTTGCCAAGTGGCAGAAAATGGATGGAGTCCTGACCAGCTCCAATTAATTTGGTGCTGAGGTTATGCACATCCAACCCCCTCTATCCTCCCCTCACACCCACTCCTCCCCCTTGTGTTCATGGTCTAAAATCAGCCTAATTTTGGAGGTGACCTGCTGCTCCTGAGATTAAGTTATGTATCATTCTCCTAATCCTTGCTGACAAGTGTGCGCGAGTGGTGAAGCCGACTTCTGCAGCACGTCATCCACTAACAGATGGCATAAATCATTCTCTTAAACGCTGCATTAAGTATTAATCATTCTCAGTGCTGTCACTGTCACACTGCTCGGTGGGCCGCAGGCGTGCAAAGTGTGATTAATGGAGGTGGAGATTTAAGGAGCCACTTTTGAGCCCCTACCCCTTTTACCAAGCATCCCCTATTGGTTGCGGCAGGCCTGATGGGCTACCTGCACTTCCACAACAACGACCTCGGAGAAGTGGCCAAATGGATCACAGGGGATAATTCGCTCCTTTGTGCGACAAAATCCAGCTGTCTCATCTAGGCAGGATAAAGCAGTAAAAATGATGTACCGTTTTTCAAGACTGGCATGGTGTTATGTTTCATTTGGCTGTGTAAAGTCTGCTTGCCTTTGTCTGTGACTCCACGTCCTTTTTTTCTACAAGGCAAAGAGTCAGAAAATCTGGAGGGACACAACTTAAGAGACATTGTTTCGCACAGTGGGAGGCACACGATTATTCAGAGGAGAGTCTCATTCTACACTACAGCACTCATAAAAGGGTTTTGTAAAATTATCTCTCTGAAGTAGGTTTCCATAAGTTTGCTTGACAAAATGCAGTGTGACAGAACACAAACACATCATTTGTTAACAGTGAAATGTTTGACATTTAGTCGCATTTCGACTTTTGGGATATGTCTTCATTGTTTGTCCTTCCAGTATTAATTCTGAGATTTCTAGTGTTGAATTTTCCAAACCTGTGAACTAAACCAATTTGACTTGTTTTTTGTAATTATTACAAAGTCTTTGAGCAATGAATCTACATTCAAACCTTCCAAGTCTCTGATCCTGTTGCTGTTCTAATCTCAGACAGTCCTCCCAAGGAAAATCACTGCACCATTTTCTTTCACCAAATGCTCAATAAACTTGACTTTCATTTAACCTCTAAACACAGCCTGTTGCAACAGTTTCCATGATTTTTTCAAATGTGGTTTCTTGTGGTTTCTTCCTTTCTTCCTCCAAACCAGTAATGTCATTGTCATTTGCAATTATTTATCACACATATTCTTGATTCAAAACATTCATATTAGAAGCAGTCAAATAAGTTATGACAGGGGTTCGAAAATGGTCTCCTCCCTCCTCTTGATGGCCTTAGTTATATCCTGTGCGGGTACAGAAAGAACTTGCTACTTGGCTGTCGATGATGTCTTTGTGAAGTGTGCAAGAGCAACAATTTGACCAAAACAAAAATGCTGCTAGTTCTTGGATGTTGGTTTTGTGTCTTAGTTTTTATCAAAGCAGCTTTACATCACAAAAAAAAACAGTTTTTGTAGGGACTGACAAATAATGTGCTCCTGCTAATTGGTACATTAGATCAGAAAGCATTTGTACGGCAGACAATGCATTTGCTCTCTAAAGCAAGACCTTGTGGCTGTTATCTAGAATTAACAATTACAGGATAGTGAAACATGAAGCAATAGCAGCAGTGTGTCACGTTTGGTTTTCCAGTTAATTGTGAAAACATCCAGAAAACAGCTCAAGCTGAAGTACTGTACTTTGCAGTAATTGCAATGCACGACTCAAGCCTCAAGATGCTCACTCTTAGTTTTAATATGCTTAAAGGAAATTGATTTCCTGTGCAGAATTGCCGCATATATTCATCTCAAAGTCACATTATTGTCATTGAAAACATAATGTCACTTAATTATAGTAGTTTTTGAGTACAAGCTTAAGTCCTCTCTTGTGGGGGCAGATTTCACTTCATCATTTTTCATCATGTTTCCAGTCCCTAAAACTGCCTTCCAGTTATGTTCAGTGGCAGCGCCGGCTTCTGGATTAACACTCTCCTCTCTTGCTCCCAGCACTCTTTTGCCACCCTTGCCCCTCGGTGCCTTCGCTCCTGCTCTTCTTGCCAGTGCCCTTAATTTGATGTTGATGCAAAGTGAAAAACCACTGGCGCTCCTCCGACATCCCTATTCAGTCCCCCTCTGCTTATGGTCTCCAATCCACTGCTGTTGCATTCCATTCGCTTAGCTTCAGGCTCCGAACTTCACCCCCCTGCCACAACTCCCCACATCCCTCCTCCACTCCCCCCCTCAGCTCCAGTGCTGCTGCTGGGATGCTTGACTCTGAGCTGCAGCTGATGTGGTTTGGCGAGCCGTGTGAAGTGAGCTTCAATGCATAATTATGTTGTCAGAGGACATCATGATGGAAACGTCTCATTCCAAAGACATCACGTTGGGATCCTCCGCATCCGACTGTGTGCAGCGTTAATAAAATGGAGGCTCTCACTGTCCATGTTGGTTGATGATGAGATCCACAGTGCTTGTTTTTCGCCAATTTTTTTTCCAAGCGTTTGTCCTTGTAGGGAGATTCTCATGAGAAGTCTGCTTGTTTTCATGACCACAGTGAACATATTTCATGTACATTGCTTTTAGTCCTTCTAAATCTTTTTTTTATAAAGCCAGAGTTCATCTGTTAGTTCATTTTCAAGCTTTATGAATATGTTGAAGCAAATTAATGTGATGTTAAGACATGCTCTACAAGACATGCTCCCAGAGTCCTTAGAACAATTAACCTTAGGAGATAACCCTTGGGAAGTTATTGGATTTTGCTTTTTTTCTCTCAGTGTTGGTTCAAATAATTATACAGTGAAGATATTTATCAGTTTCTGGTCAAACTTTACATGTTCATTGCTTTGCAACAGCTGAATGAATTTGCAATTTGATGGCTGAATGCTGTGTATTGATGTGCCCTTAATGACATCCAATTATGTCCCCAGACTCCACACACACATAATTTAGAGCAATAAAAAGTAGAGATAAATGTGCACACGGAAAATAAATAATTAACTCACTCACTAATAGGGATTCCTGCCTTTTTTCAAAGATACACATTCCATCAACACCTGTATTCAGGGTGGAACTGCAATTTCTTTGAACTTACCAGATGTAACAACAGCAGTCCAATTTCTACATAATTAGATTTTATAATTAGGAAACAAATGGATCTTCCTGAACATCTTCCTCAGCATAAGCCAGACAGACGCGTGCTGGGAAAATGTCAAGTGCACCAGCAGGGACACTCCACCTATACAGGAGACAATCAGATGGTGGAAAGAGGATATATTAGAGAAAGACCTCAGCCCCCCACTCGAGTCTGCCACCAGGTGTCCCTGGATATAAACCTTTAATCTCTGCTGTAAGACGTCAAACTTGAACCCTGGTTAAGACCCTTTACTGATTTTTATTTGGCTACATATTTAAGCTTAAGCTGTAAGAATTAGGTGATGTCCATATTTATTGATGTTTGACAGATGCTCTGAAACTCATCTCTAAAAGCGTAGATTTTGATTGTGGCAGACTTTAAGGTCCAGTTTGAGGGATTTAGTGGCATCTAGTGCTGAGGTTGTATACTGCAAAATGTCCTTATATTGCAGTCCTACTTCAAGTCTTAAGAAGAACCCACAGTGACAGCAAAACATGCAAAAATTGCAAAAGCCCCTTCTCTAGAGTGTTTTTTTGTCCTTTCCAGGTTACTGTTAGTAACACAGAGCCAGGTCTGTCTCCACAGAACTGTGATGGCATTGGAGAAAGGTCTGGCTTTATCATTTTTCTATTTGTTAAAAAAAGCTTTGGCTTGTCTATGTGACTTTAAACCAACCACAGACATCTTGGGTGGTTTTAAGTCAATAATTTACCAACTGGGACTGGAAGAACAATATTATTTAGATAGTCGAAGTGGAGGAGAATGCCTCTAAATCTTACGTGCATGACCTTTAAATGCAAAGTTAAAAACATACACACCCAGTGAAGGATTACAGAATGTAAATGTTTCCCTGCTCTCAACAGTTCATTTCCCCTTTTGATACCTTTGCAGACACAGTTTGCCCCTTCATGGTGGATATTATTACACACAGTAAAGTACTTATAGAAGGCAAGAAAAAAACTTCAAGTAGACACCTCATGAAGGGAATGGATTATTTTCTGACCTTTTTCTAAATCACAATGATCTTTTGAAAGCAGCTAAAACCTTTCACAACCGCGCCACCATGAAAATGTATTTGAGGTGCATTTATGGCCTGTGGAAAATGATCCCTCTTAAGCCGAGGCGTGTTAAAGAGAGTTCAAATTCATTTTTTTACTCACAAAAAAAACTGTTGTCTTTTGAAATTTACATTTTGGGAAAGAAATTGCATGTTTTTTTTAGCAGCAAGTCCCTTAGGAACTAATGAATTTGAGCTGTAAAATGAAAAATAGATGAATACAGATAAATTGGTAAGTAAAACATTTCTCATATGCATAGCTCACGCTGGTCCTGTCATGGCCTGTTAAGTGGAAACTCCTGTTGAAATTGATGTGAGTCCAGCACTGATTAAACATCAAGTCTTGTCTCGGCGTACAAGTCAAATTGCTCTCTAGCTGTAGCCCTCCCAATCTCTCCCTCTATTCTCTGTGTGTTTGAGCCTGCAGCCATCTGTGGCTGCATAACCTCTAGTTCCCTCTGCATGGGTCCCACAACTGTGGCCCAGTATGTGAGGAGAAGATGGAAGTAGCCTGTAGGGTCTTCCCACAGCAAGGCTGACCAACTGGGGCAGAACTGCAACTGAGCTTCAGCAGGGTGCAGACATATCTGAAGGCTCTGAATGCTCTTATGTTGGCTTTGTTAATGTTTATGGTTGCACCCTGCATTAATTCAGCTGATCCGAGAGTTTGCCACTGGCACTGAATATCTAAGAAATGTTTGCTGTTGCATTGCTGATACTCATCATGGACCATATATGCATGATTTTAGGGTCATGTTTTGCTATTAAGGCTTCCGGGTAGTTTCAGAAATGTACAGTTAAGAGCAAAAAAGGTGCTTTTAATTTATTAACTTTTCACATGTGTATTGTATTAAAATGAAATAGAGTAAATATAAAATCACTAATAAACTTAAAGTAATGTCTTTCCTTTACATTCAGGAGTCACAAACAACGTAATAGTGCTCTAACTATAACAGTCAGTCAAGGAAGAAAAACATTGAAAGGAAAGTGAATGTGCCGTCAGAGTCAACATTAGTGTGAACTGCTGTTATTCTTCTGGCCAGAAGCCACACATAACAAATGAACCCCTTTGCTCACCAACTTCCAGCAGCGACCCTGTACATTTGCCAGCAGAACGTCCTTATCCTGTTAAAAAATTCTGAAAAATTTTCTTGAATCTGCTAAGATGTATTAAGCAGCAGAATTTACAGGATTTCTTAAAGAAATGGAGTGTAAAGGGAGTAAGGCTTTACAGGGCCCAAAGGGGCCATTCTGTGTATTCTTAGAGTGTTCTCATGTTAAATTTGATGTTGTGCAGAAAGGTCTGACAAATGTGCTGAGCTCCTGCCTGTAGAATTCTTGCTATGACTGCTCCGAGTTGGGAAATAACAGCATTTCAATGTCTAATGTAGTATATATTTTAATAATATTTTGCAAAATGAGTAAAAGTAGTGGCCAAGTCATCAAATCATTTCATTTCCACTTTCTTGTGTCACTCCTTTTAAGCGAGACAGCTGCTTTCGTCAGTCGGCAGCAGACGACAGCTCCCACTTTCATAGTCCAATAAACCAGAGTGTAAAAACACAGATGCCTGCTACAGACAGCACTGCTGTTTGTCAGTGCACTGAAAGCACCGCCACCTATTTCGTGCAGAATTTATTGTGTGGCGGTGCATTGTGTTTTCCTTTTTAACATCTTCCGCACACATGAGGAACTCATCTCCGCTCACACAGGGCACAGTGATTGAAGCTGCAAAGGGATTCCTGGAATTGCTTTTCCTTTTGCAAAAGCTAACAGAGGAGACAAAGGACGGTGATCAGCAGAGAGACAGGGGAATGAGGGGAGTGATCGAAAAGTCCGTCGCTGGCAGGTTTGTATGCCTCAGTGGAAAATCTGCCTGAGTGAGCGCGGTCGCTCTGAGGCTGCTGCGGCGCTTCCTGGAGCGAGCTTGAGCCCATTCTTCAACCCTCACCCTCCTCACAATAGGCCAATAGTTTAATTAGCTTTGTAACAGTGAGTGTTGGCAGCCGTCCTTCTCTCTGTTCCCCACAGGACTTCTCACCTCAAACACTGTCCCCTACTGGTTGGCTGAGGTCCCATAGACTGTGCCACTCCCTCTGATCTGCCTCTCTTTCACTCTCTAGCTCTCACTGTAGCAAACACACTGTGTTTTTTTTCTTTTTATGTACAGCACAACAGTAAAACATGCATTTCAATGTTTGTGCATATTTAGTGAGTAATTTACACACATTATCACTTGTATTAGTATCAACACACTTTCTTTTGTATTAAAATTTATGTAGATTTTCTGTGTGATGAGGCTCACAGATGTTTTATTTGCCTGTGCATTTTCTGTGGGTGTGAACTGGATATTCATGAGTTTTTGATAACATCTGATGTTTATGACTCCATACTGCCGACACAGAGTGGAAATGTAGATTTGTTCGGAATGCTATTTTTCCACCCGGAGAGCTCTGTGTCTGTCTTCAAAGTGCTGTGACTGAGGCATGGCTAATCACTTTAAACAAGGCTTTTGTTCCTGCCGTCTTCACTTGGCCTAACATGGCTGGAACATGGTTTTATCCCTAGCTCGTCTCCCCTCGTCGCAGACTCACCCAGCCATCTCTTTGCACCCCAGTCCTCTCCTTACTCTCTTCACGTGGTATCGACCGCAGACTCTGTCAAAAATCCTGCTGATTAGTCCCCAAGAGACCAGTGGAGATTCTCATGCAGGCTTCTTTATTATGTTTAAACACACACAGTGTGACCCAAAATCAGCGGTGGCTTCAATGTAATGCTGCACCGCTTTTCTCATCATGTGCCTTAAACTCATCAGGACTGAGAAAAAGAGTAAAACCACAGATTGATATGGGGTATCAGTGGGCTGCCGCTTTCATTTTTACACATTCCATGTTCGCTCCAGAAACCAGCTGAACTAACAAAGTCTAGTCTTTCAGTCTGCAGCACATGAGGACCAGTTCAGGGCAGGTTGATGGCCGAACACTAAACCAATAACAATTGAAAGCCTCATATGCAGGCAGTGACATTTAACAGAACCCTCTTAGACTTGAACTCAGTGAAATCATGTCCTTGCTTCACCTCTCGAGAATGGAGAAAAGGGGAAGAATTAACAGAGAGGCAGGGGGAGGTTTATGTGCCATGACAGTTAGGACAGTTAGGATTTGGGTTTTATTTGGTGTCTCTCTGGCCGTCTCTCCTGGGATTGAGTGTGAAAGCACATCCTTATATGTGATTGCTGGATGTCTATTCCCATTTGTCTACACGTCCATCTTTCTTTGAGTGACGGCCTGTCTCTGCAGCGGCTACAGCGTATACCGCACACATATAAATGAATGCCTACAGACAGAGGCACACATGCAGACACTCTGGGATGAATATTTGAGCACACACTGGACCGGCCACTTGGCTTGAGCCGCAGAGAGATTGATGCAAAACACCACGCGACTGGGCAGGTGGCAGCTGCACCAGGAAGTAGGTCCACAGCAGGCCAAAGGACCATGTGCTCATAGGAGCTGCCCGGATACTAGATGATCAGGTGGACGTTGACGGCTGGTTGGGTGGCAGCCCAGAAAGGGTGGCGGAGCAGGTGGAGGCAGGAAGGAGGGGAGCAAAGAGTTTGAGTTTGATTCGAGTTTGGGTTTGACCCTCTGAAGCATTTATTTGTTCAGCTTTTCTTTTGTTGGGTTTTTGAGTGCTGTGATTGTTGACATTGTTGTCAGTCAGATTAGCATTGTTGTTCAGAAGATGCCCCATAGGACAGTTAATGAGTGCACAGAACCATCTGGAGTACCAGGTTGTCTGTTTTCACAGGAACTGAAGCGGATCCCTCAGTGTCAGTTCAGAGAGATGTGTTAAGTTTGCTTTTCCTTTTCTTTCATTCTTTTTCAGGAGTTAAGTGCTGCCTCTGAAAATACGGCCTTGTTCACACATTCACTGTACTTCCTCCATAAGAGACACGCAGTAGTACACTCCACTGGGCAGTAAATTAAATTGTCATACACTTTTGAATCATCAGCATTTTGCATCTTTGCTGACCTGTTACAAGTTGCATCATCAACTATGCATCTATAAATTGAGATGTATTACATCATGGGATTGTTGGCAGGTAATGCACATGTCATGGACACAATATTTTTATTCACATTCAGGATTTTTTTTGATGTGATATAAGATGTTTTAAAGGGGTGATTGCTCTTGTGGTTGGTGTTACACTTACTTGGCTGTGGCTGGAGCAGATTCTGATGAAGCTTATGCTACCATCTGTTATTTGTCTCTTAAAGGCCATAAAAGGTTCAGTGTGTAGGATTTAGGGGATATATTTGTAGAATATGACAGAAATAGTCTGTAATAGTCGTTATTATGTTTATATTAGTTTATAATCGTCTAAAAATAAAGAGTTATTATGTTTTTATTAGAACAAGTCTTTTATATCAATAGAGGGAGCGAGTCCTCTGTCATGCATTTTGCCATGTTTGACCACTATGTTTCTACAGTTGTTCTGAAGAGAGGCTTCGGGTTTTTGAAAAGGGAGGGTGAATGGAGGGATCTTCAGTAGGATACACTTTTCAACTTGACCACTAGATGCCACTAAATCCTACATACATGGACCTTAAATCTTTTACTTCAGATTCTTATATAAACATATATGATTCTGCCAAGATAGTTTTTTTTACTGATTTTAAAAAATGTGGGTCTCCTTAAGAAAAAGGTGATGTCCTGTATCTCTGTACTCCGATCAAATGTGATCAAAAGTCCTTACTGTCTCAGTAGAGAAGATGAGGGTTTGACTGATAAACTCTCAATAAGTAACTTTTTTTTTTTTGGATTTCTGCTCATGTTATCAAAATTTTAAAGGTTACAGAAATATACTTTCATATTTCTCAGAGGCTTAAAATATGCTCAGCAAGTTCAGCTGACACAGTGCTACTCTTCAGCTTCACTGCTAGCTGGTAATTAAACAGTTTTTTCTGAAACAGCTTTTACAGTTTTTGCATTAAGCAGCTCAAGTATTTTCCGCAAAGAATTTCATCCATTGTTTTTATCTGATGTTTTTTTGTTTTTTTGTTGATAAGGAAAGCACATCGTATAGAGACACAGACTTCTCTTTAGAGCTCACAGAAACATATTGAAACCAGCGAACAAAGGCTTTTTTCTAGTCAAGTAATCTCAATTGGTAAACTGGTTTCAACACAGGGATTAATTAGACAGAAAAAAATCTTTATAAAGGGTAAAGTTTTCCTCCATTTGTCTCATCCTCATTGATCCCAGATGGAGACAGAAGAAAAGAAAGAAAGGCACATGTCTAACGCTACATGCACAACAGGAACAATGGGTCGTAAGGGAGAAAGAGAGTGAGAAAAAGACAGGAGTAGTGAGCTGAAAATACTGGCTGAAATGCTCCTCTCCCACTTTCCTCCCTTCATGCGAGCCCATATGCAGGTTAGTGGAATTGAAGGCTGCAGGTTGTGGAGACAGCAATTGGCTTCCTTTGTGTTAGTGGAATTGACAGGCAGCAGAGTGCTGAAGCTGCTACAGGGTATGTGGTTTAGCTGAGTTGATAGACAACGCTTTTTTTTCTTTTTTTTTTCACAGCGAGCTGGAATGCTACAGGCAGAATGATTAGGATGCACAGTCAAATGGAGTTTCCTCAGCTGGTTGGCTGAGGTCAGCAGAGGTCTTTATGTTTGTGTGGGAGATCGTTTGTTAAGCAGAAATAATGGTGCACATTAAATGCAGATGCTGTATCTATGACCTGTAAATGACCCTCAGGACATCCTTTTGCTCGAATGATGGTGATCACAGAGCTTTTTCACACTGAAGGTGGTTTGATAGAAAGCACACAAGAACCAGGAAGCATTTTTCTGTCTGTAACTAAGTGAGTCAAATATTTACTTTGGCTGTTTAGTTGTTACAAGAGCATACAGGAAGTGTTAACAGGTGGAAATATTCAAGTCAGGCTCAACTTCTCCAGTTGTGAATATTTTCCACTGCAACCCTTTAATCAGGAGTTTCGAGGTGAAAGTGTGCGTGCATGTCTTATATCTTCAGTGAAATATGTGTTTGGCTTGACACATCATTATCACCTCTTAAGCACATTTGTATTGCATCACTGTGTTGAGAATGTAATAATAGTGTTATTCATAATGCAAAAAAAATTATGGATAATTATGATGAGGTCATAACACTATTAGTATCTAAATTAAAGACACCAATTATTTCAAAAATGAGCTGTGTCATAGTGTAGTATTCATGTCCTTTTTTAATGAGTACTAAAACTGTCAGATGATGTCATTTTTGCCAGAGAAGACACTTTGGATCAGGCTTCATCAGCTTTATAGCATTTTTTAAAAAAAAATAATAGATTAACTTCAACTTATTTAACAAGATTCAAATTTTTTTTTTTTTTTACATAGTTTGGCATATAGGAATATAGATAGTTGTTCGTCCTTTACAGGAAGGCTTATTAGCCTTGAGTATCGTTAGCTTCCCCTTTCCCACTCCAACTGTGTATGTGTTATTTAAAAGCTTAGTTTCCATTGTCGTCAAATATGTTTTTGTGGAAATATAATAGACAATGATCTTTTAATCACAACTTACTCCTCTGATAATCATGTTAAAATTTATAAAACTACTGTGAAAACAATTTATAGTAAGACATAGTTTGGACAACACAAAATCAGTCCCAGTGTTTTTGTGTAAGAAAGGTTATAAGACTGAAATTTTCTTTAATCAGAATACTTTGACTTGATTTATTTTAATGGAATTATACACTAATTGAAACATTTATTGAGATTAAACATCTTCCTATAAATTGTCCTAAACCTTACACACTGACCTCAATAAACTTATCATTTAACATGCACTACATTATGTCTGCCACTAGAGGTCTCTGACATGCAGAAACGTGGGATCATGACATTTTTTATTGAAATTATTTATTATTATTATTTATTTAATGAAAATCTTTCTGTCCAGCTCATGTAGAAGTGTTAATAGAAGAGGTAATTTATTAAAGTTTAATTCATGTTAAGTTTAGTCATGTTTCCTCACTTCTTGAGTCGTGTTACCCTGAAAATTAGCAACAGGCTATAGAGTGAAAAGCACTAGGCCTATCCCAGCTCTGAGTTTGACAACTGTTGGAAACATTTGAACATTAAGGATAATTTAATTATACAACTCAATAAATTATATAACTAAAATATAGTCTTATTAAATAGTATTATGTAGAAATGTGAAATCTCATGCATTTAAGATGTTTGATGAATCAAAACAAAGCAGTATCTGGCCAAATGCTAAATTTCAAATCTCATTACATGTTCACAATATTTTGGAAGAGACCATCTGCTGCCGATTCTTCAGTCTCTCACTGAAGTTAGTGTTCTAGCCAGCAGACATGTGGCGTGTCTTACAGTCCTTCACCATGTCAAGGACCTCCTCCACAGCACTCTGCAGACACGCTGTCGTTTTTAGTCACTTGCTTTGAACTTACATTTGCAAATTAGTTCCTTTATACTTCTGTCAAATCTAAAGTAGTCCTATAATGAAACAGATGTGGAAAATGGAGCCACTAGACGGGAGAGATTTCCTCCTGCTAATGAAACTGATTATTTTATGGACTTTTAAATATGCTTTTCCGTCATGATCCACTTGTGTCTTATTTTCTGTGGAGGTGAAGAGAAAATGCAAAGTGGAGATGAATGTTATGCAGGCGCAGCAATCCACCCCTACCTGAGAGGAGACATCAACTCAAAATAGACTAACATTTTGAAAAAAAGGAAAAGAAAAAGAAAGTATGATAATTAAAATGAACTCCTTATCAGCTGTATGAGCTGAGAGTTATCCTACCCCCTACCCTAAACCCACAGGAACTGGGAAGTGGAATAATTGATGTTCTGTTTTTTTTTTTTTTTATTCTTGGAGAAGGAGAAACAGGAGACAACAAGCTCAGATTGCGTTTGTCTTAGCATCCTTGTATTCCCTTTGTGTTGCCCTCAGAATAGCACAGACAGGCCTGATATTGGAAGAATAATATTTTTGAGCCTCACACCGACATCTGAAATACTTTTATCAGCGCCCCACCATCAAGGGTGAAATATTACAGCAGTCCTTTAAAGTGAAGGAGAAATTAATTTCAGGGAGAATAGGAGTTGACGGGCATCTTAGAATTCAGTGTGAATACAACTGTAGAAAGCTTTTGTGTCATTGTTCACCCTCAGAAGATAAAAGGGAAATGTTCTGTGTAACTTTACTTCATTTGAATTACAGTGTGAAAATTATCAGGGGAGCAGAGGAGGGTCAATAAAGGGGGGAGGGTTATGTGGTTTTTCTTTTTGCTGTAGGGAGGGTAGGAGCCTTTAAACTTTTTCTCATCCCACAGTTAGATTTTATCTAATACAAAATAAATAATGAAATGTAGACTTTGTGCACCACAGGTCTGAAATTAGCATTTTGCCATTTTAGATCCACTTTGGTGTCTTTGTGTCGGGTCAATTCACCTCAATGGATCAGATACAAGCCGACAGGATTAGTTTGTCAGTTTTTTAGAAGCAGAATGGATGTTGATCTTTATTCGTTCTCATTGATCATTTCATCCCCAAGCAAAAGCTTGTTTTACACCTACAGTCAGTCCTACTTTAATATGATAAGCTTCATTTAGTTAGTAGTAAAATGTGTCCTAACATGTTAAACGTGTCACAAGGATCAAAATAAGGACTGTCGCTAAATTAGAAGCAGGTAGCGCATTGCTGAGGTTGGCTGTTGCCATTAAAAAGCTGCACCTGAGAAAAATATGGTGGGAAATAAGAAGACAGCAATTCATTTAACAGTTACAATTTGTCTAACTTCGCAACACACCGGATTGGCCATTAGCTTTGCTAGTTATTAGCTTTCAAGGCTGGTAACCAGCACAACAGGGTTAACAACACACCTGATAGGCCGCTGACCTCTGCTGGACATAAGCATTTTGGACCGATTACTGGCATGCCAGGGTAAACTGGATTAGCCACTGATATTATTACTTCTCCTGTATGTTGTCGGCAGATTGGTTCAAATTTCATTCTACTGCAGCCACCAACAGCAATTTAATCAGCTGAATCAGTGAGCAGCTCTAGGTTTAAATTAGAGGGCACTGGCTCAAGTTTTTTGTGCACATTTAGTTTTAACTGGCAAGGTGGGTTTAATAATTCAGCAGTGTCATATTATTTTTAGATATTATGGAGAGTGTTTTACATTTTTTCCAGTATAAAGCAGAAAGTCCAAAAAATATTGATGTTGCTAAGAGGCTCATCTTTTACAAAAAGTTTTTAAGTTTTTTTTCTCTGGTTTACTTTATAAAAAAAAAACCCACTAAGTTCAGCCCACCCAAGTAATATTCTTTTATCCATTTATTTACCTCTCCTCCTCCAGATGCTCTGCTAGAGGATATTTCAGTTCAGCCCACCCTAAAGCTCAGCATCCTCCTACTGTACCTGTTCTCCATCCGCAGCCCTTTCTTTTCTCAATCTGTTTCCTGGCCCTCTCTGTGTGACCGGGCCCATCCAGCCACCAGGGTTGAGTTATTAATGCCCGGGGAGGCAGAGAGATGATTTCATTGCGTATTCAGGTGTGGGGATGGATAGCTTTCAGAGGCAGCCAAGGGAGTGCTGGGGAGGAGAGCCTCTGTAGAGAATAAATATACCTGTCTCCTGCTGATGCATCGGGCCACACTCACTGCAATGCAAATCAGCCACACTCATCCCCCTAACTGCCTCCACTATTACTCACCCATTTCCCACCTGGATCCCTACCAGCCAGACACTCATTCACCCCCAGACTCAGATGAGACTTTCTGTGCAGAGTGGAGGAGTTCTCAGGTACGGGCTGTCTTCCCAGCATGGTTTAGTCCCTGTTTGTTGGCGATGATATCACAGGCATCCATGCCTCATCATCGCGCCGCATTTCCCAGGTGACTTCACAGGTCCTGGTGTTCATTACCCAGCCTGACTGCCAGATAATTAAAGGCAGAGGCTGGATTTGACATTAAAGCAAAGGTTGGGAATGGTTTCTTGGAGAACACATCGCAGCTTTTGCTATCTTTGTAATAAGTGAGAGGCTGGGTTTGAAGTGTTTTGGTCTATGACTCTAAATTGGCTGTGTTTTCATTTGAACCCAGAGTATCAGTCTAAGGCTAAAGGACTGGAGTATTTTATTTCCAGGACCTCATGAGTGCGCAGCCGGTGTGTTCATCCCTCTTGTTCAAATACTTTTTTTTTTCAATTTTCCACTGAGATTGGACACGAACCTCTCTTTTACAATACCGAACACTGACGCCTAGGGTATTCACTGCCGCTGCATTTCAGTGGTTATCAAGTAAAAATAGCTGAGCAGTAGATATATAGCAGAAGATACACTGTTAATCAAATTATCAATTACCTTCAAAAAGGTCTGGAGTACCACTGCTAAAGGGTTAACTAATGTATGTGGGGGCTGTATGAGGGTAGGTGAAATAGCAGAATCCTAAATTGACTCTAAAAAATAAGTTTTAATAAATTTTACAAATAAGCAACCATCTGATTGGACTGAACAGCCACTTTGCCTGAGCAGGAAATACCGTTGAAAGCAGGAACAATGCACCTGCTTCCTTGCAGTAATAATAGAAGTTTTTCCCTTCCCTCCCAAATAGCTGCTGTGCTGTTTTTTTTTAACATGGCATAATGTCAATAATTTGATTATTAAACAAACCTGTTTTCTCTGGTAAAGTATGTCCACTCTGTTTATTGTAGTCAAGGATTGGGATGTGCAGCCATGTTTCTTTTTTTCCCCTTTAGCTCTTGCTGCACATCAGTGCAGTGCAGTGCTGAAGCCATGTGTGAGATCTTTGACTTGTCACCTTCCCACAGCACCATTAGATATATTTCTACATTACCACTACTTTGTCACTGCACTGTGCTAAAACCACATGATAAGTCTACGATAGTGCACACGGTCGACTTCTGGTTTTGACAGTTGACTAAAAAATAAGTTGATTATTGTGTGAAACCTCTACTGGTAGCCTGGAATTTCAAGGAAATTATGACAAAGGATAAGTGCAGTTATTTCCAGACTTTGATCTCCTTCCCAATTTTCCACAGAGTGGTTTTGAGTCATCTCTGCGAATATTGAGCATTTGTGCTGCAAATCAGTGAGCTGGATCAATTTATGGCAGAATTGGGTTTTTTCATATAATCCTGTTTGCCTAAAAAAATCGGGCAATGTGTGAAATGCAAAAAATACCAGAATACAACTGCTCAAAGTTAGATGGAAATGTCATCTGTTTGCACTTTGCTTCCATCTTCGCACATATGATAGCAGCAGTTGGAGGCACAACATTTACAAACTGCCTCTCCATCCTTATGCCCATACGTCGCATTCTCGTGAACGTCATATCTTCACAACCTTTAAGCAAATTTCAAAACAAATATCCACCTGGACTTAAAGATGGACTCATCAAGGGTCAAAAGTCAAAGTTCAAGGTCACAGAAAATGTTTTTGGCCATGACTCAAGAAGTCGTATGCCAATTATGACATCATTTCACACGAATGTCTAATTGCATAAAATGATAAAGTGATGACATTTTATATCCCAAAGGAAAACTCAAACCTTGAATTGTTGGCGAAGGCAAACAACCATGATGCTGTAATTCTAGTTAATTCTTTTTCACACAGCATCACTATTGTTTTGGATTTGGATTTTAGTTTTTGCATTAATGTGAAGGAGCATTAGTTTTTGCTCTGTGTCGTACATGCTGGATTCAACTAAAACAAACATTCACGTCTGTCATTGTAACTAGAAAGCTTTTGTCAATTTTTTTTCAATAAACTATACATTACAGCATTTCATATACTGTGATGTTTTACCCTCCAGGCTGCATTTCATCGATATTCTTGTAACAAACCAACCTCCTTAGATATTTATTGCTCTTTGCCCCCAGTTATTGGTGGTCAAAGGGCCCTGAAATTCCACTCATGTGCACACTCTCCCCCAATTATAACACTTGAGCTAATTCACACAAGCACTCTCACATGCAGCTTTTTACAATCTTTGTAGAGGCTTATATGACAATTTGGTGCTCAAACAAGTACTGCTAATTTACAATCTGTACAAGTACTGCCCTGTGGTGTTGGACTCTGCCGTTTTGTTCTGCTCAGTCACTAAACTGAATCTTTCAAAAGCCAGTGAAAGATTAAGTACAGTGTTTCACATCATATGATTGCCTTCTCCATGTAATGACAGATCATTCTTTTTCTTTGAAATGTTACAAAAGAAAAAGTGCACATTTTGAGATTGGACTTTGTGGTCTTGACTGTGGCTCTATAATTTAAAATATCACCTCAGATGTTATTGATACTCGGTGATAGGAGCTCAGTCGCTTCTTTGATTTCATCCTGTCCCTGTTTTGTTGTGTTTGATTTATTCAAGTGGAAAGTTGTCAGAGTAGCAGCACCTTAAATGAGCTTAGGCCGACATCCTTATGTGTAAAACATATGCAAATAAAGGGGATAAGCAGAGACTCTGGCTTTATTCACTCTGCATAGCTGACACTCTAATTAGATAGCCAGCCGGGGGGATTACACAAGTAAACAGGGAAAGAGATACCAAATCTAACACAGAGGCCTACATGTGACACTAACAAGTGATATGAGCAGAGACAGACTCACAGCTTTGATTAACTGCACATATTAAACTATGCAACATTTTTACGAATCACCGTGAAAGTGGCAGCAAATTGGAGTGTGTGGTAAACAAGTTGCCACCTTCTTTTATGTCCTTATGAAATCAAAGAGGAGCCTCTGCTTCCAATCGTGTAACACAGTATAAATTCCTCAGTATAAACCTGAAGCTGTTTTGCTTTGCAGTAAAGTCTTAGAGGCGATGTATAAATTTATTTATGGGCCGATGTGTGGTGATGCTCTTCACAGTAAACACCGAGATGAATGTTCAAACAATTCGACAAAGATCTCTTTAACCCGAGTCTGTAAATCACTCCCCATCTCCTCATCATCATCTTCAGTCCCTTCTCATCACGCTTCCTCTCTATTTCCATCACGCTTAGGTATTCCTCCAACAGCACAGTGCTGTACTGCATGCGGGGCACCACAGCGGGCTGTTTTGGCACTGCTGAGTTGTTTCAACATGTTTCTGCACGTATTGCATCCTCAAAACAAGTTTTTCCTGTCTTGTTTGTAAAGATTTGATTAATCTGTTTTTCCATTTTGCTTCCAACGACAGACACAGCATGTTCCTTCTGAAGGCTTTCCTTATACATTTAAAATGCTGACAAGCCTGGTTAGTAGATCTGACACATGGGTTGTGATGAAAAGAGAAAGCTTAAGCAGTCTCGCTTACATTTTTTATAATATTGGACCTGTGATTTGTTTGTGTTTGCTGACCAGAAATTTTGACATAAAGTAATTATATTTAAAATAAGAAAAGAGAGAATATCAAATGAACTCTACAAAGCTATATGATTAAAATGGAGTTGAATTTATAGCAGGGTGTAACAGCAAAAACAACAGATCAAACTGTGGAACATGTTTTAACCTCGGCCACAAAATCTTGGCAGTGTCTGACTTTGCATTGGTCACTGCACTGAATTATGCCTTAATTATTCAAGTAAAAAAATGGCCACTGACACCTTACACACCCATTGGTCTCCAGGAGGAGCTGAGGCGGTGAGGAGGGAGTGTGTTTGTCATGATAGATGAGCTGGATCTCCCCCTCCTGGTGCGTTGTGAGGAGATGACATTCGCGGGAAGCGCTGGCCTCGCAATCTGGCTTCCTTCTTCTGGATGATGAGACTTTTGTAGGGAGGAGTCTGCAGGCTTCATTTACCAAAGCAGTGGGGAATAATATAGTGGCAGCGTTTGGATGTGTCAGGTCCCATATCTCTGGCTGTTCTATTAGAAATAGACCCCAGTGTGGGACAATTAACCCCTGGCCTCAGCAGCAGATCTGTGCAGTAACAGCCCAGTACGGGACAATAAATCAGACCTAGAGGGAGAAACCTACACTCCCTCCCCTGCTGGTTGGCTGCTGCTATCACCCAGTGTGCCCGGCTTACATGATGGTAGATATGCTCCGGTGTTATCGTATAATCACTGCAGGTGGAAGAGTGATGCAATAGGTTGGCTGGGGACACTCTGAGTGCGTTTTTACTGCAGTAACTACAAAGTGTTGAAAAAGTGTAACACCTCGGAGTAACTGTAAAATTGTTTAACCAAAGACATCAAGTTGGCTCATTTTCTTTGTTTTCTCATATTGCCTTTTTTTTTTTCACTGCAAGGCATGACAGAAGTTTTTATTCATATTAATAATTACCTGCTGGATGTTTGCTGGTTGTTTCAAGTAAAGTAAGAGGCCGGTGTCTGTAGCTTCGCTTCTAACAAATATGGATGGTGTTTCTTCCTCAAATTTTTAACATATTCACTGATTAAGTAGCACCGTGTCTGTTTAAAACTAACAGGTTTTTTTTCTAATTATCACACCACTGGTGACGTTCTGTGATACATTTCATTTTCTACAGCTGCATCACAATTAAAAGCCTGCAACTGTTTCAGTGGTGGAAAGCTAATATAGAGCAGCAGCAGGAGATGTTTGTTTTACATCAGCTGTTACATGAAAGGCCAGTGTGTAGAATTCAGTGACATCTTGTGGTGAAGTAACAGATTGCTCACAAATGAAAACAAATAGTTTCCGCTGTACTTCCTTTTCAGCCATGGAGGAGAGACTATGGTGGAATGAAACTTGCGAAAAAAAAAACAAACTTGCGTTTGTCCTTTCTGGGCAATCGTAGAAACATGGCGGTACAACAGGATGGCTCTGTAGAGGCAAACAGCTACTTCTGTAGATATAGAGACCTCATGCGGAGTAATGAAAACACAATAGCTCTTATTTCCCAGTGATTATACACTAATAAAAGACAACTTTTAAATATTATATTCCACATTTGCCATATTCTACAAATAGATCCCGCTGAATCCTACACACTGGACCTTTAACACAGCTCCAGTGCAGCTGTAGGGAAGTGATGGAAAGTAAAATAAGGCTGGTATGTAGGAGAGAAATAAAATTTCAAACCACAGACACTCTTCAAAAGTAAAAGGAGCTTTATCCTGTTGTCAACATAGCTACACTGAGCCGACAAGTTTAACATGCTGCTGATTTGGGGAATATTAACTATTTGGTTTCCATCCACACTTCTATCGAGCGGAGCACTTCAGGGCGTGCCAGTTATCCCCTGCAGCTAAATGCATGTATTCATGGACTGATGCAGCATGGTGCAATATATATGTGGCGCTTGAGGAAAACATCCAAAAAATGAAAGCTGGGTCGAACCTCAATTCTTTTGATCTTTAGCCAAAATGTGTTTGTGTTATAGATTATAGAGAGCCATCATATGCCAAAAGTTGGCACTGAATGCTTATTCTTTTACCACATTTTTATTTATTTTCTTTTAAATCAAACAGAAAAATGTATTCTGTTTCTCATTTATTTATTTTCAACACAGTTTTTTTAAGAACAACTGTATGCACCAATGCAATTTTGGCATATTTTGTAATTTTTATGAAATGTTTTTATTTTCGGATATTCACGGATACTTTTGGCAGCGGATAATCTCCATCAGTAGCCAGTTTTTTTCATACTCTTTCTTGTGCCTTGCATTTTATTTGGCCTGTAGCAAACCAAAGAAGTCCAGCAATCTCAATAACGTGTTAATGACTTGAAGCTGTGGCTGTCCCATGCTTCAGTTGTAAAAAGAGAATAATGACTCCTCACCACCGCGAGGTCGACTGTGGTTTTGTCTGCAGCCTGTCATATTGAGACCATTTGTTTAATGGCAGATTAGAGAAAAGAATGAGCAGCAATAAAACTGCAGACCACTAGGGTCACCTTCAGGACCTGCTCGTGGTTATTCCTATCATTAGCATGTCGCATCTCGTGCTGCCCAGCTCCAATTATCCCTGACACAGGCTCTGGTCTTATGACGAGAGGTTCAAACTGCCCACTGTTGGACTGCAGCTCTCACACTGATGGACTAATGTGAAATATGGCAACAGATGCAGAGCGCAATGACTGAAACACATTATTCAGGACCCAAGGGCCATTAAAGCCATAGCTATTAAATATAATTTGAAAAAATTAGCTTTTTGGCGCATGGAATAGCAGGTTGTGAGGTATTATGATAATCACTACAATCCCCAGGGTGCCTGCTTTCCCCAAATGTTATTACTATGCGTATGCCTTTGTGAATGGGTTTCGGGATATGTAGTCTTGTTTGTGAATGCTTTATAGGAAGGGTAATTCTCCTCAGGTGCATGGGCAATAATTGCTTTTGCCGGGGTTTTTGCTCTTTTGTGTGGCTGTGAAGTAATTATAGCTCATTGCTTGATATGTTGTTGGTTTGAGAGAATTTGGGCATATTGCACGCATTTCATCACAGCACAGAATTGTCACACACGCACACCACAGTGAATAAGGCGGGCTATTTAACTGACATTCATGCTGATTTTGAACATGTAGACCAAACTCATGGTTACAGGTATTGTTGAGTTATGAGTAGAATTTCCCCTTAATCAATTAATTGATTAATCTAACCATTTTTTGTATGCAGTCTATCAACCCAACCACTGATTTCCCAATTACTCCTAAGTATTTTCAATAATTAAACATCAAAACTTAATAAACCTTCTCTGGCAGATGTCTAATCCCTTAAATACCCAGTCTTAAATTCAAAAAGACTGCTGTGACAAACTGATGACACACAAACAAAAACAAATGTTTGTATTGCTTTTCTAATAGGCACACTCCCTTAACTTAATGGAGTCTCAGCACCTCAACCTAAACCTAACCATAACAACTAAATGCCTAAATCTAACCCACATTAAGCTTTATTCAAACCTCATTCTAATCTCAGCCCGAAAATAAACTCTTTACTCTCAAAAAGCAGTCTGGACCCTGGGGACCTTAGTTTGTTTCATATAGTCACATGAGGTCCCCAGGGATTGGTTTGTTGTCAGGTTAGAGTCCCCACCAGGCTCTAAAAACAAACACACACACACACACACACACACACACACTTACACAGACACACACTCACATCATCTCCGGTCGGCTGAAATAACAACATCCACAGACTGTAACAGTCTGTAGTATTAGTCTGAGCCATGTTCTCACTCATATACAGCTGCTTGAGTAATCATAAAAATATTAAACAGTGGAATAAGAACATTAGATTGAATGGGTTCTTACATTATGTTTCTAGAACAGCAACATTAAAAAATAATTTTAAACAAAGATACATTTAGAAAATCAAGTTTGAAGTGATTTATGCTAACAGAGACATGTGTATTAATCATCCTAATGTAACTTGCTTGGGTGGGGACAGAGCTTAAGCAGGACTTAAGGTGCTGTCTTGCTGCTGTCTTGACAGGCGCTCTTTGATGCTTTTCCCTTCAAGTTCTCGTGCACAGCAGTTGCACTGCTGTGAAAAGCCATTTTTAATTTGCAGAGCTTACAGAGGACCATAATCTTGGCTCTCTGTCTCAAATATTCTCAAATATTCCCACACATCAGATGACAGTCAGTACGGTTTTTAGCTGCAGCTCATGTTCTGGGGGAGTTGTTTCTACTTTTACTTCATTGTTTAGGACACGCTGATACACATCTTGCGGATTGACAAATATTCCTCATTAATAGCATCTAGTACATTGATTAGTCACCTGCCACACTAGAAATAAGTTGACCAGCTCGTGTTATATGCTCATGAAAAAAAGTTTGAAGATGACTTCTGTGTCTGTTTTGGGTAATGAAATCTGAAAGTCAGCACTGTCTGAAAAAATGGACATTTGTCTTTGTACAGTCATCCAGTAATGTGGAATTGAATCGTCCAACACTTATCCAACCAATGAATAACCTCAGCATATGGAGTTACTCTGTTTATCTATTATTTGAGTAAAAATGTATTTCTTGTGTAACCTTTTATTGCTGGAGCTGAGCAGCATCAGGTCTGTGATAGAGGAGACTTCCAAAGCCTGAATGTTTCAGTTGCGCTGGTGTGTTCACATCAATAATAAACACAGGTCACTGCTTTGGTCTGAAAGGGCAGAGAGGTGGTCAGTTGGACTACAGTGCACATTTCATTGCGGCTGGCTGCCTAGATTGGTTCAAATGTACATTTAGTGCAGAATGAAGGCATTTTGGATGTACAGTATGATTTTTCTCTCTGTTAACATAAGAAGATAAAAAAATAAAAAATAAAAAAAGCCCAAATAAAATATATAAAAAATAGAAAAAGCCCACACAAAATTTTGATGCACTTTAACCACCAGTTTGTTATATTTAAGAAATATTGACTTAGTCCAAGTTAGTAAATATCTTTGGGTTTGGTATTGATATTCAGTCAAAACTTTTGAGTTTAAAAAATGACAGATGAATCAATAATGAAAACTGTACTTGGTTGAAGCCTGAGGTCAGTGCTGTTTATTTTTTCTCCCTAAATGTTTTTACCTCTGTCTACATCTTAATATCTGAGCTCTAAAGCCTTGAATGTTCTTTTCAGTAAAGGTTGTTTTTTTGCCATTTTTCAGCGGCAGGCTGCACATTTGAAGAGGATTCAGACCCTAATCTGTGTGACTTCACCCAGGGGGAGGAGGATGACTTTGATTGGCTGCTGTTTCGGACGTACTCTTCACCTTATGCCAGCTCTGACCTCCTGCGGGGTGAGTGGTCGTTTGTTCTACACTTCTGTGTTCTGTATAAATCCTAAAGTAAAGACCAATTCACACCCATGAACTCACGGCTGGATTAAACCTCTTTAAAATGCTGCAGAGAAAAGTTGCAATAGTTTAAACTCCCCTTTCTCAGCTGGAAACAAACTGGCAGAATGAGTTGGTCAGTTTGCCAGTTATCAGCTGTCTGGTTTAAAAAAAAACCATTTCAGCATGTGCCTTAATGCAAAATGCCAAGTTGCTTTCACAGGTAGTTTGAAAGCAGAACTTCCCTCTTGTAAATTTGTATCCCTGGCAACAAAAGGGGTCCC
The DNA here is from genome assembly GCA_029814665.1 of Acanthurus lineatus. NCBI lineage: Eukaryota > Metazoa > Chordata > Actinopteri > Acanthuriformes > Acanthuridae > Acanthurus > Acanthurus lineatus. The sequence continues at coordinate 14,563,013 of JAPZDV010000025.1, forward strand.
CTCGGGAGAAATTAATGATTTTAAATGGAAGAATATTTCTGTGTCCTTTGTGTGAAACAGCAAAGAGGAGAGTGCCTATTTTCCTGAATTAACACAGTAAATGTCATGTTGGTTAAGTTTTACAGATGATACTGTGATGTCCCTTTTTCATTATGCAGCATAAAGGAGCGCTTCAGAAAACTGAAAGAAAAACACAGCAGTAAAGCATCGTTGCTGTGTAAATGATACACCTCTCATCTAGTCACACAGCCTCAAACTCGCAGGTTTTGTAATGTTGCAGACAACATCCTTTTGCATAAAGTTTCAACTCGTTACGAATCCCTGGTGCAAATTTGCCCAGAGATCATGAGGCAAAAGACAATAGGCTATTTTGAGACATGCCAGCAATTAGTTTGTGCTTCTGTTTCTTTTTTAAATTGTCTGAAAAATAAATGAAGATTTGTTTGTGTCACTGCCGCTGACATTTTTAAAAAAGTGTGACTATTTGCAAATCAGCTTTTACAGATGTCCAGCGTCCATTATGCATCAGCTCTAATGAAGCACTCACCCCAGTTTTGTCTGCTTCCCGCCAACCCCAAGGATAATTTTATGTTAACCAGCCTCACAGGACTAATGGAAGCCAGCATTTTCCTGCCATCATCCTCTCTATTGGTGGTTGCCAGAGGGAGATGGCATGCATAGTTTATAAGGCGCTCCTCCATCTCTGCATTAACAAATACCTACAGGGATCTGACAAAGAGAAGAGTGCTGTTTCAGCTTCTCAGCAGAAATATCAGTAGCGGCAGTGAGCTCTCTGCTGGAGTGCTTCGACTGTGGAAACTTGCAATAAGATTAAGAAACAGACATCCCTTGTGTATAACCAATCAATCCATCATATGATAATGAGAATTCAACCAATTGATGACAAAAGCGCACTTTTTATTGTTCACTGTATATGAGAGAGTGAAAAAGACCTTTGAAGTTCAATGGCATTAGCAATTTTATGAGCTTGAAAGAAAGGTCCAACATTTGACAGCAGGAGAGACAGTTAATGCGGCAGATATGAAGATAGATGAGCCAGGGCAAATATGTGTGAAGATGACAAGATAGGATACAATCAGATACAGTGGATCATTCAAAAAGAATTAATCATAGGCCTCAGGGAATACACCATCCTTTTGGGAAATATCGACTTAAGCAGCCTTTGAAAATGGTCAAAATCCTCCTGCAGGGATACATGGGATTATTTCTAAGAGATGTGTACTTGTAATATTTACTTATAGGACTCATATTCCTCCTGGTTTGCTAGAATTCTTAACTTGATAAATCCTAAATTTTATCCTAAACTCTGAAACTAAATCCTTATTCCGCTCCTCATCATCAGCATTCGAGTGAGAATCTGCCTGCAGCCACCAGCTAATTCACGCAGGCTATGAGATAATTAATACTTTTCCCTCTGGGTTTAATTAAAACTTACTGCCATGGCATTTAAAGTGTTCTGGGGCCTTCAGTGGAACAGACTGGCACAGGTGGAATGAGGCAGGTACTGTAACCTGCACACGACGAGACAGCTCAGAGCATCAACTCTGGATTGATCAGGTCTGATAAGCGGGAGACAAATTCTGTTTAATTTATTATCTGCTCATCCTTCAGCCCCACACCAGAAGCAATGTATTACTCATGTTCTTCGTCTGATTGGCGTCATTTTTACAGTGACGGCAGAGTGGCTTCATTGGTTATGCCATGACATTTTCGCCGTGCTATTTAATGTGGACGACCTCTTTGCAGAGACTGGCACAGAAGATGCTTTTCCTTTTTTTTTCTCCCCTTCTCTCTGACTTAATCCCTCCGTGTTGACTTCTAGCCATGTATCACATTGGGCAACCAAGGTGAGGGGATAACAAGAGTTTATGAGATAAGGCTATTTACATTGGACCACTATTAACTTTGTGGGGCTGAGAAACTGGTGTCGAGGGAAGATTAGTAAACACAGCTGAGATAGCAGCAGCTTGTGGCTCCCAGGAGAAATTAGAGACTACCGTTCCCATGAAGAGAAAATAGTCTTGAAAAAAACAAAGGAAGATAAAATGTGGTGAGATCTTAATAAGAATGGCCCATTTTTATCACATTTTTTTTTTATTTTGAATTAGATCGGAGACGTCTGGTTGCTATTGATAATCTACAGTTCTCTTGCTGTTTTAATGAACGAATCAAGCTTGCAGGATGATGACCTTGCAAAGAGGAGTCTGTTTGCATGTCAAGTCCCTCATTTTCTAAAAGGCTGATTCCTCAGCTTGAAAAGTTATTTGTCAGCTGCAATACCTATCACAGTATGTAGGTTTGGGCGGCCTTAAGGGAAAAAAATATATTTAGACGTTAACAAGCTTAAAAACATCTTATGGCAATGTATCCTGCTTTCTTTTTTCACCTTGTTACATTTATAAGTGTTGCAATTGTTTTGAAAAAAAACAATCAAAACATATGGGATGTGATGTCCGGATGTTTCCAGGGTGAAGATTGAAAGCAGAACTGTTAAAGGTCTTAGAAATCAACAGTAAACATCAAGTTCCCCTCAGCCCATTAGAGGCAAATTGAAGGAGGCAGAGATGACAATAGTGACAGTAGCTTCAGCTGGCAGCTACAGCTTGAATGAATGAACAGCACATGCACCTGCTGCAGCTGGTAGCTTTCATGATACGACACCATCTTCAGTATCATATTTTAATTTAATTACAGAATTTTTAACATTTATGACGGGAATCAACTGACTAATTTGAAGATATCACTCTCTACCGGTAGAAATACAGGAGTGACAACCTCAGTCACTATTCAGACTCAGTCACACCCCCCACCCCCCACCCCCCGCCCCATCCACCCAAACACACGCACTGTTTTGCATGTGTTTAAGAGCCAGAAAAACAAAAAGACCAAAAACAACTTTGGGCATTCCTGTTTGTTTTATCAGAAGAACTGTGAAGATCTGAAGATAAGGAAAGTTCGTTTGATGACACCTTAAAAAATAAAAGCCTTGTTTAAGGCTTATTCAGTCTTACACACAAGAATACAACACACAGAGTTGCCTTTCTTCCCTATTGAACAATGCGCAGAGGTGGAAAAAGGACTGAAAACTCTGAAGCACCCGTCTGCACATTAGTGACAACAGAAGAAAGCAGGAATTCTTTGGCCTCATGTTGAGTGAAAACAGGCTTTCACACACACTGTTAATGCAAAGTCAGTTGTCTTTACAAATAAAATAACATTCATATTGACATAATATTGCCTTTTAGCCATTGGAAATCATAATCCCACAGCCATTTAGGCAAACAATTATGCTGTAAAGTTTCTGATCAGGAACAGTGACAGGTTGTAGAAAAATATTTTAGAAATCTAAACAGGAGTGTAAATTTTAGTTTGCCTTCATTTAAGCAGAAGAACCTGATATATACCAAACTGAATCTACATAAAATGTATTTCTGACATATTTAGCTGTTACTGTTGTTAAGACACTTAGTTTTCTGTTTTGGTAACCTGTTCAATGACAAGTCACTGCAAGCAAATGACATGGCTGCAGTGAAGCCAAACCATTACATCACCTTTCACTATGAGCCAATGGAAGTAGAAAACATGTTGGTTTTGGCTCCAGTTCTTATGTTACTTTATGGTGTTTACATGGTTTATTATTAAAGGTAGGCCTGCTCAATTTATGTGAACTATTAATATCAAAACACCCTCTTCTCCCAGTGGTCTCTCTTTTTGGAAATGTTGTTAAACTAAACTCCATTTTAAGTAGGTGTTTTATTGTGGGTTATATAAATGTTCTTAACTGAAATCATTTAGTTTAGCCATACTAAGACTCTTCCCCATTCTCTACAATCAACAGGCACAATCTGTGCACATTATGTCCTCAGCGACATTATTACCTAACTATTAACAGACAAACTCATATTGACGGGTCACATAAGTCACCATTTTCTCTCTGTAGATTTCCAGAATCCACAAATCTCTTCTTTCTCTGTCCTGCTCTTTGAGGAAGCAAAGAAACATGTGAACTAGGTTTTTTAGTTATCTGACATGCAAAATGCAACAAAGGCTGCTTTTCACCATGTTGTCTCTTTAAAAAAATTGTCCCCAACACTTATTTAGTTCTTGTTTTTTACTAAAATGGGAGTATTGTTGTTATGAGGACAGGGAAGTGACTGTGCTCATTTATCTGCTGGGCAACTGGCCATTAAAAAGTGCCACTCAAAAGCATTTTTGGTTCCTGAAACTCTGGCTGAAAAACTTATTTTTAAACCCAGGCCTATCATGTTCATAATACAGCTACAGTGTTCTTTAAATGGTTTCTTTGCCCCAGCAAAAGTTCTAGTGGCGATGGAAGCATAACAAAACACCACCACCAGTGGCTCACTTGAAAAAGCAAAACACCTCAATTTGTAATCTCCTTGAGTATCACAAACTAACTGTCATCTACCTGAGAGTGGATTTTATCCTTTAAAAGAGTGCTTCACTGCTTAACATTACATTCAGATTAAATTCTCAGACTCAGGATGAATGTTAAAAAAAGGGAGCCAAATTATGCAGCAGAACTAGAGATATAGTCTCTTTTTGTTTTATGTTTCTTCTTCCTTACCCACAGTACAACTGGCTTGCCACCAGTTTGGTCACAGATTTGGGTCTGTTGTGCTAGAGGTGGCTGATGTAGCCTCATGCCCCAGCTGACATCATCAAATGACATCACTTGAGGCAATGAATTCACAGAGCCTTCAACCCTTCAACCCTCTGTGCAAAGTGTTTGTTCTTGCTGAAGTGCCACTGATCACACAAACCTCGCTCAGTTGTCCACCTCAGCAGCCATAAAAAAACTATCTCTTGGATGTGCACAAATTGGGGCTTTAGTTTCCAGCTGAGTCATACAGAAATTCTCTGGCAGTGCTGAAACAGAGCGTTGAAATATGATTTTTCTCCCCATGTGTTGCATGCTAATCTTTCAAATCCCCCTCTCTCCCTTTCCTTTCCCTCGCTGTCCAGTGGCACACATACAGTGAAGGTAACCCTCTGCTGCAGGCTAGTATCCAGCTCCATCTGTGTATTTGTATATCACATTGAAACAAGCTACAAAGTCAATCGATTGTTTTTTTATTATGCTCATATAAAAGATCCTTAAACAAAATGCCCACAGGCATTTTGAATGGACTCTTATGTTGGATGGGACCTCATGAAGGTTAAGATTTACATGAAGCATGGCTTTGAGCAGTGTTTTGGGGTCAGAGTATGGTCAAACGGCACATGCTGTGGCAGCAGGCTCAATGTAATGACCTTAACAGAGCTAATTCATACAGTAAAACACACAGACAGTCCTCCATCTGTATCTCCCGCATCCACTATCAGTCGGCCATGGAGGACAATGTCATATCTTCTAGCCTTTATTATCTGTCACCTCTCACCCCTGCCTGGCCTCAAGCACACATCGCAGACCAGCTGCACATGGGTGCATGTGTGTCATTGACAGCGACCCGAGATCCATCCACGTCTGTGAAAGGATGAGGCAGAGCGAGGAAACAGATACATCTGCTGTAGGAGACATGTTGTTATCAGAGGTGACCAGCCATCCTCCTGGTTTAATACTCTATTACACTGCCCTCCTCCACCCTTCTCTGCTGGCAGTCTGCTTTCACTGTATATATAGTTTATATTATCCCATTTATTGTAGACTCAAAATTCAGTTAGTTTTGCTTTTGTAAGTGTGCATTTTTAGACAGATGCACTTTATAGCTTGTACATTTGCTGCCTGGGAAAAGTGCTTGATATATATATCATGCAGACTTTTTTTGAATAAGGACAAACTATTTATTTGAGTCTTCTTGTAATGTATTTAACAACACATTTATATTCACTTAGGTAGATGGTAGCTGCATGTGTTGTAGATACAGGGCCTACATCTATCTGTGCATCAGATTTTAAAAGTCCAATAGTATGGAAATTTGTTACAGTTTTTTAAATTTCCATCAAGCATTGCAACGTTGATTAAAACAGTGTCTTCTTCAAATTATAGTGCTGGCTTTTTTTGTGATTGAGTAGAAGCACAATTACAATTTTTTCCTTTTGTAGACATAAATATATTCAGATAGCTTTTAGCTATAGATTTATATGTATTTATTAATATAGTCATTTGTCTGTTATGAAAAACAATTAGGAGTTTTGCTTTAATTCTAGATATTTATGGAAAAGTATTTTGATTAAACTGCTCTAGTTTTCAATTGAAACATAAATTGTTAATATACTGATTTAGAGATATACTTGACATTAATTTTAAAACAATTATATTTAGATTTAACTTAATATAAACATTTAGACATCTGCATAGTCATCCTGTTATTGCTCCAATGACAAATTAAAACAAATTAGCAATAATGATAGTTGACTGCTCAGGGCTGTAGCTGCTTACGCATATGTTCATGTTAGCTTCACAAACTGACAGTAAAATCTGCTTTATCTTGAGTCTCACTAGCTTCATTTCAAAGTTTTGACACATAAAACGATGATATGATTTGCTTAAATGTTTAAATGACAGATTCTAACAGCTCCACAGCTATTGCTCATTCACGGTTGACAGCTGTCGTGCTAGCTGCTAGCTAAGAAGTGAGGCAATTAGCACCAGCAGTTAAAAGACTGTGGCTATCAATTAGAGAGAAAACAATGCTTGACCAAAATTTAGAGAGCACAGATTGCAGAAATAAATCATAAAAGACAGTTGCATAAAAAACTCAAAGCTTTATGTTAATTAGCCACAGCTGAGTAGCTAAATTTGCTGCCAAAATTCGTCAGTTTAACAAGGAAAATTCACTTGATTAAGACAGCATTAATGGTGAAAGTTATAGTGCAAAAACAAATACTTTGTGTTAGATTATTTTTCAACACTCTTCAAATTTTAATTTGGATGTAAATTCAGCCCTGAGTAATTTTTTTTTGTCTGGGCATGTCAAAGGACAAAATAAATAGAAGCCAGAGCTACTCAGCATTGTAATATTCATCAAGGTGAGGAAGAAAGATATATTTCTGTTGTTCATGTTTTAAAAACAAAATACCGAAGACCTGAAGGGCAAGCAGATATGGAGCTCGAAGTCATGGTTGAATAAATCATAATAAAAAGTCATCTAATGGCTTAAGCAATGTATCAGCTTTTATGTGAAAGCTTGACTTGAAGGCCAAAACTGTGCGATGAAGAATGAAATTAAAGATGAGATAAAGTGGTCTGTTGTTTATTTTCAGGGATGGTATTGTATCTTGTTTATGAAGAGCGGAGGAACCTTTTTAACATCCTCTTCCTAGGGAACTTTATTTATCTTTTAACTTGGGTTACAGAGGACAATCATTCCTTTAAAGAGTGTTATAATGGTCTGGTTATGGCTGATGGGTGTGCAAAGGTTTGTTTCAGCCAAACGTTCCACCAGCTGATCTCACTAATTAGCACACCTTCAGTCAGAGAGGGAGCACTAATTAATGAAATCAGCAGCTGTAATATTTGGTGGGAATGAAAACCTGCAGAGTCTTCCATGGCTCAGCACTGGACACCAGTGGCTCACGGGGATAATTGCTTGTGTCTCATTACTTCAAGGCAAAAAGGTTATATTTATTGATCACCAATGCATTATATAAATGTTCTAGTTTATCTTTTTAAAGTATTTCAGAAATGCCTGTAACACACGGGAGCTTTTAAAATACAACAAATTCATTAAATTACTTTTAAAGGAAGTTGAGTTCAGCTCCCATCTCAACAAGCTGAACAGGAATCATTTATGTGAATTTTAGACACATTTGGAAATGGCTTCCAGAGCAGACTTTGTGCCCATCTCTGAAGCTGCAGTCTGCGACCATTTTCTTTTGTTCCCTTTGTTTTGCTCACCCACGCACAGACACCCAGGTGATAGCTAGGCATGGTAATGCAGCGCCCTTTTGGCTGTAGTTTCCATCTAATTAGTGTCGCTTTAGAGGGACAGCTAGAGGGCTTTATATGCGTAAGGTTGCCGGTTTAACAACATAATTGGGGCTCAGGAAGCATACTCGGATTGTAGCCAAATAGACTTGCTAGGTGAATCACCTTAACTCAGGTGAGATGAAGTGGCCAGTCACTGGAAGTATAATTGTTCAGCTCATGAGAAAGGCCATGTGTGACAACAGCAATCAAGCTGAAGTATCTTTGCTGCATAAATTGGGAATTTTGCATTGTGTTTTCTCATAATTGGCCCTTTTTCACATGCTTGCCTAGCTGGAGATTTACTGTTTACCATGCTCTTTAAACAACTTCAATCCCGTTTGGAGGGGAATGAAAAGTAAAGCAAGCTGAACAGGAGGGTTATAACATTAGCATAGTGAAGCTGTTTTTGTATTTTCTGTTGGAGGAAATACCTGTAACTTCAATGAAAGTGATTCTTCACAATAACATGAACTTTCACTAGTGCTTGTAGAGTGGAAAATACTCAGAGCCCTTCGTTTATTAAATCTTTGTAAACCTCTTTAGATAAAATCTGACAAGAGTTTACAGCCATGCTGCTGGCTCTGTAAAGCTTCACTAGCCAAATACCCATATGCTGATTTTTACCAGGTTGATTTCAACCTCTTAGAGACTGTTGGCATGACAATGGTAATGGCATATAAAAAGTAAGGTTATATTGCGGTTTGGCCTTTAGAGCTGAAATGCACCTGCCGTGACAGTCATCTTTTGAGAACACCACCCTCACTGTCCCTGTGTAAACTGGCATTTGCAATTCTTGTAAACGCAGAGCATATATTATTATAAGGCAATAATTCAATGATAGCATGGTTATATTGGCAAATTAATGCAAACCACTAAGTATAGCTGAGGCCCACTGAAATTTTATTAGTTTTACAGATATTTGGTTGTGTACTATTGGACTGATTGAAATTTTGTTCTGATGGTGACGCTGGGTGAAAGGTCAGGAAATCTTCAAAATCTATCCTGAGAATGACAGGATTTTTTGCATACAGCAGTTGTCAAGACTTGTTGATGTATTATGGCTTTAAAAAGATGAAGATCAGCAAAATTATGAAGATTCATCTTTATGGAAAACATGACTATTTGTCCAGAATTTCACATTTTCCATCCAGGACTCATTGATACGTGAAATGAAAAAGTGAAAATGTTCACTTTGTGGTGGCACTGATGCCTTGGGATCAATAGAAACTATGAATGGATTTTTTTCTGCCAATCATGTAAATAATTGTTAAGATATTGCAGTCTGCACAAAGAGGTGGATTAAATGACTCATAGAAAAATGTTTCCATCTGTAGGGCCTCATGCTGCTCAAAAATATGACAACAAGATAATGTTTCAGTCATTATTGGCAAAACACAAATGTGTTAAGAACTACAAAGCATCTCCAACTCCCATTTTGGTGCGTTTATTTCTTAACTGCCACCATTAAAAGAATAATAAATATTTCTTTCGACTTCTAATGTGTGTTCAGCCAATATTGATCTGCAAAGTAAGTGTTAGCTCAGAGTTTTGGTCACACAGATGCTCACAAAACTGTCCCCAGTCTTCACTTAAACTCTTAATCCAACTAAGGCTCTCTGTTACTTTTTTTAAATGCAAAAGAGTAACAGAATTAAAACATCTCTGTGGCTCAAATGTGAACACTTGAATTAAGTTTAAAGTCATTTTACTTGTGCCTGCTGGCTTTGAATGTGTTCTCCACATATTTGAAGTTTCCTTTCTTCTTTTGATATCCCCCCTCTGTTCTCCTAATCACACATTCCCTCTTTGGTGATCATGAGATTGGAGTATACTTCGGATGTGTGGCTGGGCTGGATAGTTTTAGTATGTGTACTTAGATATTTCCCAACCTCTGTGCACTTCACTGCTCCTCTGGGCCCACACTTTGCTCCAGCTCGCTCTGAATTTTCACAGATCATAGGCTTGTGGGCCCTGGTAAGCTGTGTGAAACCAGAACAGATAGATTCAGGGTATTTCTTAAAATTCTGTTTGTATATAGGCCTGCATTTAGCTTTTTCAATACACATGAAATAGAGATGGTGGAGGAAATGTGCAGATAAGTAAAAGTTCTGCAATTATATCCACAACATCTCATTCATGACCTGTTCTTGGCTACGCTGGTTTTTAGTAACGAGAAAGGAGAAAGAGATAGAGGAAGTGACTTTTATTGAGTACAAGCCGTATGAAGAGTTATTACTGTAATAATGTTGCATTCATTTTTAATAATGTTCACATTTTTGACAGCTCTCATGGTTAAGACTCTCAAAGATGATAGGACAAATTATCACTTCTTTTCATACTGTCTACCATTATATATGTTTTTTGCATTTAATCATCAACTAAACAACTTAAAATGTGTCAGCAGGCTAAGTGTGTGCATTGATTAATTGCTACTTCATCTTTAAAACACTTTTCCCCAACCATCAGCAGTCCTTGACCATGTTATATTTCCTTCCTATGCGCTTGATGCATTTCATGCCAGAGAAATAAACAGTTTTATGTGAACTTGAAAGAAAAAAGTTGGTATTAAGAGTAGTTTTGTTGATTTCTAAATTGTCATCTCTGGGTTGGTTTTGACTCCACATGATTAAGTCAGTGTAATCAAGTCTCGTGCAGATGATGTAACTGTGGATGTTGTTGGGTCTTTGTGATGTGTTGTGTTCTGCTGTTGAGCTGTTTCCATAGTTTGCTTTGGCTTATTTTCTACAGTTTTATCACTCATTACAGCAGTTTTGATTAATTTTATATGAGACTGTGCCCCCTAGATAAACGTAAATGTTTAAATACAGAATTGATATGTTTCTCATAAAGCTGTAATCAGTAAACACGGCTTTAATGAACCAAACTGGCCGAATTTCCCATCTTATTATTTAACACAAATAGCAGAGTAGACAGCCACTGGACTTTTTACAGCCCTGGGAACTCATTCATTTATTTAATTATCCTTATTTTAGCCAGTAAGGTCCCATTGTGATACAAACCTTTCTTTTACAGAGACACAGTTTCACATGTTAGAAAACAAAACACAAGTTACACACGAGAAACAGTAAAATAAAAGAAAGGCCTTGCCAACAATGTCCAAAACACATTCCACATCAAGTTCCTTCAGGGCCATTTGTAAAAGATCTTTATAGTTATTCAAAGAAGCGAGTACCTCTAAAGTAATGGTTTTTTGCAGTTCATTCTATGCCCACAGTGCATGAAAAGAAAAAGCAGTTTTACCTAGCTCTGAGTGCACCCAGGGGACATTTAAGGGAGTCTGATTAGAATTCCTCTAAATGCGCTGTAGTTACTTGCATGAAATGATAAGAGACTAGAAAAACAAGTAGGTGGTTTATCTAACAGTGTCTTGGTAATAAATAGAAAGATATGTGTTTTCTTCTCCTGATACATGATCCATGTGAAATGCAGTGACTAGTGTGAAAACCTGCACGAATTACAAAACACAGTGCAGCATGATATGCAAAATCTAGCTTTTTAAGCAGGGACCAAATTGCTTGCATTTTAATCTCATCACCATAGTCCATCACAGAACGAGCTTTACACACTTTTCTTTCTGGCCTCGCATGGGAAGCATTTTTTAAGCCCAGTTTTGTCCAAAGCTTTTTTAATAGATTATTAATCTGCACATTAAAAAAAAAAATCATCAAAACATAAGCCCATGTATCTGTATGATGTGACTCTTTCTTCACATGTATCTTCTAGTGTAAAGAAAGTGGGATCAGCTGCCCTTAAAGTGAAGATGAGCGAAGGTCAGAAGTTTTAGTTTTGACAATGAAAGTTGGAACAATTAAGAGGCTTAAAATTTTTTTAAAACATGTCCGTAGGTAGCTCCAGTTTCAAAATGAAAAATCATTTTCATGGCCTTCACTCAGGAGCATAATCCAATGGCTTGTTAATGATAAAAGCCTATTTTTCTTTTTTGTTTAAACATAGTTCAAGATTTTCACAGGATTGCTCTATATTGACATTATTTTTCACAGTTTGATTTTGTTAATTAAAAATGGGCTGCTTCAGCACTGGCTTAGTGCATGTGCTCGCCTTCGCTGACAAAGAAGACAGGCTACAGTTAACAGAGTGGAAACATCCATATGGCGGTGCAGAGGAAACCAGAGAAAGGCATATAAGGGCATGTAAGGGAGAGCAGAGCATGTCATCCTGCAGAATGGTGAGGGTAGACCCACACGTATAGAGGCTTTATTAGCAGACATGAAGTGTTTCAAGAGAAAATTCTACTTGGAACAATGTTGTTGTCACTTACGTCAAAGTGCAGTAGTTTTTTTTTTAATAAAAACAAGTGAGTTCAAAACCTGAGTTTATTAAAATTCTGGAGAGCAACAGGCCCTTATAACACTAATCTCATTTCTCTATGGGATCATAACATTGCACTTATTATTGCCAACTTGATGACTTGCTTTTTGAATGACATTACTCTGCAGCATATGCTTTATTTCCACTGTTAGGCCGACTGCACTTCTAAGGGGTAATAAAATGTTGTAGTGTTCTCCTGCGGGAGTGTGCAGTAACCAACATCTGCTTATAAATGCGGTGCCCTGTGTCCCTCAGGGACCCTAATTCATGCTTCAGAGGCCCCACTGGGAAAACTGGTTGTGCTTTGAAAGACTCACAAAGTGACTTCGGCTGTGCAACAGCTCTTACAAAGCATCAATATAACCATGAACTCACACTTTAAATTTCACAACCATAAAGCACCCGCAACTCTGTCTGATATATAAAATATTTATAAGGTTTTGTTTTAAAACACATACGTATCATTTTAATTTTAAATGCTCTTAAAAGAAACTTTCCGTTTCCATATTTATACCAGCTGTCAGTGCGGCTAAGTAGGTGATGGATGTATCATTTAGGACTAAAACAGCAGTATAAACTTTAAGTATTCTCTCCATAATCGGGGTGAAAAGAGCTAGATAATGGCAAAGATAAACGCCCTGCAAATAGCATGAGCAGAGTCTGTATGCAGTCATTGATCCTCTGCTGCGAGACTTAATGATTTCACTGTATTTTCTCTGCAGACTTAGTGGGTGGCAATCCAGTTGCCAGGAGGGGTTCTAAGTGTATGTTTTTTTTATCTCCATTTGTTGGAATAACATTGATTTGAGATGGAGGATCCTCTTGATTTGGCTTCTGGTTGGAGACTCGTGAAGTGCCAAGAGGGTCCTTCAGGGAATAAAGAGTGGGGACAAAACATTGTCTTCTTCTTCTTCATGTTCACTGTTAATCCCTCATCCAGTCCTGCCAGCCTCATTCACACTCTTCCTCTCAGGTGCAATTTAATTCAGCACTGTTACCATAATAACTCTTGTCGTGCACAACACTCTGTCAGTAATTGATATGTAGGCAACTGCTTCTGGGTGGAACCATTTGCATTAAATCGTGTTAACTGATATGATAATGAATGTGAAAGGCCTGATGCAGGCAGAATAACTAACTGGAGATGGATGGCTATTTGAATTATACACAATCAGTGATATATTATATCAAGTCTCAAGGGCCCACGGATCCGTCTGCATTTGCTGCCTGTCCTTTACTGGGTTGGGCCAGGCTACCTGGATAAAAATAGACTGCATCAAGTCTGACATCTCCTTCGTTATCTCCCTGGCATCTTCATCCTCCTTATTTCTTAATATGTGATGAGGAGAGTGCTAAGAAAATGTGAAAATTAATTGAAGATCAAAATAAAACTTTGAGATGTGTTAGGATGGTGACATATCAGGCATTAACTTATGTATCTGAAAGTGGTGTGAGTGACAAAGTTAGTGTTCGTTCTCTGACTATTTTTTGCCAATCTATTTATTATGCCGTCCATCTCTGTGCTTTTAACCAGTCTGCCGACAATTAGCTTCACAAGCTTCACCAAACTTTATTATTCTTCATTAGCGCGTATGAAAGAAGTCATTACTTTATGAAGGGTAGGACAGAGACGAGCCAAAAACAAAGACAAATTAGCTGCAGTGAAGTGATTGACGTTTTAAATTTTAGATAAATCTTCTTTGTACAAAACATCATCTTTCTTAAATCATTAAAGTTTTACAATGGCTGATTCAGCTGCCTCTGAAGTGAGAGATGCTCGTTCTGAAGAGGGCCTTGTGAGCTTTTATGGCATCTGTAGGATTACTACATTCGATTCCCCTTTCACAGTCCCAGTCATTACTGTTTTTACTGCCTCCATCAAATCTTTTCACTACCTCCTACCTTCAGAAATATTGACTGCAATTACAGAGTGTGAATGGCATAAAACAGCGACTGTCTTTGGCTATCATGATCAAAATGTGGCGGATGCTTGCGCTAGCCGCAGCTTGAACCCTCACAATTGTTCGGAGAAAAAAAAAAAATCCAAGATGGAGTATTTTTAGCAGAACAAAAAACCATCAGAGACAAAGGCGAAGAGACTCGATCTCTGGCTCTCTCTGTTGTTTGTAATCGGAGTGAGGAGCATGTCCCTCAGAGGAACACTCCCAGGTTGTTACAGCTAATGACTGCTGGGGCTTTTCCACGAGGAGCTGTCTCACAGCATTTGCTCAGATATTAATATCAGACGATGAGAAGGGAGACAATGGCACACACTGTAAATTGGTGCCACACAAACTCAACACATGCATGAATAAACTTGGCAAAAGCGCTCGTACGCACACCATCATGCACTTATGCGGCACGCTGTCTTATGTGTTTGCATAGACAGTAATTGATTTATGTAAGGAAGGGAGAAGCCTCTGCGCTCGGAGAATCAGCCGCTTTGCCTCCGTGTTGGTTTATGTGAGTTTTGAGGCGATGCCATAAAGTGAAATCTGGAAGCTCTGCATCAGTTTTATTGTGACAGCACAATTATGAAGTTCCAGCTCCCACTGCTATGTGGGCTGCTTCCTTGTCACCTTGCTAAGGGCCATACTCTCTTAGGGGAGCAATAGAAAAAGTCATAATCATAACTTCAGCAGAAACTCATATTCTTTTATATGCTTTGCTTGTAATGTTTTTCATTGCAGAGAAAACAGAGAATTTCAGAATTCAGCTTGTGGGATGCATAATGTTTCAAAGTCTTTCTCATGAACATGATTCCTGCAGGGAGGCGAAGCAGCTCCTCTCATCGTCTGATGTGTTCTCTTTGAGGTGGCAGGGACAGTCTGTGATACTCAGCTGGATGCCACTTACACGGCTGCAAAGCGCTCCCACAAACAGCTGCGGGATTTGCACATCGCTTAACCTAATTTATTTGAGGCCTCACTGGGAGCAGAGGAGTCGCCCCAGCCCAGGATCACATGCAACTATTTTTACACTCACACACACACAGACTCACTCACATTTTTTCATTTCAGTGAGTCTCAGACTCTCCTCACACTGCACATTTTGCACCTGTATCTCTGCTTCTCCACAGCTTATCACTCACTCATTTGCTCACTTCCTGCTCTCTTTCTTTTTTTTTCAAAATATTCCAGCCCTGTCTCACTCTTTGAGTTTTATTTCACAGTTGTAGCATGATATTGAGAATGAGATGACACGGCAGTTCTGTTCCTGAGCTCTGGTTGGTGCATTATAAATGCCTACTCGCACAGACATGCTGTAACAGACCTTGAGTGCAAGACTACGATCTCAGCTGCAATGCTCCAGAGAAGGTAAGCTGTCTGCGGCACGGCACAAGCAAGCGTACGCCAGCTACTGTTGTCCCAGCTTGCAGCTCATCGCTGTAGGCGTGTATGCCTCTGGGTGTGAAGGTGTCGTCTTTTATTTACTCGAATATCTGCGAGTGTGTCAGTCTCAAGACAACGCGTACCTGTTCAGTTGAACCTCAGGTGCTCTGCAGTCAGACAATCCCTCATTTTTATTTGAGTTACTGTCTTGGCTCATAATCCCGTCCCATCTTACCCCGTGTCAAGAAAAGTTCTTCAAAAAAAAAACCTCACCAAGCCAAACTTGCTGTAGAATACAGCCAATTAGAGACTAATCTAACGATGCACAACAATTTCCGCAATGCACTGGCCTATCTTTTTTAATTAAATTAGAAGAGGAGCAAAATAAAGCAGATATTCCCTCCACATTTCTCCGAGCTTGATTACAGAAAGCACAAACTGTTCAAAATTCCAGCGGCAGGGTCAGAGTCGTGCTATTTCCTGCTACGATTAGAGGACCAGATAACCAAGATTTATTAGCCAAACATCCCGGCAATTAATTAGGAAGCGAGGCTAGACTAATCCTGTTTCCACGGGCTTTAGCGGGTCGAACCTCCTTACACTACCAAGAGGAGCAGAGGAACACTTCAAAGACTAACAGCGAATAAGGAATGGCTTAAATCAGCTCAAATATATATGTGTGTGTGTGAGCGCTTTACTACATCTAATGCCTGTGTTTGTGCATGCATATTTTTGACTATGTGTGTATACAATGTGTGTTAGCATAATACCCTGCAGGAGACATTATTAGTATATATATGTACTTATGGAGAGACACATGCCTTGTTGCAGACTGCAGCTGTAAATCCTCCCTCTGACGTCTTAAGCGTGAAGGTTTAGCCCACTCCCCAGTTCAAAGACTCAACTCTAATGCCGTTGGCTTTCGGGCTCGTCCTCTTTTTTCCCCCCCCTTCCCCTGCGGCTCAGCTCGGCTTCATCTCATGGAGACCTCGCGCCCTGGGAGGCTTGGCAGGTCGCAGCACCACACAGAAATGTACAGTCTGCTCTCTTTGTTCTGGGCACGCTTGGCATTTGGTCTCATAAGACCCGCGGCTATTTAGACGCAACACACACCAGCAAGCAGATGGCTGAGAAACTTTGTTTTGGTCATTAGTAAGCCATCTACTTAGGGAATAGTGCTATTTTTTTATTAAAAAGTCAAGAAAAAGATAAAGCAGAGCTCCAGTGAAGGATTGCTGTGTGTGGAGGGATTGGGCTGAAAATCAGACATTCTGTGTTGGAATCACGGCAGAGAGCAGTATAACCGAGGGTATTATTTTTGAGCTGTGTTATTGTAAAGTCATAGCTTATTACGCACTGAGTGGAAGTAAAGTGATACCTGAGCATATGGTACAAAAACCCTCGAGGAAATATGAGTCGGCTGTAGTTATGACACACAGAAGTTGATGGGCAAATCAAAGTATGTATGTCTGCGTCAAATCTCTACTTCTTTTTTTACACACGCTATAGAAATAAACATATAAAGCTTTCATGAAATCTGTGTATACATGAGGGGCACATCATCGGCTCTGCCCCTGTAACTTACAGTAATTGCAAAAGAGACGTATGTTATATCACATGGAATCATCCTCCATTCCCCGTCTCTCTAAATAGGAATACTCCCCTGGTTGGTTGTGTGACTCTACCTCACTGAGAGACTGGAGTGAACTAATTACACATTTTGAATAAATAGTTCCACAGTGCTGTTCTCACATGACATTTCATTTTTCAATTTTGTCCTTGTCTTGCACAACTCGAAAGTCTGAGGATTTGATTTATATTCATGGAAAGATGTCAAAACAGTAAATGTCCACATGACATTTGCAAAGTTATACACATCTTGCCTCGTGATGCGATGGTGAAATACTATATCTTGAGCATATTGATGCTCTCTCATATGCTTAGAATAAATGTAGTAGTTCGATTAGTCTCCTGGAGAAGTGCCGGGGACATCCTGGAAGTGTCCTTGAGGTAAGGAAGAGAGATGGCAGTTAGGCTGAAGGGAAATACAGCATCTAGATCCACAGTGGACTGTGTTTGTGCTGTGCAGCTGTGCAGAACGGTCACAACGTGGAAGTAAAAACACACTTATGTTTTCAGCATGCACTTAAAAAAAGCACATGCATGCTCAGCACATCTTTTCTGCATAAAAGGAGGATAAAAACCAAAGTCTTTGAGCACAAGGCAGATCTCTGCACCTGTTCTTGCCTGTTAGTTATTTATTTCTTATTTAAGTTATTTCTGAGCACTCTCTTGGCTGCGTAGACTGTGGAGTCAGCCAGTGGATCCTTCGGTCTCTGTCCATCTGGCTCTATTGTTGATTGCAGACAGACTGGCTGATGAGCGCAGCCTGGATGTAGAGGCAGAAATAAGGCCCTGAGCTCGCAGGAGCTCCCTTAGGCTGGGTCTTGGCAGGGCTTTTCAGAGCTGCTCTCTCACAAACCCACTGAAAGCGAGCACAACAGTCTCTACGGTTGCCTAATGGCCATGCTGCTGCTCTTCGGAGTTTGGCAGTTGACAGTTTCTGATCCTTTTAAAGCAAGAGATAAAGCCCTGGCAGACAACGAGAAGTAGAGTCTGAGTTGTCCGCAGAGATTTCAAAACTAGGAGAGTTTTTTTGTGCGCTGTGATTTATTGATTATTCTAAAGTGAGCTTTGTAAAAACTACAGTGCCTTTCCAGAAATGCTGGAGACAGCTACACTGACATTCTGTAAATTTATCATTTTACGAAGTTTGCTTGTGTGAAATTCCCTCATGGCTCGCTGACAACAGAAATCTGATCCTCAGATTACTGACAGTACAAGAGGAATGCGAGCCACTGATGCTCAGAAGTTTTCTGATTCCTCTACAGTCCATTTATGAGGACACACTGCGTCGCCAAAATGAATCAATCAGTAAATAACTGTTTGTTTCACCATGCATTAAGTATACATCCAGTGTGAGAGGCCAGAAGCGTACTGGAGGACAGGCATTTCATTACTGGACCCTGCCAAGCACATCATCTGTGACCAGCTTTAATTAATTCCCTTAAGGTACACCGATAGAAAGAAAGAAGGAATGAGACTGGAAAACAGAATTAAATCCTGGAAGAAGAATATTTAAAAAAAGAAATTGGAAGGAAAGCATAAGGGCAACAGATGCAATGAAGGGAGGACGAAGCAAGAGAGTCATGAGGAATAAGGAGTCCAAAGTTTTGTTTTCCTTGTGTCTGTTTTAATCACTCTTCATTGTATTTAGTGTGCATAGTTGCGTACATGAGGCAGTGTGTTGAAAACAAAGGCTCAGGGAGTTCCTGGCTGCTCTGCTCTGCTGCCTTACTGCATTTCTCTCTCTCTTTTTTCTTTTTCTTTTTCTAAAGGTTTTTTCCTCCTCCTCTCTCACAGTCTCGTTGTCAGGACGAGGATGTCACAACGCAGACAGCCACCACAAAGAGAGCCGTGGAAAAAAAAAAAATCCACTCTGCTCTCAGCCAGCAGAGGTGGTAATCGATGGGACGTTAAACAAAAACAGAGGAAGAAAGGCACGCTTTCTGCAAAGCTTTGAAAGATAGACACCACCTTAAAAGTGGAGTTAAGACTCTGCTCACTCTGTTTTTTATAGTGCGGTATACTGATGATACTTTTAGGCAGCAGCAAATAGTGATATTAGAGCAAATTTGATGTTAGTTGTTTTAAACATGGTGCTGTAATGTGGCCTCACAGTTACCATAGTTTTCCATTTTATCGCCGCAGAGCCATCGAGACGCACAGCAGGTGTTTGTTTCCAAACAACAAGCATTTCTCATCAAGTGACAACCACAGTCAGTGAGCAGCGCTTATGACACTTTGCTGTATTCGTTCATTTGCATAAAATATCTCGAGAATACTACAGTATGAATATTGAATCCCTCACCATTTGCATATGCGGGGACATATTCTCCAGCTGGCTGTGATTTGCTGGTGTTAACTGGCAGCACCGTGACTTGACTGGTTAATGCTGACTGTTTACAGTAATAGCCCTCTTAGACAGGACAAAAAACCTACTAACACCACCCAACATCTGGCTTTTGGCTTTAGTGGGTAAGGGTACATGTCCGGGTCAAATGGCTCTGCAGCAGTTACGGGTAATTCATCGACTTAAGCTGGAACCACATCACCCTGATGACGCATGAATGCTCTGCTCTTCTCTGCAATGCTGTGACAGTTTATCAAAATGGACATGATATCATGAAGGCAATGGAGCATTGTTGCCTGTATCTGTATTTTTTTGTGATCGTCTTCATATCCTCATATCCCGCATATTCAAGGAGCAGCATTGTGGGTTTAAAAGAGACACTGAAGTAAAAGATGAATTTACTGTTACATTGTCATTAATTGTTTTCTAGTACATTTGTTAATCTGAAAGAAAAAAACAAAAAAATAACCAAGAAAACAGAGTCGCACTCACATTTACCTATTTTTATTTTTATTTAATATTTTCAAAGCTATATTCAAATGTTGGTGTAAATTTGCAGTGATGGGTGGAGTAGTTAAAATATTCTCTCAAGCAAAAGTTCAGTTATTCTCATATAAAGTGACTCAAGTAAAAAATTAAAATTTCCACTTGAACCTTGTCCAGGAAAAAGTAAAAAGTAGGTAAATAAATGGCAAATGTAGTGAAGTAAAAAGTAGATTCCTATCTCATAATATTATCCAATAAGTCTGGAAGTACAGCTTTAAAGTACATTAAAGTTCTTATTTCTATTAAAAAAAACCCTACTTTTACACTTATGTGCGTTACTTGTAATAGATTACTACCCACTTTCTAAATAAAGCATGGGAATTCAAGCCTAAGCCTTTTTTGAGCAGCTGGAATGTTTTTTTCTCACTGTTTTTGTGGGTTAAAGCACAAACTCATGTCAGGTTTGAGGGGTAATGCTGCTTGATGGTTAGGATAGAGTAAATCCACTGCATAAAAATAGTGCATGAACAAATACACCTATGAGGGTGAATATAGCAGTGATTTTAACAGGTCATAACAGGAAAAGCACGGGTCCTGTTAAATAGTATTAATGGCTTCATTCCATTTCGATAAGCCTGAGTCAGTGATAAATGCACCAGCATTGTACACGCTGATGTAGCATAATGGGACCCTTCAGTGGATCAAAGGCACTGTTAAAAAAAGATTCAGTGCAGTGGTCCGATACCCTGACGGTTGACCACATAACCATCAACGGTTGGATTCTGGCATGAGACTTTTGTTGAACATCAGAAAAATGAGCCTCAGTTTACCCAAACTACATCTGCACACATTTCTCACTCACCTTTCCTGGTATCCGGCCATGCACATAGTTTGTTTTTATTTGCTAAGTGTTTGGAGATAAATCTGATATTTCTGCCTTTGCCCCAGTCTTAAAACCTGACAAAGAGCCAGTTTGGCTCTAAAATTTTGTAGTGTTTCTAGTGTAATTAAATACACATTTTTTAAAAGAGCCTTGTACTGAGCTGCAGCAGATACCACAGTTTAAGCTTGGGTTTCTGCCTGTGTTTTGTACAGTAATTGCCTGCTCCCCCGTACAAGAGAGGAGAATTGAATTCTGTTTTTGGAGCTTACAGCAATCTAAAAAAAGGGAAAAAACATTAATATTGGAATTTTATTAGAAGAAAGCGGAGAGAGTAGCTTCAGTGGAAATGGTTGACAGTGACCTTGATGCTGCTCTTTGAATGGTATTTTAATGAAAAGAAGTGAGGTGACCTGTTGATCAGAGGGATTGTGTGTGACTGACTCTTAAAGCTACAGACCTTTTTCACTGCAGACATCTTGACTTGTTATCGTTAAAAAAAGAAGTACAGATGTTACTAAAAACAGTAACAATGGCTTTGTTCTGTTCAAGTGTCCCAGTAAGCCGTGACAGCGTAACAGTGAGCAAACCTGCAGAACATCGGGGGCCTGTTTCTCAAAATTGACTTCGACTTTGTTTCAAAGCTCTCACTAATGGTCAGACCGCATACAGACGTCTAAATCCATCGGTTGCACTAAACTGTTTAGCTCTTAACTATCTTAAGTACCTTTAATTTTCTGTGAATTCTGGATAAACAAGAAAACATGACTCATAAAATATGGTTCGCTAACAAAGCTGTGGAGCGAGTAATGAGAAAGGAAACAGCTTTTAGAGACTGCAGCAACCCACTAGAAATATACAGCTGAGGACGCCATCAGTCATTTTTACTGTTCCATGGAAACTGTCCTGAGTCTGACTAATGAGTTAGTCTCATCCCGCCACATTAGGAAGCCACACAGTTTCAGCCCTGTTGCACGATTTTGTGATACTGGAAGTTTAAGTTTTATTTCGCTCTGTGCTGAACTTTCTTGTGAAAAATGACTTGTAGCTGTTGAATTCTTAGAAAGAGCAAACATTTTCTGATGGAGTGAGCAGAGCTGTGCTTCATTTACATGTGTTTTGGATTAAAAAAAGAGAATTTATAGCAGAATGTAAGGCAAGTTTTTCCGTGTTGAGATAGTTAAGAACTAGACAGCTTTGTGCAACAGTTGAATGTAGGTGCCTCTCTGGATATTTATTAGCTAGATGAGCCAAAATCAGAGTTTGTGTAAGAACTTAGCTATTGCTTTACAGCAAAGATCAGACCTAGATACTCTGATGAAACCAGCCCTGTGACAGCGAAATGAAATTCAGTCATGATTAACTTTAGCATTTACAACCGTGCTTTGCTTGCTTTGACAGGTCAAAATATGTTGAATAATAAAGACACTATAACACAATCCCTCTCCACAATGCTGCTGCTCCTGACTCGTACCATAACTAACTTCCATCACTTTATTAAGTATGTGAGAAAGAACATAATTTTTTAAATGGTTGTGTGTTAATTCTATATGTCTCTGGGAATTCCTTAGAAAATGTGTGCAGTGTTCTTGGTAGAGGCCAAGGTCAGGGCTACAGTAGCTGTCATGATGATGAGTGGTTCTTACTGAGATAGAACGTCTGCCCACCAAACAGGAGGGGATTGACAGTTAATCACAAGCACATTACACCTCTGGGATGGGCGCAACTGCAGCCTCCTGCCTTTGGCTCCAGCCTGCCTGTCATTATGATGACTCTGCGGCCTATCAGTGTCGGCCTCAGATTTATCTACCCGGCACTATTCTGTGGCCTCGTCTTGGACTGAGCTTGGCACCTGTCCATCCATCAGCCTCTAAAGTCCTCCTGTGGCACAGTGGACACAATCTCTCTTTTTTGCACAACACCGCATGGCAATGCTATTGTTCACACCGTTCATTTAGTGGGCACAACTAAAAAAAAAAAACGATACGCATCGATTGAGGATGGGGCGAAGTGCATCTACAATACAAACCTGCAGAGCCAGAGTGAGGCTTTGTCAATGTCGGAGGACTGTAACTGTGTTTACATCCACAGGGGAGAGAGTTGGCAGAGTTATTGGGACTTAAGCGTTAGGGAGGGATGGTGTGGGTGGACAACTTTGCTGATGGCACTGGTGAAGGCTCTTTTAAACAAGCAAAGTAATTACTAAAATGCATGCTGCAGGCCATTTAAACTGCATCTGTTGACACCATGGTGACACAAATTTCAAGATTCCCTGTATTTGTGTGAGAGCAAACTGTATGTTTGCCTGTTTGTGGAGGGAGAAAATGAGCAGATTGTATATACTGTTGTTTTGCTTGAATGGCTTATTATGCTGATTTATCACTGTTGACTCTAATATCCTGGGATACAGTGTGCCTAGAGCCATACAATTAAATCACTACATTGTTGACTCTGAGCAGAGCTATGGAAACTAAAAAAAAAAAAAATTCAAATTCATTCAGTGGGACATTTGTGTTTTGTTTTTATTAATAAATAATTCTCAGAATGTACTTCGGACTTCCAAGCATGTCAACATTTACCAACTGTCACTCATTTCCTCTCGTGACTAGCTCATTAGCTTCATGTCAAGACAGATGACCAAACCGTGGCGTGCGTCATTATGCGGCTGCGCCCTCCATTCCCGGACGCCGCTCGGTTTGCCACAGGGGCTTGTCGCCATGCTGACATGTTAATGGGATCAGTCATTGATAACAAGGAGCTAATGAAAATCTAATCAGAAAACTAGCCTGTCGCTGGATTGTCTTCTCCTCCTCTGAATGTCAGACACAAAGCTGCTTTGCCTCTGAGAAAAACTTCTGTCTCAGGTCTCATTAGCCAGTTTGATTTGCAGTGTATTCCTCGGAACAAGGGGACTATTCACACCTTTATTTATTTATTTATTTTTTCACTCATTCATTTTCTCTCCCCATTTAGCCATTTTCAGTATCTTAGGGGCCAGAAATGAACCGTATTCTGTGTTAGCAGAAGATGGGAAAACACTTTTTAGAGGTTGTCTTTCCTTTGCAGCAGTGTTAAATTTAGCTTTTCAGTAAGAAGGGGCGTTCAGAAAAAGATTTAATGGAGCCCCATTAATTTGTTCTATTTTATCTTTTTCCTCCTGGGGTGTTGAGAGGCAGGACAAAGAGTAGGTCAAGGCTAAGGCCAAGATAATGTTTTAAGCATCCCTGCAGAGAAGCTCAGATGGATCTGGACATGGAGCCTTTAAACCTAAACTCTTTTCACAGTTGAGGAGATACTAAAAAATTCAGTTTTGCATACAATTGCACTGTCATGATGGATGTGTCATGACCATGTGTTCTCATCTCTGTCTGTGGCGGTATTGCTCAGTATATCAGTGAACTGGGATGTAGCCCTCAAGGCCTGAATGCTGCAGTGAAATAAATGGGCAGGCTCATCCAGAGGAGTGTGTGAATGCCCTGTAGGAGTTGAATGTAGGACAGCGACGGGAGGCCATGTGTGTATTGTCTGGAGTCATCATGTCTGAGAGTCGCACCTGAGTTACATCTGAACATATGCTCAGAAGTTGATATAACATGCACATAATTAAATATTATGTAAATGTTAATTCATGAATGTCTCCATTTCAGCATTTATAATTTTTTTTAAATGTGAATTTGTGCTGAGGGAGACACGAATAGCGATGAGGTAAAGTCTAAATCTGTAGAGGCAGAGAGCCTCTGAGAGAATTTGAATTTTATGCTAAATCTGGTAGTTACAAAACTTATTAAGTACAATCTGCACTTGCATGCAAAATTTAGACTTAAAAAGGCAATTAGTATCAGTATCTTCTGTCTAAGCAGCCTTGCTGGCAAATATACAGTTATATTTCACATACCTAATGAAGAAAATAGCCTATTTGTTGATCATGAAGGATGGTGATATGAAATACCCATAAACCTAGCGCTTATCAATATTGTATTTGCTGTTATTCAAACTCTTGGCTAATTGTGCTGTAGGGAGAAAGCGTGTCTTCAGTGCCATGTGGTGTGACTGGCTGATAAAGTGCTGCGGTGTGCCAGGGGGCAAAGTTTATGGATTTCTGCAACACCCTGAAGTGAAAGCTGAGCAGGACAACAACAAGGTCCCGGCCTCTTTCTCCACATGGTCAGACTTTGTATTTTCTCAGCTTTCCTGATCTCCAGTACGTTCCAGGCGCTGGCAGTGAACCAGTCCGCTCCTCTTAGCTGTTCGTCAGCTGCAAACTCCCATGTGAGCCACAAGGCACACAATACAGACACATAGCACAGATGCAGTTGAGAAAGGTATTTCCAGGTGATTGCCGCCCTGCAATGCACCACTGGAGCAAAAAAAACATGGATATCAATTTGCAACCTCATGCTGTTTACATATCACAATCACAATAATCATTTCTCTCATGATTCATATGCAGTTAACTTATGATACCAGTCTCAATGGGCCCAATGCAGACTCTTGCTGGATTGGAGGGCCCTTTGACATGCTCAGTCTGCAGAACAGTGGGCTCGCACTTTAACCAGACTGCTAATGGTGATGCATGGCTCATTGGTAAGCAACTTTTTTTTCTCAGTCCAAATGGAAGCTACATTAATCAGGGCTTCTTGGTTATCTAGTTTATCTGTCTGTGATAGAGGTTGTAGCCTGACCGCATGGTTGATTATATCCTTGACTGACCTTTAGAGCCCCAGGGGTGGTCTGATCCTCGTGCACACATGCCGTGCAACTGGAGGCTGGGAGGACGATCTTTTGCAGCAAGCTCGTATCCCAGATATACAGTATTTTATTTGGCTGCACAGTTTTTGCTCTGTTAGGTGAAGTACACCCCCCACCCTCCTCCAAAGAAAAAAAAAATCACTTGTCGGGCCGAATAGCAAAGTTGGACTGCAAGTTCATCAGTGTCTAATTGCTCAGCTTTGAGGGAATCTTATGAATTTTAACAATCCAGAATGCATTAAAAGACACATTTGCAATTATCCTGTTCATTGGCATTTCTGGCAGTTAAAGCTGAACTAATCTCTTTTAATAAGTTACTAATTTCAGCCATTTGATCAAGATTGGAGGAGGAAAATACATGATGAATTTTCTTTTCCAGACTGCAGCACATTTCCTCTGCCTGTCTGTCTGTCTGTGGTTTGGACGGACGGTTCGTTGGACGGAGTTCGTCCATGCCTACACGGGAAACATTTTTTTCTAATGCTGAGTGGTTCATGATGATTTGGCTCAGACTTTTTGAAATAAATGATGCTGCAGTAATTCTTCAACATGCTTTGCCATTATTTTGGACCTACATCTGCCTCAGCCTCTTGCATGCATGCTTAGCCGTGTACCATGCAGAACTGAGAGTTTGCATGACTTAAGTGGGTGATTAAACTGATTAGCACACTTTCAGGCATTGAGGAGGAGGTAATCAGCGAACTCACTTGCTGTGGTATTATAAAAGGTCTGTTGCCTTTAAGGGTTCTTTAGAAGTTTCCACTTAGTGGTCAGAAAGTCAAAATTCTGACTTACTAATGATCTGAGTACTTTTGCTCCTAAAATATCAGGAACACTTTGTACTCTTGCAATAAAATGACCCAGAAAGAATGCACACTTGCTGTGAAATGACGCTTTAAAGAATAAATAACACAGGGAAGCTCACCGTCAGTCGGCTACGCTAACTTCAAGGTCACAATGTGTTTGATTTAACAGAAGCGTTATTAGATGGCAATTATGGTCTACACCCATTGTGTGTTCCCCTATTGTTGGTTTTTTTCCCCCCTTGCTTCTGTTCAGTCACAAAATGAACAAGAACTGGAGCCTTTTTGAAGTTATAATGCGTTAAGACAAACAGACTGAGGCGAACAAAAAAAGAGTACATCTTCCTTCCTTCCTCTCTTTTCTCATGTGTCTGCTCGTCCGCCTCTCTCCTGGGCAAATCTGGCAGTTGATCCTGAACTGCCTGGAGGACAATTCAAAAGGTCAACGCAAGCAGACTCTTGACAAAATGCACCCCCCCCCCAACCCACTCTCCTCCTCAGAAAGAAGACAACAACACTTGCTGACGTGGCCTTATCTTTCTCCAATGCTGGAAGGCACAGGCAACTTTGACAATAGCACCACTTGTATTTCATTTATTTTCTGCTCGAACATCAGTCCTCAGCTGGCTCCCTGTTCTCTAACTCTGCATTTCTACCCAGTGCACACCGGGCTGTCCCTGGAGGCCTGGGTAATGGTCTGCTGGCTTTCTACTTGAGGCGATAAAGACCTGTAGAAAAACCAGACAAAGCTCTTGCTTAAAACGAGAGGACAAGACAAAGTTAAGAGCAGAAATTGAGAGCGAATTGTTAAGAGTGTAAAGGAAAAGCTTGGGAAAAAAGGTTAAGAGTGCCCCATGGCACCACACGGCCTAATTCAATTCTTTACTTTCTGTCACCTTTTGGTCTGGGTTTGCATTTTAAATAAGAGTCTTGGAGAACAAGGAAGTGAAAAAAGGGACATATGGCAGACAGCTCACAATGCTTGAAGTCCAGATAAGATTGTGAACAAATGAAAGACAACTAGATGATGAAGCAGTAACCCTTCTCTTACAAGCATTTTGAGTAAGTGACAGAAGAGATTTCATTTCAAATTGATCTTTGGTTAAGAAGGAATACCAAGGATTGATTCAAAGAAGCAAAAATGCAGATAGCTGCTGTTCTGTACACTGCTTTAAATATTTTAGTTGTGGCAAAGAGAGAGAAGTCTTTTGATGGATGATGGCGGTGATGATGAAAAATGATATGAACCTGAGAGAATGAGTATGACAGAGGTGGAGCGTTGAATGATAGAAAGAGTGGGGGGTGAAAATACGATTAGGTTCGGCACTTCAGGTGGTGTGTCAGCCCAGGAATGGAGAAGCTGTCAGTCCTTCATGCCCCGATGCAAAGCTGCCAGGCTGCTCTATTGATCCAACTGCAATGGAGAAGGCCTCTATGCAGCCAAGAGTGATTCCTTTACTTGTCTAACAATGTGATGGGTGTGCCTGTGTGTGGGTGTGTGCGTGCGTGCGTGTGCGTGTAAAATGTAAAAATATGTGTGTGTGATCCTAAAAATCAAATGTAAAGCCACTGTTTGTGAAGGTGTTGTAGCAGGAAGGCTCTATCATTGAGATACAGACACTGAAGAGCACCATCTGTATCAGACTCTAAGGGGCGTGACAAAAACAGTGATGTATAATAAGCTGGGATGGAATGAGTTAAAAAATCCTCAAAATTAAAATTGAGGAGGGTACTGCATCTCCAACTTATAAACAGGTTGCTGACTCAAGTAGTTAAAAGGAAAAAAATTGGCAAAATTACTGCTGTATGTTTAGAGGAAACTGTTGTGCTGCTTTTCTTCTTGAGTTTTAAGGTCGGCCTCAGCCTCTCAGCCTGTCATCGCTCGTTGTTGTGATAAGTCGATTAAGTCTGTGTGATGATTGGTCTGTCCCTGTAAGAGATCTTCCATTAGGAAGGGAACATGTGCTTCCTCTCAACGGGTTCCTTTTATCAAAGCCTCTATTTATGTTTTTTTACATAACTCCAGGCTTGCCTCGAACTATCTTGAAGGTCAGACAGGCAAAAAACACCAAAGAATCAAAGAACAACATCATTTTCCATTTACTTTGTAAAATGACGGGTAATAAACACATTAATGTCTGTTGGCAGTGAAAGGCATTTATGTCTGTGATTGCAGTGTCTTTCTACTGAAAGCTCTCATTGCTCTGTGAACAATTTCACCACATGATGAGGCAATTTTACATTTGTGAGCTCAGAGTGGGACCAAACATCAGGGAAATGACAACACTAATGCTCCTTTCGGGCCAATGGCCAGCTCCTCACTCTTTTCTGCAAGTTTAGGGCTTTATTTCTTTTACTATTTACCTGTTTGTATGTGCTGAAGGTTATTGCGGACAGCAGCAAATAACATGACAGTTGAGGGACGTCAGAACCTGAGAGATTGAGTCTGAAATCCCACATGACCTTCTGAGAACAGAGTACAGGGCAGAATGATGGGACCTGGTGAAAATACAAACACTGAGGCTGATGTTCTGAACGCTGGCCAGGGTTAGACCACAGCAAGGATACAGCGAGCAGCATCAAGGACGCCTCTTGAACCCTAGCACAGCCATTGATCCCATTATGTTCAGGCCTCTGGTCCCTTGAGACTCTTGCCTTGGATGTCAGATGAACAGAGTTTTGCTGAAGGGGTCAGGCAGAGAAAGATTTGGCACATTGGACGCAGGAGGACATTTTATGATTTAACCATCTGCTTTCATTCTGTTTTTTTTTTTACCACCATGTTAAGGAAAGTGCATCTTGCTCTCACTTTTTCCTTAGTTTTCCTGACTCCTCTTCTTTGACCTTACTGAATGTGTCAGTGCTGCATAGCTCGACTCCCACCCCCATGTTTATCATCCTCTGTACGCCTCTTTCTCTGTTGTGTCCTGCCACAGATAGTGTCACCTACAGCCTGTGACCAGGTTGTTGTCCAGCGGGGCTGCGTATGAATTATGATGTGCTGGATCAGTCCTAATCTTGTTATGGATGTTCTTTTGCCCTTGGGCGGGGCATCAATGGATGTATGGGAGTTTTATCAGATTTCACAGTGCTTTGGCATGTAATTTATGAAAGATGCTGTCTCGTGTTTGAGGCATGCAGTGGAGCACTAAACACTCCAGTTTGATGTGATTAGTTTTAATTTATTTTCCAGCATCTTCTTTTGCAATAAAATGCAAACAGGTAAAGTTGTTTACAGAGGAGGAAGCCATGCTAATGTCATGAGATAACAAAGAAAGACAAATAAACAGCAGATATCTACACAGTGAGAGATGTGATCTGTGCATGGAAAGGGTGACCGGATGAAACCAGGAGAGCCATCAGATAAAAGTGAGTAAAAACATGATAATGCTCATGAATGTAGTTTAAAACCCAAGAGACTCCAATTGGAAAAACCACCTTTATTAGCCTCTTGAGGGATTGAAAGATCTATATTAAACCCTGGAGTCTGAACATGTTTGGTGTTTAAAATATCAGTCAAGGAGACAAAAATCAGATTATGTTTTCCTGTTTTCCACATTTTGAGTGAAGCTACAGGTAGCTACAGTTTTTAGATCTAAAAAAACAAGCAAATCTGTCTTAATCACAATGACAAGAGAAGTATAGGTGCTAGTGAATTTGAATGTCAATGGCTTAGATTTTTAGCGTTTAACATATTTAAAAACTTTTTTTTAATACATATTTTTGTTTTAATCCCTTAATCTCCACAGACAAACATAATCATCAGAGGTGGTTAAATGGTTGTATTAAAGCACTGCAGTCAAGGCAGCTACATCCATCATCTGTAAGAACATCATGTAAATGTAGAACAGAGGGCAGTCATTTGTCATTACAGCTGTACATTATAGTGTTACTTTATTGGCGAGTGCATTTTTCCAGTTAACTATATAAGTAGATAATTGAACATATGGTGTTCTCAAGTGGCACTGAGCTGACAGCTGAAATGACTTCAGGTAGAGGAACAAATAAACTGCCTGAACTCTCCTTCCTTCATAGAGCTGATGATAATAAAGGCTGAAAACTTGGGGAGTACTTTTCAGATAATTCCAAGGATTTTTATGAGTGGTTGAACGGTGCCATTACTTTGTGTAGTCAAGGCATTTTTGTCACCCTGACCTCTTCTTCATTTACTGATAATGGCTAGAAGGAAGGTAACACGCTCTTCAACTTCTTCAGCTTCTTCCCAGACTCCTCTTAAGGTTGACATTCACTGAGTAAGAGTCTTCACAGGAAAAATCTTACAATCCGATTATTGTCTCGATTCAGTCCATATTGTTTAACATTTGTTTTCAGTCTCCCCAATATAAAGGTCTTCTGTTTTTATCTGGTTTATATCACTGACAAGATAAAAAATTCAATATCTCAGGGTTTTGACTGGAGGTCAGTAAGTTGACAGTAAGTTGATGTTACATTAAACAGTGGCTGTAAGGGCATTTTTTTAAAATATTGTCTTCACTAAGAAAATTGTTCAAAACGATGAAGATCTCCAGAAAAATATTCTTTTTCTACATTATGTATGTATTGAAACCGAATACATTAAGACATATTCTCTATTCAGTAAAGGAAATTGTAAAAGACAAAAGCAAAAACACATCTTTTAGAGGAATACATTTTATGAATTATTTACATGCCTGCACTGGCGATGAACTGATTTTAGTGGTTTAAAGTTAAACGCCAAGGTCACTGTGATGTCACATCCATCTGTCTGTGCTGTTCTTGTGAACCTGAGATCTCAGGAACTGCTGGCACAAGCTGGCACAAGCTGGCACTCAAGAATGAACTCATGTAAATTTGTTGATCAGAGGTCAAAGGTCACTGTGACCTCATTTCGGCCGTAGCTTCAGAATTAATACGCTAATTATGAATCACTTTTCATGCAAATGTCTAATTGGGTAAACGGATGAAAAGACAGAAGGTCAAAGGTCAACTTCTCAATATTCTACAGAAAAATTTTTCTGGCTTGTATTAGAAGCCATAACTGAGGAATAGAAGGGGACATTGGCTATTTTACACTTGGTCAGATCCTGAATAGGTGACACTTTGGCGCCTACCTTGAGACTGTGCTGCTTTTTCAGATTTGCTTTGCCTCCAAGATAAAAATGTGCGCGAAGCGTCTACACTTCAAAACTTCTAGCTTCGTTACAGCAACAACCATATAACAGAGCTTCAGGTGTTCATCATTGCAGCACATGATGAAGCTGCCTGCCAGTCCTTTTCAAAAAACAGTCTCTTAGTTTCATTACTTTACTAGAATCAATCAAGATAAAATAATGATAACATTCATTTCACCAAAAAAGCCCTCAGTACCTTTATTCAAACTCTTTAAAAGTCGTTATAATACATGTTTAGTATATTTGAGTCCGAACAGACATCAATGTGAACTTCAACTTGACTGGTGCACAACTGTGAGGACGTAGTTCTAGTTTAATTTATTAACGGGGTATTTATTACCCACTTTGCTGTTAGGTATAAACATTTTCTCATGGATCATGATTTCAGCTCCAGAGGCAAGACTTTGCCAAATGATCTCAACTTAAATTACACGAAATGTCCATATTGAATGCTGGCATTGATTATCTCAGTATTTTGGAATAAGTGCACAGAATGTGTTCAGGATTGTGATTTAATTTGACACAATGTTTAATTCATGCACATTTTCATTTTCGTATATCCGATGCACTGGCAGGCAGCACCCTATTAAATATATGACTTCACCTATCTTCGATTTGAATCTTAAAGCAGGTTAGAGGGCAGCTGAATCACTGATCCATGTGTCCCCATGTGACACTGTAGTAACTTGCAAAGTCAACAGAAAGGTGTTAATAATGTCTCTCTATATAAAACGAGGGGCACACATCCAGGATATAACCAGCAGTGAGGACAGTCCGGCTGCAGCACTTCAGCCCTTTGCTATTATTTTATGAGTCCCTTGTGGGCCTGGAGGGTGCAGGAGAGGAGACAGATTCTGAAAGATCTAATTAAGCAAAGGGAAATGAGACTGCCGAGATCCCCAGCCTGGGACGAGACACAAATCAGGGGCTGTTGACAGTAGGCTGCGGGGCAATGGGGCTTGGCAGCAAAGGCCTCTCTCTAGCCTCCAGATAATGACCGTCCCTTCTTCTTCGTGATCCTCAGTTTAACTTTCTTTATAGCTCAGGGTTAAAGGTTGTGAATCTCAATCTCATTATGCCAAACATCAGGCAGCTAGTGAATTTTAGGCGTTTTGTCTCATTTGCACATACAGAGCTAATTAGTGTTTTCTCAGCAGCTGGGTGGTGTTGAGGAGGAAGCAGATGTGTCTTGTTTCGCACAGTGGCAAAAAAGACAAGCCTGGAGAACAAATAAGAGCTATAACTCATAGTAGTCATTCTTGAATGGAGAGTTTGTTGGGAAGGTGTGAAGACATTAAGGAGTATAGTGTGTGTTCTTTTGTCAGGGATGCTTCCTCATTTAGAGGTGCAGCCTGTGTGGGATGTAAAGACTTTTTTTTCGGTCTGGCAGTTCAGCATTCACATGCTATTACATCTGAGTGGAGAATAAATGTCTTCAGGACACCTGGCGCCGGGGCTGGGACTGTCTGGTCTCTTGGGCTCGTTTCTGACTGAGAACAGAAAGACCTTGGAGTACAAAGACAACAGGCGAGATTATGTGAGTACACAAGAAGGTCTCCCAACATTGTTGTGCTAATCAGGTTAGCCGGCACAGACTCAAGGCAGGACAGATGCTAGGCAAAGGGCAATGGGGTTATGTTATCCTGATTAGAGGAGGCTTTGAGGGGGGGTTGTGAATCTTGTTTCCTACCTCAGCGTCACCTTGCAGAGGGAACACTGCCATCAGTTCTTTTCTCACTCAGTCTGCTGGCTTTTTTTGTGCCCCTCTCCAGTATTCACAAGAACTCGTGCCTGAGTCTGCACCTTTTTTTTATATAACAGGGCACATTTTTTCCCCCACGTTATCAACCACCTACACACATCGGGGTGAGTTGTTGGAGATTACTTTGATTATTTCTTCTTGCTGATTCACCCTGTTAAAAGTGAAGAAACGCAGTTTTATTCCTTGTGACATTTTTGTCTTGATTCATGTGAGTCTGCTTAACAGAAATCTGTCAGTGGCTCATACATAACTTCCAGCAGATATCTGTAAATCTGGTACTGCTGTAGACACATTCACAATAATCTGCGCTGTTTTTTAGTTTTATAGTCAGTCTTGCTACTGAAAATGTGATAAAATTGTTAGTATATATTTTTCAATGCATTTATCAGTGCTTATGTAATCTTATAGTAGTGAATAAACATTTTCTGTCAGTCTGGTTTGACTTAAAGGTCCAGTGTATGAATTAGTTGCATGTAGCAGTGAAGTTACAGATAGCATGCAACTGAATATTCCTTTGCTCACCTTCCCCTTTCGAGTGCGCAGGAGAAACAATAGTGGCAATGAAACTGGGGAAAACATGACAGTCCTCTTTTGAGCCAGTTTTTGGTTTGTCAATTTCAGGATTACTATATAAACATGGCTGGAACAACATGGCCGACCCATGAAAGAGGAGCCGCTCCCTCTGTAGATGTAAATAAGGCTTGTTCTAAGTTAATGAAAACACAAAGATTCTTTTTGCAAGCGAATACACACTAATGAAAACATACCTTGAATATTACATTTCTATTCCATTCTACAAAGGAGATTCCCTAAATCCAACACACTGGACCTTTCAACAAAGATTTGGGGAATTTACAATAAGATGAGGACCAATTTATGTCTGCACTTGTAGAAAATTGTAATTTTTCATTGAATTCCTATAATTTCTAAAAAAATGTTTTTTTAACACTACATATATCTTTATAAAATAAAGTACATAAAGAAAAAGAACTCTAATCAAAACTTTGGGTGTTGTAATTTCCTTTGGAGACAAATCTCACAGACAGCAAAAGTGGCTATTTGGCTGCTTTCAATTTCCAATTATATAAAATGATTCAACACTTCAGGCATTCTGGCTGCTTCTTAGAATGCGTGCTTCACTG
Organism: Acanthurus lineatus; assembly: GCA_029814665.1. Classification (NCBI taxonomy): domain Eukaryota; kingdom Metazoa; phylum Chordata; class Actinopteri; order Acanthuriformes; family Acanthuridae; genus Acanthurus; species Acanthurus lineatus. Next base: position 14,597,594 of record JAPZDV010000025.1, read on the forward strand.
CCACAATATGTAGATGCATTACTGACTTCTTATGACAGCTGGTGTCAAGAGAACAGAATGATTTGAGATAAACCAAAGCTAAACCAAAGATAAAGATGTTTTTAGGCTTTAAATAACTGCTGTTAGTAAAATGAAATGGCTTCAAACCTGATGATCTTGACTTTTAAACCTTGTAAAAATCATCGTTTACATCTGAAGCTGCTCTCTGCTCATTTTTTTAAGCATGCAGAAGATGGCAATATGTATGAAAATGTGAACGGACCGCATGATGTGGTGACCTATGAAGTTTCAGTACTATAAATAACAGTGGCATGTCTCCCATTCCTTCCAGGATCCTACATGTTGGTGAACTCCTCCCAGCATGCCGTGGGTCATCGTGCACAGCTGCTGCTGCAGACACTGAGTGAAAATGACACTCACTGCGTCCAGTTCAGCTACTTCCTGTACAGCCGTGATGGCCACAGTCCAGGGGCCCTGCGGGCGTATGTGCGGGTCAACGGCGGTCCGCTCGGCAGTCCAGTGTGGAACACGTCAGGGTCTCACGCCAAGCAGTGGCACCAGGTCGAGCTGGCTGTCAGCACCTTCTGGCCTAATGAATACCAGGTACATTAGTTCATCATCACCTCTTACTCTCACGTCATGATGTGAATGTAGTGTATTTTAAACTTGGTGTCTTTCATCAGATGATAGTGTTAAGATTTCATATAAATCATGACACATTCATGCAGTCAGATGCTTTTCCAATACCAAGAGAGGTTTCATTTTCATGATGAAGACCTGCAGACCCAGGGACTGACATCTTGTGTTGCTGAAAAATAGAACACGTCAAGGCTCCGCTGCTCACCACTCATTTTAGCCTCAAGGTGAATCTGGTGTTAATTACTTGCATTTGCAATTTAATTAGCATTGATTCCCTTGCGAATGTAGCTAATGTTAATGCTCGAGGGTCCTGACTGGGTCTCATGTGGGCACGCCTGGTAAAGATTCAACCCGCTGAGGCCTGTGTAATGTGTATTCAGCCAACCCCAACAATTTGCATGGCATGTCACTGCCTGCTTACAGGAGACAGACATTGACTGGCATCTTTGGGTGCCTGATGTACTCTGGTCTGTAGATGGCACGGTCAGGTGAGCACGAGCGAGATCCATCTATTAATCCAGTGTCTTTTTTTTCTGCAAACTCTGCCGAGCTGTCAAAAAGCAATTAAGTTGAGTAGTGTGCATTTTATCAAGAACTGTCAATCCCCTCTGACTTAATTAAATTCTGCATGGCCCTGCAAGATCTGACCTTCACTATGTAAATAATAGTCCTTTGGGTGAGATATAGGGTGACAACGTTCCACCCACATCACATGGACTGAAAAAAAAGGTAAACTGTATGAGTAATAGGAATAAACAGACACACAATGCACATAAAAAAGACTCAAATATAAAAGTTGTTGGTGAAAAACGCGGTGGTCCATCCACAAGGACACACTGAATGTCAGTGATCTTCAGCTGGCAGCCGGCAGACCACATCTGGCCTGCTAAAGCTTCCCATCAGGCTTACACAATATTGAATTCAGAAAATGAATTCATCTTAAGTTACACACGCCAGATAAAGAGGCTCAGTTGGTCCTGAGAGTGATCGTCAATCAGCTGCCTACCTCTGAAAAATTATTTACAGGTCACCTGTTGTTGTACATATAGTTTTATTATTTAATTACTATTTAGATTATTGTTCTCGTGCTCTGTCCTCTGTGCTTTGTGAACCCATCTTAAACCCCTCGGCTCACTGATTGGCCACCCCCTGGCACGGACATGCTGGACTGCAGGAGGAAACCCCAGAGAGGCCTGAGGATCACAAAGCTTGTCTTAGACACAAGAGGCGTCATTTTGGTTTATATTTGTCAGCCAGCTGTTGTATTGAGTCGCAATTGAGTAGTTTTACTTGCCTTTTTGGGGAAGCTGAGGAGGAGTTAAGGACTCATCTATTGATAGTTAAACTGTGGGTTTTGTATTGAGCACTGACTACCTCCATTGTGGAGGTCTAAGAACACTTTCCTTTTAACTATCTGATTATCAGTATGAATTATTCATATTTATTTTGAGTGTGTTTACACTGATAAAGGCTAATGAAACTTACATTAATTTTCCAAGAAAATGAAAATATTAAACAATAATAAGATAAGTATCCATAAATAAATGTTTTCTTGTTTTATTTTTTAAATTCCTGCCCTTTTATCTGCTTAGTAATATTCTGGACCTTGGACAAATATGTAATATTTATGACCTCTGCTGTTTAAGGGTAATAAGCTCTTTTCTCAGTAGAGAGACACATTTTTTAAGCTCAAAATTTATACACTACTATATGTACATCAATACTTACACCTTGTCATTCTCAGCAAGAAAAAATGGGGATTTTTTTTTTCTTTCTGCAAGAGTCTCAGCCACTGTTAAACTGTCAAAGCTTAATGAGGTTTGTTAAAGACAGAGTAAGATGTTCTGAGAAAATTTGTCTACTTTTCAGGATTAGATTATAAGATTGATACACACTCTAAATATTAAGCCAGAACCAGGAAACCTTAGCAAAGCTTTGCATAAAGGCTGGAGGGAATAGCTAGCCTGGCTCTGTAAAGGGTAAATTAAAAAGGTCTGCTAACACCTCTGAAGCTTACGTCATATCTTACTTGTTCAATCTGTACAAAAGCAAAAACAAGTTGTGGTTTCACACAGTTACGTTCTGGACTTTTTCTTGGCCTGGTGCACGGACGTCTTGGAGTCTGGTTGTCTCTGTGAAAATGCCAAGCAACCACTTTTATAAGGATTATGAAAACAAAGTAGATGTTCTGTGATAGTCAGACAGCTTTAGAGGAGGACAAAGGCTCCCCAGTTTCAAGTCCAGATGCTAAGCTGTGCTAAAACCCTCCTGGCTCCTGCCTCATATCTAATGCACATACAACAGTGTGGTTTCCATCTTCTCCTTTAGGCTTCAGCAAGTGTGTCTCCAAAAAGCTGACATTTTCTTTGAATGGTGACACTGATTTTTCATTGATACAGGTCCATGTTTAAAATGTTAAATAATCAGTTAGCCAAATGTATTATGAGCTTTTCAGGAATAAACCTTCTTTGGGAAAAACTCACCAAGTTAGACATTCTGGCAAATCTTTATGTGTTGCATTTTTTAATGTCATCTCTGCAGCTACAAATCTATATGTAAGACAGCTGCCAGCTCTAATGTTATTGCCAGTCAAGGCCCTTAACAGTTGAAATGTTCAATAGTTCAGCTTTAAACAAATAATTAATAGAGTTTTCAGTGCAAATCATTACTTTTAAAGTACTCTTATTTAATGTATTAAAGAGCTGTTGCTCTTGTGCTGAATGTTTAACAGTGAGTGAGCTAAAAAGCGGTCCAGCGTCTTCATTGCTGATGGATGCTGTGGGAGAAGAGCTGTGATCTCTTTGTTATAAAACAGACTGCCTAACCAACAGTCTGCCCAATCATCACATCAGGACAGATACGTCACAGTAACAATAATAACATGTTTTCTCAGCCTTTTCTCCCTTTGTCAGGTACTATTGAATTTCTCTGTCTTGCCTACTTATTTGTACTGATGTCCTCAGCCTCCCTCTCTCTTTCCCTGTGGACTTGTGTACTTTTCTTGTCTCACAGTCTTGTAAATATCGCAGTAAACAGTAATGGCTCATAGGTGAGTCAGACTGTGCCATGGCTTCCAATGAGATGCTCCCGTCACGAGAAAGAGGTTTAAAATGGGCTTTTGAGGAGGAGTGGATGACTGAGGACAGGACAAGAAGTGCAGGAGAGGGAGATGGGCCTTACACTTACATAAATTAGTATTGACGGTACAGCTTTTTAATAGAACAGCTTAAACTGTGTTTTCCTCCCAAATGAGATAAAAGCAAGGCCATTAGCAGATTTTACATTATTTTTATTAAATTTTCTAACCAGGTATCGGCACCATCAGAGAAAATGTATCTAATTGCAGCATGTAAGGAATTAATGCAACACGTTTCCTCTTTCCTCCTTCCCTTCTCTCTTATTTCACTCTAACTGTGCTGAGCTTGTGCTGCTTTTCAGTACAAAGGGAGCAAAACAAACTGCCCCCTCAAAGTCACATATACCGCAGCTTACATTGCTAATCCCTCAGCAGTCAAAAACCTCATCACTGTGGAATGACACGGGGTCTCGTCCTGCAACACGTCAGTGCTCTTTGTAACGCAGACAAAATAGAAGAGGCTAAATGGGGAGGTGTGAGGCTGAATGTCTTTCTTTTATAGCATCTTAATGCAAGCTATCCTTTGTTGTTAGCCGGCAAAAGTGCATTAAAAAAACACAGAAAAGGAGAGCAGTGGGAGTTTGTTACAGCCCCGTTTGCTTCAACAGTTCTCTTAAAATTCCCCCCAGACTTTTAGCTCTAAAGCACGTTTGCTGCAAATTGTGTGTCTTTAAATACTAAATGGTTTGGGTTATATTCATTTTATAGCAAGTGTATTACAATCACATAGGGTATTTTTAAGTGATAGGCAGCTAGATTTACCCTGTCATTAAACTAGCAGCGTGCCCTTTTGAACCACAGGTGGAGAAAAGAAACCTCTTATCATTGTCTCTGAGTAAAATAAATCCCAGGGGAATACAAATCATTTAAAAAATGGTCTTTCAGCTCCCCACATTTTTCCATCTTGTTTCATTTTTAGGACATATTAGAGTCCTTAATTTACAGCACATGGGAAAAACAGGTGTAGCCTTTCATTTTATTAACCTTTATTTGAATTAAAAAAATCATTGAGAGCTGGTTCTTATTAACAATGATAAAGAGTACAAAAACAATTTTAATTCTGTTGCTTCTAATCTTAGAAGTCTTTGCAGTGCAAGTGCAAAGGTACAGGTGTGAGATCACTCTCAAAGTCGCTCGTTTCACAATAAAGATTTTAATGAAACACCTTGTTTATAGCAGACACACACAGTGACTGTTTAAGCCTAAAAAATGTCACTGTGAAAAATAATACAAAACAGTCAAATTTATTCCCTGATAATCACTTAAACTAAGGGAAATAATAAGCTAAAAACCGAGAATCATCTCAATCATATTTTTTCACCTGCCTGCTGATTTGAAAAATTATTTTCTTAATTACTTACAGCCTCAGCACTTCTTCAGCTTCTCAACGTGCCATTTATTCTGTTAAAAATCATGAGTGCAGAACTGTTCTCTGATCAGTTTGCCCTTTCTATTGATATCATGCTTGGCAAGCATTACACACACACACATGCCCCTTTCTCCTATCACACTTGTGAAATTGGGATTTGGAGTTCAATGGATTTGGGGGTGGAAATCTAAGAGAGTAAGATCACCTTGAGATGTCTGGATTGAAGGTGTCGTGTGTGTCTGGTGTACATTGCCATATTTCTCTCTGCCTCTTATTGGTAGAAGTGTTTGCAATACCTGGAGAACCTTGTTATCAAATATTAAAGATGTTATCCAGCCCTCCAAGACTGCCAAGTACAGCCGAGACATGCCCCCCCTCCCCTTTACCGTCTCTCACTTTCTTCTCTCTACTTTGTCTCCTACCAAATGTCAGAATCTTTTTCAGGCCTTTTTCTGTCTTGAATTATTTTTTCCACATTTTGATATTGCATATATTATTTATCCCCTCTTTTAACACACCCGAACTGTTGCAGAAGCTGTTGTTGAGGTTTGGATTTTCTAAGTATTTCTAAAAAGAACCAAAAAAAAAATACACAGAGAGTTATTTTTTTTCATTGTAATCTTTGCTTGCGTCCCTTCTGCTCATTGAATGGTCTCTTCTCTTACTGCAAAAAATAAGAGAACAGATTGACAGTCCTTCTACGTGCACACCTAAGTTAGTCAGTATGAGTCTTTAGCAGTTTATGTTTATCAAACTGAGGGACATGTTTGGACAGACAGCTGTTTGTGCTGTAGTTTTCACACCTGCATATGGTCACAAACCTATAAAAGAACATGTCTGTCTGCCAAAGCTCTGCAAGGACACACAGGAAATAAAGAAAAAGTTGGGGAATTTCAAGACTTCTGACTCATTTTCAAAGATTGACAACAATAAAAAAAAAAAAAAAAAAACTTTGAGAACACAGACTGGTACTCAGCCAACTCTAACAATTTATGCTTTATATGAGCTTCGGCTGATCTTTGAAATCCAATTTCACATGGAACAAGAACTGACTTTGCTTTAAGTATGGAGTTGATTTGCTATTTTCAGTTGTCTGAAACAGAAACACCAATACAGTGATCAACTTCATTAGCCTTTAGCCATCAGCCTTCCAGCTCCTTTAATTCTCATTAATTAGCAACATTATATGTTCTTTTTTTAACTATACAAAAAACAACTTTCTGGTAACTTTGCAGTGATGTCAAAGTAACTACTTTTACATAACTACTTTTAAAACTATAACTGTCTGTTTTTTCTCTTATCGTTTAATATATGTCTGGTTATTTAGTCTGAACAAAAAATGATGTATGTAAGGATGTAAAACACTAAGTTCAGGTTTTATGATGGCTTTGTACTGGACTGTTTGTCTTAAAAACATGTAAATGAGAATCCTCATACTTTCTCTCAGTTTTGTCTGATAATGTCTTCATGTGTCTCGACTGTAGCCTGCCGACAGTCCTGCAGGCTGAGCCTCGGTCTACAGAAAGGGCTTTTTTAGTGATTTAGGATGAACTTGAATTATCCTACAGTATAATATTTTCCTTCTGAACAGATAAACAGCATCATGTGACCTCTTGCTGTGAATACTTAAAGAGTTATTTATCTATAACTGAGTCTAAGAGCGAGTGAAAGCCCTCTGTGGCTAATGGTGTCTCCTGACTGCAGTGGAAAAGGTAAAAGCTGGTTTATAGGGCCAAATAAATCATCACTTGACTTGTACACATTACAACTGCTTCTCAAACCCAATATTACAGAGTAGTGTAATATGTCCTCTTAATGTTCATTTTAAACTACTCATAAATTGCTGCATGTCACAATTTTTGTTTTTTCCTTTGAAGATGATTCCTGCATTTTCATCTTTGGAACGTAGGTAGCCATTTATTACAATAAAGTTCTGGCTTATGGAAAGTTTCATTGGGAAAGGGGCTTTCAGTAAAAATCTGGGAACGCTGCTTATTGAAACAAATTCTCTGTGTGTCTCTTTCCTAATATCCTCCCATTCTAATGGCTAAGAAAACTGGGGATTAACCAGCAGTCAATCTCTCATTGAGTGTTTCAGCTAAGCAGAGAGTACTAACACCTCCAATTAGTCTTTAGAGACATTTTTCTCTTCCTTCATGTACCATTAAGCCCAATCAATGTTTGTGACCAATTTTGATGTTGGCCTTACGACACAGCAGTGTGTGCTCATAGAGCTTATTCCGGTCAAATTGTTGAAGGATATTGTGCTTTAATGATTAGTGGTATAAATTAAGTGTGTCCATGCAGGTGCAAAATAGAAAGCAGGGAAGTGGAAATTGAAAAAGATGGATGGATAGCAGAAGAAATAAAGACAATGAAAAATTGAAAGACAGAGGGAAAATACAGAAGAGGCTTAAAAGGAAATATACCACCTTAAAATAGGGTGAACATTGAAATGGTAAAAAAAAACAGCACTATGAAGAAGAGGAGTTATTAGGCCGTGATACTGATCCTCTAATGCTCTGCTTGGTATCAGTTCTCATGAAGTCTGTGGGAGTAACTTTGTTATATGACCTTGGATAAAAAAGTGTCTACCAAATTAGAGGCAACACTCAGAAAAATAGCCTACTGACTGATTTTTCCTAATGTGTTGTACAAGAACATAACACACTGTATTTGTGGTGTATTTATTTGCTGTTGATCTCCCAAAAATATACAAAGATAATTATATGCCTACTTTACAGGACTCATGGGGAGTATAATTAAATTACTCACCACAGCAGAATAATCAAAAAGTTTTAAAAAACATTCCCTAAAGAGTTGATTTTAGGATGAATTAAGATAGTTAACAAACTCATGTCTGTCCTCTCCCCTCGATCCACAGGCTGCTTTTTATTAACTGACAGAGCTCGAATGAAACATTTACAGACCTCCTCTGATCATTAATTGTGCATTTTTAGTCTTTAATCTGATCCTTAGCTACAACAAAACAGGGGCAAACATTTCATGGCTCTGAAACTTTTAGAAAAATCTTCTGCAATAAACTTGATCATCCGATAATAATGTATAGTAATTATCAGTGAAGCAACATCTGGTTGAAAAACTTAACTGTGTAATCTGTCTCTCGCTGCCCTGCTGTGGCAAATAATTCCTGGTCAAATTATTAAAAACTTTACATTAAGTTACATAATGTTAGCTTAAGGGGCTCAGAGTTAAATAAGTTAGGGTATAATCACAGTTTTGACACTTTATTAATGTCAGTCTGTCACTATATGCATAAGAAACTCCAGCTGGTTATATATCTAGCATAACTTCAGCATAACTGACATGAAAATTAAGTACTGAATTACCATACAGATTGAACAGTGTTTACCTTGAAAACATGTGAAACATCAGCTAAATAACAACACACTGAAATAACAGTGTCTCCACCCTGTTTGATGACCTGTGAAACTGAAAGGGAGGAGATGAAGGAGTGATCGACCCGTTCATCAAAGCGCCGTATTGACCCTTCCTCCTTTAAAGTTTCCTTGGATGAAAACAGGAAATGCTAATAATGCTTTTTAAAAAATGGTGGCATCTTCCAGCTCAGGTTCCAGCTGTGTCTGGGAACAAACATGAGAATTGACTTTGGCAGAAGGAGATTAGCCTCAGTGTTCCTCCCTGAGCTGGAGGAGAACAGCCAGCAGGGTCACCCTCCGATACTGAGACCCAGCAGCCAGGATCCCCCCCCCGCTGTCTCTTTCACCTCTGCTTCTGTCAGCTTCTGGCCTCCCCTCTTTTCTCTCTGCACACCTGGCTGTCTGTGTCTCCTTCTGTTGGAGATTTTTAGCTAACCCCAATCTCCTCACATCCCATCACGGTGTGTATGTGAAGGTGCCTTCAGGGGTCGTGCGTGGCCTGGGTTGCTGTCACACCAATTGTTGCTGTAATTACACGTCTTCTTTCCAAGTCTGGATAGATGGACGATCACTATTCTGCTGATTTGGGAAGGTTTGGATTTGAACAAGAGGTCCTGGAGATGTTTTTGCGACTCTTAAATTGGGTGCAGAAAAAGCAGATTTTGTCACCAAGGACACTGAATGTCCTATTGGTCTGTGTATTAAACTTCAAATGTATCTTTGAAAACAACTTGATACCTTAATTTGTTACTTAATCGCTTTCATGTTCACACTCATAACTCTCATGTGCAAAGAAACAAACACTTGTTTTTGTATCAGAACTGAAACTAAAGAATCGTATTTGTACGGATCTGAAACATTTTTGAATTCCCAGTTCCGTCATCATATAACACCAAAAACTAAGGACAAGAAGGTACTTTAACCTGTCTTGATAATATCTAGTTATATGATTGATGCATTTACGAAGGATCTTGGAGAAAATACATTCAATATTGCTTAAAGTGCATGTTTCCTCAGGGGAGTTTGAAAACAATAAAAAAACTGAGATGCGGTTTATTCTAAATTCTAAATTCAGCTGACCGACTTTGAGAAGAATGAGCTCCAATCTTGCATAGCCCATTTCAGTGACGCCTGCATGTAAACACAGACATCACACAAACACATTTAAAGTAGCTTGAAGGATATATGATAGTTTGTGTGTGTACGTGTGTGCGTGAGTGTTTGCGTGGTGGCCTCAATAAAAATCAAGACCCAGTGATGGGAACCATGTTGTAATCATTTGGTCAAAGGATTATGAGAAGCAATAATTCAAAGCTGGCCTTCGATCAAACGTGTGGATGGAAGACTGTCCTTGAAGCTGCAAAAACAAACATCACCCCTGTGTCTCATAACTCTCACACTATTCTCTCACTATTACTGAGAGTGGTGATTTGATATTGATTAGGTTTCATGAGAGCCCACTGCTCATCCAGCTTATTCTTCCATAGGACCGCGTGCAGCTATGTCCTCCCTCGAGTCTCATGGCCCTGTGCAAGCTGTATTATCTGCTGTTATGGCTTCACAGCAGCCTGCACCCTGAATCTGGAATGGAGCTCATGATTCAGGCGCCACATTGTGTGCTTCCTGATAAAGCTGTTATTTCTCTCAGCCCTGGAGGCTAAGCAAAAAAAAAAAAAAACGTATCCACCTCTCTTTATTTTTTATGCTTCTGTCTTTCTCTCATTTCTCTCATTGGGTCAGCAGATGTGCAATAATGTAGTAATGGGGTTGTTTGTAATTAATGCATGTGTCACCAAAAGCGGACACTGTAGCAGCAGAATTAACAAAAGTCCTCCTCTTTAGAAAATTGCTCCTACAATTCAGCTCCGAGGGCATTAGGTTAGTCTGCCCTGGTGATGAATTAACTCTGCTCATCATGTATTCATGTTCACTTTTTCGCAGGTTTTGATTGAGGCAACAGTTTCCAGGGAGCGGCGAGGCTACATTGCCATAGATGACATCATGGTGCTCAACTATCCCTGCTGTAAGTGCCACTTTTGACAATGATTTGCAATTACAAAGCATGCTGGAGGACAAAAAGGTTTAGTGGTTTGTATGCATGAAACATAAATATGGTAAGGGAAAGACTAATGGCTGATCGACCTTTTATAACAGTGCTGCAGGTTGTCCTGAGGCTTCCTGCAGCAGTGCTATTAAAACACTGTGACATCCAAATGCCAACACTGCCTTCCCCCTCGAAAACACACCTGCCGTTCTGCCTCTGGCCTTGTTTGACAGCCAAATGTATTTGTTAATCAGTAAAACGCTGAATTCTCTCTGAAGATTTTTACACTTTCATGTTCTCTGGCCTGACTGGAAGTTTGGCGTAGCTTTTTGTCACAAGTCACTTTGTACAAAGGGGTTTTTCCCGTCAAGCACTGGATTTCAAAGCTTTATGAAAATGCCTTCTGCTCAGGGTTTTTTTGTAACTGATGGCTCCCTGCAGCAGAGGGCTTTTTGTGTCAGTGGTGGAAAAGTGAGGGTAGTGGTTCAGTGTGTTGTCAGCCTCTGAGGACCATGTGTAAAACATGTTCAATAAGCCCTCAGAGCTTAATACTTGGACGAAGTCTCTCAGTGCCACTTGCTCACTCCCTGTTCAGCCCACTGCTCAACACAAGGACTCGTAGCACATGTAACACTCAGAGTCCACGCTGCTTTCATTGATTCATGTAACTGACACAAGAGTGAAGCATGTTTTTCTCACATTCGAATTTAGTGTTACATCCCTCTCAGTATGTATACATCCTCTTTTGAAATGAGAGTGGAGCTTTGAGTTGAGTCTTCAGGCATGTTAAAGCAGATACCACCACCAGCGACGACAGAAGCCGGCAGAGAGACGGGGTCGTAATCGTACTGTATGCATACCACCCAGTCAGTCACCCTATTTCTCCTCGAGACAGCAGATGGCAACTTCTGAATGCTCCCACAGCGCCCATTAAATAATTAAGACTCTCATTAAGACCTGAGCACGCCTTATGATGTGGCACATGGCCAGCCTGTATCACTTGGCAGCGAACAGTGGGAGGAAAGAAGGAGTGAAAAACCAAAGGAAAGCATCGCATAGTAAAAAATTCAATAAAATAAAAACTCAACAAGTTCCTTTTTGTGAATTCTGGATAAAGCATGGTTGACATTTCTGTTTTATTCTCCAGAGTCTTAGTCTTTGACTCTGAAACCAGTGTTGCGCTCCAATGAAATATTTATCACGCTAAAGAGTCCTGAGGATAAGATCTGACACATTTAGCTGTGTAACACCACACTTCTTGCCAACTTTAGGGCCTTTTTTTTTTCCTGCTCACACTCATTTCGGTGTTTGTTTATTTCTGGCTCTCAGGCATGAATTATGAATTAACCTCAGGAAGGAGAGTCACTCAAAGGAAACATGGCCACCTGTGGGGCACAGATGTGAGCACTCTCCCCTTACCACGCACACAAACAACATCAACAAATCGTCATCTCCCCCCTCTGCTAGATAACAACACGTCATTGCCCCCCAAAAAAAAAACAAGCCGGAGATGTGTAAGACCCAAACATTTGCTTCTCCCTGATGTTTCAGCTTCACTGTTGCTCTGCCGTCTCTTCCTGTCAGTCATCCGGAGTGACACGCTGACTTATCCTACCCCATTTCTCAGAGATGGCAGGAAGAGTTGCCAGAGTTTACCCAATAATTTGGCTCTGCAGGGGTCTGGTTTTCTCTGCTCTATTGTTAATGATGGAGTTGGGTGAGAGGGTTACTCCCACACACTGACTCATTGGCAGCTTCGCACAGCATGCTGGGACATTATTAGTCAAAATGTAGTTGACTGATGCTTACTCTGTGGCTTTTCTTCTCCAGATATCCTCCCACATTCTGCTCGTCTTTAGTTTCCCTCTAATCTGTTTGTTGGCAACTTGTATGATAATGGACACTGAGTGACCCTTTAAAGAAGTTCTTTACAGTGAAACACTTCAGTTTTTATCTTATACTAACTGTGTAGTTAAACTTTTTTTAATTATACTGTTGATTTATATTTTATAATAGACTGTTGGCATAAATACACAAATACAGGCAGAATGAAAAAAATAAAGGAATCAAAAGTTGAAAAGATTATAAAAAAGTGCTGCTACACATAAATAACTGAGAAAATCTGTTGCGGCTTTATGTTTTCAGTGATGCTTGCAATAATTAAATTATTATGAGCAGAAATTGGACAAAACTTGTGCTCTTACAAGCAGAAATGCCTGCAGTCTCTGATAATGTGGTTAAAAATAAACAACCAAAAATCCTTGATAAAAATGTGCCTTGACTGATACTGTGAATGGCTGAAAGGTAATGCAGTCTTTTGATCTCACCGTGTCTCCCTCTCTGTCTGTCTCTTTAGATAAGGCACCGCACTTCTCCAGGCTGGGAGATGAGGAGGTCAATGCTGGGCAAAATGCTACCTTTCAGTGTGTTGCAGCTGGACGGGCATCAGAGGCTGAGAAGTTCCTGCTGGAGGTCAGTGGTTTTGATGATGGAGTTTAAAGCTAAAAGTGTCTGGCTAAGATGTGTGTGAGTTTGATGATTTTTTTACCTCCAAATATAGCAAAAGGAAAACTGTTTTTTTGGTGCATTTCACGCTCGAATGACTTGTATGTTTTAGATATATTTTAGATTTTGAGCAGATTATGGGATAAAGGTCAGGGACATATAAAATGCCCCACACACCTCTTACAAAGTAATGAAAAATGAACTGCATTTAGCCCTTTGCACTATAAGTCAGTATCACCTATTCACATACATTCACACACTTTTATGAAGCTAAGTGCCGAACTGCTCATCTGCTCATTCACACACATTCATACAACGATGGAGGAGCCATTCAGAATAATAAGGGTTCGGTATCGTTCCAAAGGACACTCCAACATGCAGACCAGAGGAATGGGGGATCGAACCCCCGACCTGCTCTACCTCCCAAGCCACAGCTGTTCAAAGGAGCAAAACACCCAGAATGAAAGAGCTACAAAGCTTTTGTGTCTCTTTGTAATGGTAGTTGCAATCACTGATACCTGCTGCGTCAGCTGAATCAATAACTTGCACACCTCGTATCAAGCCACAAGGCGTGATTAAACTCTCCACATACATAACTACACTCTCAATGTGGGCTGTTGTTCTTAAATAAAGGTTGAAAACAGACTCAAATTGCTGCGAAGGCCTTGGTGCCTCGCTTCAGTGCTCTTAAAAAGTTACATTGCATATAGGATCATTGTGCTCTCTGCTTTGTTCACTGCCTCTTAACCACCTCGAACCCTGCGGTGTTAAAATCCTCCTCTTTGTGTAGCCTTGATTAAAGTACCAAACGTCATTATGCTTTTCATCTCACACTGTGATTACAAAGCAGCCACATTTACGCCGCTTTTGCCAACAATCTACCCCACACTTCAGCCAGCGTTAATCACGGCTGACCTCAGCCAAACCTACTGTAATGCTTGACACTGGGAAATGTGTGATTTATGCAACTGAAACGTCCCCATTCCCAACCCCTCTGAACGCTTCATCAAACCACCTGTTTGGTCACAACACAAGGATGAAGACAAATGCTTTGGGTAATTAGCTGGCATAAACCATAGAGGCGCCGGCTTTAATTAGATCTGCAGGCCACTGGATGCTCTTTCCCTGCCTCTCCTCTATCTTTTTACTGTCCTCTATTGCATCTTTCTGTCTGTTGCCCTCGTCCGTCTGAGCTGTTTTCTTCCTATAAAACTCATATCACTGTTGTTTTCTGTTGTTGTGCCCTTTTGTGTTCATTGTGTCTGCTGGACCAGCTGCGGCACAGTCTTGGCTGCACACTCCTGCCAGATTAACAGATCGTTTTGTCGTTTCCTCGCCAATTAGTCACAGCCAGATTGTTTACATAACATGAAGCGATCTCATGCTTATTTAATTTATCCTGCTTTCACCTGCCTCCTGTCTGTGATCCACAGGCTACTAGTGAAAAGGAGATTTAAGAGAAACACAGATGAGACTGCAGTGAATGATGAGATTTTTTTTTCTTTCCTTGCAGTAAGAAGATTTGTTGCCTGCTTAACCCCAAACAGCGGGTGTGTGTTTTCGGATGCTGGGGGCCTGAGGTTCGTGTGGTCTGTGGGTTTTTTTTTTTGAAGGCCATAATCAGAAGTACCAACAGAAACTCACTGTAACCTGAAGGTCTCCTTGTTAATCCCAGCTTCCTCTCATGCTTTGGTTTTTGTGCACTCCTGCTAGATCAAAAGGACAGTTATCAAGATTCATGTCCACCATTTCACACTGTTAGAATGGCCTGCAAACGTGAGAAAATGTCAGATTCAATGTGCCTGGTTGAGACTACATGGACTTGACGGATGCTAGTGGTTTTAATGGTGTGGAACAATGTGAGAAATGCCTGTCACGGAGCAACAGCAAGGTGCATCATACAACATTTATTTGAATCACATTTTGTCTCCTGGTTTTTTTTTTTTGCCTTTTTCACATTTTCTCTGTTTTTCTCACTTTCCGCCCCAACTCGGATTTGTTTGTATTCTGTGGTTTGAGATCCTTTGTACAAAAAACAGTTGTCTCAGAACCATTTGTACCAGTAACTTTTGTTCTGTGTTACACTAAAAGACAAAGCCTACATTCTGCTGTTTATCTGTTAGCCTATTTACCAACTAAACTGATTAAACATCGATGCATTAAAGCCCATCTGCCTACCAATGCTAGCTGCTAAGCAGTTAAATATTTTGCTTTCAAAAACAAACACTCTGAGGATGACTGAAGTTGTAGATGGGCTCCATTAAGAGATGACGCTTGTGTCATGAATTGCCCCTAAATCACTATTATTTTAACGTGATTTCATTTGTTTGTATTAAAGCCTGTCTGATTGTCATATTGTGTGATTTAATCGGAGAGATGGTCCTGCCATTTTAATTAAATTGCACACAATGGGACAATCCTCCTTTTTAATCACACAGCTCTAATAGAACTGACCCAGATAGCAATAATTTAAGTGTGTTTTGCTACATTATTAGCTTAGTGTCCTGGGAGTTCACTGGGCGTTAACTGCATACAGGCTCAGCAGTAGGTATTGGTTAATGAGTATTTATGTTTTTGTGTTGAAGGGGAGGTTGGATAGTGTGAGCACTTGGATTTTTTTGTTAAAAATACATAAATATAAACAACTTACAAAATTAATGATTAAAGTAATGGTAGTTTAACAAACTCAGAGTAAACAAATTATATAAACAAGAGAATTAGATAGGAGGGAAAGAAAGAAAGGAAAAAAGGAAATTAATATAGCAACTTTCACTTGTAGCTTTTAGCAATACAAATACATCACAATATACAAATATTCAGCGTAAAATAAATAACATTACTCATACAGATATTTTGAGGACAGGTCGTAACTACTTTCTTACTTCAGTTGAATCCATGATTTACATAATTTTAAGGTAGTGTCAGCAATTTTAATCAATTCCCTTTTTTGCAAATTCAGCTTATGTCTCCTTACAGTTCACTAACTCCCTGTTCTGTGTGTGCGCTGAATTTAAAAAAAGCAAACAACAGTGATCCTATGCAGCCCTGGCTCTGTGAATGGAAAATTAGCAGTTTGAGCAAATCAGAGAAAGGGGACGAGGTGGACTCAGACCCCAACCTCTTTCTTTGCTTTTTCTGGCTGCTGTTCCTCTTTCATGACATCGCTCACAAGGGACAGAGCAGAGGACATGTTGATAGCAGTGACCATTAAAAAAATCACAGATATTACCCTCCCAACTCGGTATAAAAATGTCTCACCTTCCATGGCAAACTTTACATTCTTTCCTTTAGATGTACTTCTCTTTGCCTGTTTATTTTCACGTATTGAAGCTGACTTACCTTGGAAACTCCACAATGTTTCACTTTTAGTTTAGCTGGTCGTGTTTTTAGCGTTTCCTTGGAAATCCACATCAATGAGTATCTGAAGGAGCAAACAAAGGAGGAATGTATTTGTGTGGTTGTTGTGTTTAAATGTCAGAAACTTTTGAATTGTTTACTTCACCTTCAAAGAAAATCTCTGCTTATTTCACACGTACAGTAAATATAAGTTCACACCACAAACAGTTGTATAATATCTTTTTGTTAGCTAAGGAGGCTGGCATTAAAAACAAGGGAGGCATGGAGTTAGAACAATGTGGGCATTTCCAAGGCATGGGGAGTCTAATGAGGAGATTATGTGGAGTTGCATCATGGAAAGTGCAGGATCCAGGGTCTTGGAGCATCATGCTCAAAATATCTTTACCTCTGCTGCTTTAACTGAACAATAAATCTTCTTCTAGAACTGTGTGTGTGTGTATGTGTATCTGTACAAAAAGCCTGCTGCTATTTCACATGACACACTGTATGAGATGACATGTACCCGCATGTGTTTGTGTCTGTGTGTGAGGGAGAGGGACACGATGACCCGCCCTGTTTTCTCTGACCCTGTCCTTTTCCTGCTTTACAGAGACACAATGGGGACATTTTAACAAAGGCGTCTGTCAAGCACTTGAGTCACCGCCGCTTTGTGGTATCCTTCCAGCTAGACAGCGTCCAGCGAACAGATCAAGACCTTTACCGTTGTGTCACTCAGTCCCCCAGGGGTTCCGGGGTCTCCAACTTTGCTGAACTTGTCGTCAAAGGTAAACGCTGTCTCCTCTGTGTCTCTTATTGTTCTCTTCTGCTGCTCTTCTTCTTTTTTTTAATCTCAACTATCAGTTTTCCTGCTGTTTTTTATGATAACATGATTATCTTCTCTTCTTAGTCACAGTAGATTACTGCGCCTGGTTCAAATGAGGATTGAAATTGAAATTGATCATAACAAGCCCTGATAGCCACCACTGGAAACACATTTTCAAATTACCCATAGGACATCAATTGTGCATGATGGTGGAAATCATCAACAGCGATATCAAAACTGATTTTCATAACACTCCATCATAAATTGCATGGTGTTCGACACATGTGAAGGCTCTTTGGATTTGGCAAATACAGTCTCCTCGACATGTGTTGTTTTGTGAACTGGAGTTGTCAAATAGGCTGCCACACTCAGCTCTTCAGCTCTCTGTCAAAAAGCTGTTCACTTGACTTGGTCTCCTGCAGCCCCTGTCATATCATGTACCACAGATGGTGACCTCACTCGCATTACTCACTGCAACCACACAGCCTGACACCACTTTGACAGCACAGTAATGACATGGCTGTGGGATAGTTTGATGGCATAACAAAATCCAGCCCACAGCAAAAGGAAGATGAGAAGGGGAAGAAAAGATGTGAAAGATTCTCAGTCCTCTTGTCTTCCAATGAATCCTCCTGGTGTTATTATCCTATTTTTAAAATACTAATGTCAGTCTGTCAGTCACTTTGGTAACAGCCTGAAATAGATAAAGAACTGATGGACGGGTTACCATGAAATTTTGCATAAAAACTCGTATTCGCCTAATGATGTGTCCTATTGACATTGTAATCCCTTGACTTTCCAGTGGTGCTAGTTGCAGGTTGACTTTTTTATTTATTTATGATGTGTCTCAATAGATATTCATTTTTCCTTGTAATGTATCGAACTTTTGACCCTAAGGCCAAATATTCTGTTTGTCAAATACTTAGTTTTATGAACTTATTCTTACATAATTAACCTATTTGTCACAAAAAATTTTTTAGTGACAAATGTAAGCAATACTAACTAAACAAGGTCATCAATATACCAGATAAGCATTGGCAGAGCACCGCTGTCCTTGTGAGCATGTTAGCTTATGAATGCTAGCTTATTGTGACAACCACGCAGAGCAGCTAGCATTGCTTTAGACTCATTTTGTCTCATTTTGTTAAAGCATGAAATAAATCCCTTTGATTCGAAAGGAAGTGTGGATTCGGTTTGGTATTGTGATTCAGGCTGATTGCTACAGTACAAAATGAAGTCCCCTTTTGCCAAAATGTTACTAAACCCTCACACCAACAGATGCCAGTAAATGAGGAGTCAGTAAATGTGCTCAGGGATGGCCATGAAATCCTGTTTAATGTGCTCACACTCTCTGCAAATAAATTCCATCGTTTCCATGTTGTTATCGCTTTCTTCACTTTTTCAAAACCAAGAAAAAGATGTTATTTTTGGCAAAGCTCATTCTGTGCCACGACTATTGTAGATGTGATGGCCGGCTGTAAGTCATGTTCAAGTCAACTGACTGTAACTGTATAATTTATTTCACAAGAGCTGACACCGAGTCCTTAACGAGACTTTCATAAATCCCTTTTCCCCCCACAGCCCTGCTAAGAAGAGCCTAATCATCCCCTTAATGAGTTGGATCCACTCATTTCAAGACTTTAGATTGCATGCAGGAATCATGATGAGGCTCCTTTATTGCCCCTTAGAGGACAGCAATATGTCCACATTATGAATAAAACATTTTTGTCTTTTTCCGTAGGGTACCAGATATCTCTGGTTTTTGTTGTGGCCTCAGCGTTGTTATATTTTGATCCTGAGAGCATTTTGATCCTGAAGTCGGTTTTCAAGGATTTGCAGCCTGTTAAAGCAGAAATTTCAGCACTGAGAAATCCTTAATTAAACAGAAAGTATCACTGAGAGCAATGTTTAGTTTGAGAATAGCTCTGCACACCAAGGGAAACAATGAAAAAGACCATTTATAATATGCTGAGAAAAATAACAAAGTGCAAAATAAACAATACAAATGAAGAGCGAAAATGTAGAGCTATGAAATGTAAAAAGGGAAAGACTGAGTTGTTTTAAATTTAGCCCCACTGGCTGCTTGCCTGTGGCCTAAATTTGGCCTTTTATTATGGATGCAGTCCTTGACAGCCCAAGGATGAGCTGCTGCGGGCTAAGTCAAGGCAGAGGGAAGCTGCACAGAGTGGAGGTGAGGCGCTAGTAATGTTGAAAGCAAACGGAGAGGAGGGCCATAAAAGACAGAGGCGCCTCTGTGGGAATGGAAGATTAGTCACAGCCACAGATCTAACTCTGATCTTTTCTCATGCTTTGTCCTCATTTCTTTTGCATTCCCTTCCCTCCCTCACACTGCTGCCCGTGTAATTGTTCAGCCGCTTGGATCTGCCAGTAAGTGACATTTGACCGGTGGGCTTTAGAATTAATCCTCGGTTTGGCAATCTTTACCGACGTTGAAGCAGCGTTTGCTCTTTCATCATGGTGGCCAGTTGTGAGGAAAGAACTCACAGAGAAGATGATGAACCACACGTAATCCTTCAGTTACAAAGATCATACACAGCCAGCGCACTGCATGCACAGCTGTTTTTTCACTCACTACTTTGCTAAAATGTATGCAAGGCCCTGAATGCCTTGTTCATAGCTATGACTAATCTGCGATTTGAGCGCCGTTTGACCTGCTCACATCCTGCAGTCTCCGGAGACTCATTTAAGACTCAGTGGGCTTCGGCATAATGAGAAATCTATTTGAATGCAACTGATTAATAAAATGAATACCCAAACTTTACTTCCTGAGACGGTGCAGCAGCGCTATGTGCCTGCCAGCAAATGCTCTGACACAAACAACATATTTTAACAAGACGGCAAAAAAACGTTTTTTATTTCCTCTCCCGCAGTTCCTCCATCTCCCATAGCACCACCCCAGCTGCTGCGTGCCGGCTCAACTTACCTGATCATCCAGCTCAACACCAACTCAATCCTAGGAGATGGACCCATAATCAGGAAGGAGATTGAGTACCGTGCTAGCCAGTCTCCGTGGTCAGAGGTGCATGGAGTCAACATGGTCACCTATAAGCTGTGGCACCTGGATCCAGACACAGAGTACCACATCAGTGTGCTGTTGACTCGGCCAGGAGAGGGGGGAACCGGCCCTCCTGGACCGCCTCTTGTGAGCAGGACCAAGTGTGCAGGTGAGCTTTGGTCTGCAAATGTAATGTTCCTCACCTGTGTAGCTTGTGACCCCTTAAAATAGAGCATGTTTTGACAGGTTTTGCCTTATTATACTCATGAGTTATGATCCATATGAATACAAATTTTTTTATAGTCCTTCAAATTTAAAGGGCCGAAAAAGATGCAATTAACAAATATTTCAGAGGGAAAAAAAAGGAGGCAAAAACTGAAAAAATTCAGAAACAAACATAATTTTGTGCAACAAATGTTTTTTTTCTTCTAATCCCTCCAATTATTTTGTGACCCTCAGCTCCATCATGAGAGCTGCTGGCCCAGTGTGTTGTGCTTTAGGTCATTTGGGCTGTAAAATATAATTGAGCTCAGAGTGCAAAAACAGACGAGTAAAACCACAACTATCCTCATTTAATACACACATTCAAACAACAGGATATTTTGACACATTTTGATACTGCTGCTGCAAAGTTCTATTCACTAATAGCCACTGCTTCACTGAAAACACACTACACTGCTTTTATCCTTAAATGTGTTAAGATGCTTTATGGATTTCATCATTTTATCATTTAAATGATTTCTTATTTTGGCTGGAATATGTAGCTACATTTGAATCTTGGAAGATGATGTCCTATTTGTAGAGAAAACAGGTTATAACTGTCTTTTTACTGAGTCCTTTTTGGGTTTTTTTTGACAGTCTTTCTTTTTCTCCTCTTTTCCTTTTTTTCTGAAAGAACCCATAATGGAACATATAGTGCTTGAAAGGAATTACAGTGTGCGCTCTTTAGGTGATGCAGTGCTACCGAGCCCACAAGAAGGGAATACAGTGTGTCGAGCACCTGGCTGTTCAGTAGAAACCAGGACACTACTCTGTGAACCAGCTCTGAATTCATTAACTGCATAAGCAAAACTTAATCTAGATTAATTTACTACCTATAGATATGTCTTCTTTGCACTTAATTAAAGATCCACAGCTTAAAGGCTTGATGCCCAACAGCCACACATCAGAACTTCAGAGAGTCTCACATGACAGAGCTTCATCTGTCATGATAATCTGCTAAAATTCAATCAGAGAGGAGCTGATAGACAAGTTCCAACTCAGTCACTGCATGTACTTATCTTGTGAAGAAAAGGCACGTTTGCTATCACAGCCGTTCTCTGAACTCTGAAGCTGAGGAAACTGAAAGCGGGGGGGGGGGGGTTTCTACTGCCAGCATGGCGATATTTGCTCTAATGTTAAAGATTAAAACAAACAAATTAC
>JAPZDV010000025.1:14619384-14660788 GCA_029814665.1 Acanthurus lineatus
CCCCCCCCCCCCCCCCCCCCCCCCCCCCCCCCCCCCCCCCCCCCCCCCCCCCCCCCCCCCCCCCCCCCCCCGCGGGCGGGGCCCCCCTCTACTGCCAGCATGGCGATATTGGCTCTACTGTTAAAGATTACAGCAAGCACATGACAATAGTAGCTAAAACAGGCTTTTGGTATCTGCTGAAAAGGAGATATTGTTTCTTTGGCAAGTAACAAATAAATGGAAGAGAATTTGGAGACAGAGCAACTACAGTACACACTCATACTCACGACATGTCTGGACATCATAAATTTTAATAGCCCAGTATGTCTTGAAATTGTTTGTTTTGATATTCGGAGACATATAAGTTGTTTTTCTGTCCAAGAGAATTTATAAATTGTCAAACGTGACAATCTGGCATCATTAGTTGTTGGGCAATTTTGCCTGAAAATGACAGAAACAATAAATCCATTATCAAAATAGTTTCTCAGTAGATTCTGATTTATATTCTATTGCTCAACTCATTTATTAATAGGATATTGTAATTGTTTCAGCTCTCTTAACTTACTTTCTGAAATTTTCTTTGTTTGTGTCGTTTCCTCTTATGCCACAGTAACTGTTAACATTACAGTTAAATGCAGTTTTGAATGAGTGATTTTTCTTTCTGCTCCTCCTGTCCTTTTTAATTTATTTTTATCAGAGAGTTTTTCACAACCTGCTTACATCTGTGCATCAGACTGTGAAAAAAAACATGGGCTAAGTCCTTGTGATGTCACCCATAGGTGTATGAAGAGCCTGAGTAAAGCTTAGAGTTGTGGCTCCACTTGTTACCATATTGGCAGTTTCTCAATCCTGGCTTATCCAAAACATAGAGTGAGAGCATGAGTGGTGCAAAAACAAGTCTGTGGGTACAATTAAATGTGCAGAAAGCTGTATTATTTGTCCAACATTTAAATGAAAAATCTCCAAAAGGCCAGACACCACAAATAAGACATGGTAGTGATGATCAATGACTTAAATTAGCTTGATGACACCTAGCAGACAGCAAGGCGATATCATCCTTAATTATGCCAAACTTTAAGCCTCAATATAATCTAAATGAGTGGGTCATAAAAAGATTCACCCTCTGTACAGATTTAATAAATGAGGAATAAGCTATAAAGACCAAA
This sequence comes from Acanthurus lineatus, assembly GCA_029814665.1. Lineage (NCBI taxonomy): Eukaryota > Metazoa > Chordata > Actinopteri > Acanthuriformes > Acanthuridae > Acanthurus > Acanthurus lineatus. The sequence goes on from JAPZDV010000025.1 coordinate 14,620,530, forward strand.
ATCATTTTTTACTAAGCTGTAAACAAGTTTATTTCTGCTGTAGAGTTAGAGATTTTGTAATAAGGGACTCTGTGGGGATTTAGCCCTGTCATCTGTCTCTGTGCAGACACAGAACACACAGGAAGACGAGCAGGATACCAGTGAGCCACACCCATGCTTACTTTTAAATATGTGTACACATTTATAGCACAAAGACTTCTGTGTGTGATGCAGATGCACCCAAAGAGATGCAGGCATTCATCACTGCTGCCTGCATCTGCAATGTGGGCGCAGCACTCACAGGCACACGATATGCAGAGCTTTGTGTTACCCCAAAGGCAGTCTGTGGATATGTGACTTCCATGGTCATCACTCTTCTCTATGCCCAACGGCCCCTTCCTGCCACACACCATCCCTCACATATCTCCCTACCCTGCTCCAGTAGAGCCTCCCTTGCCCCCCTCTCCAATGACATATTAAAGCTACTCTCCTCTCCCAACAGCCAAAGACACCCCTCATTCATCAGACACATTGAGTGAGCTCACAGCATTCCCTCCCCAATCTCCGCACACACTGCCCCAACTCAGGGAGATGCCGCAAATTCACAATAAAAAAAGTTGAAAACAAGTCGATAGCAAGAGAGGAAAGAGTTTCGGGGAGGCTTCGCCGTGGGAGTAGGTGTGTGGGAGAGAGGGTAGTTTTTCACCGTGTGAGAGTAAAACACTGAAAATGAGTAGAGTGAATTTGCAAGATGTGAAGGAGGAGGGAGAGGACTCACAGTGTATAGAAATTGCTCTCACTGTTGCGGGTATCTGGTGTTTGTGAAAGTCACTAAACTCAGCCTTTAATGATGTATTTACATTTCAGCTACAGTGACATTAGCTTGTTCAACCATGTGTGGGATAAGTAATACTGCTGTGTTTGCTGAGCTGTTAAACAGGGCTTTTAGAATCAGCACTAGCTCAATACAGAGGAAGTGTAGGTGAAATTAATTTTTGCCAGTCTATTGTGTTTCGACCCCAGGGGTGCAAAGCTGTGAGTGACTGATAGTTGAATTAGTTTATTTGTCGTGCAGCTGCGTCGGAGCGACTCCTGCGTGGCTTATCACTGCTCACGTTTCTTATCTGGGTGGCGTTGATGCATTTTACAGTAAGCTGCAACAATGGAAACCTCCTCCACCTGGTGTGTTTCACCTTCTTGACCCCGCAGGAGAGTCTAATCACCACCTGGTTCCCAGAGCAACCCCGACCCAACCTCCAAACCATCTGGACTACACCACCCCTTCTGACCCTGCATTCCACCGCTGAATCCCCACCGCCCCCCTTTGCTGCTGGCCTGATTAGGTTTAAGCATGAGGAAATGGACGGTGGGTTTGTTGTGGTGATTTCAGAGAGACGGTAACTATCCTGTGAACAGAAGGGATATTTGGAGCCTTGCTGTATTTAGGAGGAAAGTAAATTTCCTCTCCAGAAGCTGTGTCTTGTCACTGTGACTAATCTCACTTTTCCATGGTCGTGTCGAATATTTCCCTCCTGCCCAAACATGTCGGTTAGCTGGCTTCGGCGTACACATACACATCCTTGCCGAGTCGAGCTGTCCTCGTGAGGGTGCTGTAAAACTAATGGCCGTGAATGTGAACATGGTCTCCGCCTGGCTCTGATGGCCATCCAGGTGTGCTTGATGAGCCATTGCTGTGATTATCAGCACGGTGCATTAGCACAGCTTGAAGCCCCTCAAGTAAATCACAGAGGAGAGGCGTGCATTTGTGCTGCAGGTGGTCCCCAAACTACGTTAATGGTCTTCCACCTGCTGCTGGGTCACTGAACCTTCTGGTAAGCCCCTGCCCATGATGCTCTTGGTCTGTTTGAGGGAGCCAACACTGTAGCCCGACTAAAATTAGGCACATTAGGCACACAAGTGCTCTGCCTTTCCTGGCATGTCGTTTATCATGTCTTCCATTCTGAGCCAGAATTCCCTATATGTTCACAATTGGGTTGTTTGGATTTATGTGCGCCTGTGTTTTTGCTTTCGCATGGGTATAGGCGTGCATGTCTGTATAAATTTGTTTTTTCCATCTGACACAGTCAGTACAGATCCCCTCCACGGATGCATGCGATCTAAAGCAGCTCTGCTCTGTCCTGTTGCTGTCGCATGTCACAGTTTTAGAGGAGATAATAAACCAGAACCTGTCACATTCACTCTAACTTCCAATCTCTAAGGATCAACATGGTGCTCTGGGCTTTAGTCCACGTTGGGGCGGCTGCAGTTTTCACGCCACAGGGTGCCAAAGAATGGTTGCCCGTGGCATTCAGACAAAATAAGACGAGGCAAGGGGAAGGGGGCTGGCACAAATGTCCACTTTGAGAAAACCCACAATGAGCACACTGTGGCCTCTTTGGCGGCACTTTCATCAACTCAGCAGTTAAATGCCTCTCTTTATTTAGCTTTCAGACTGTGCAGACTATCAATTGCACCATTAAGACAATCCTCAGTCACACTGAACAATGGAACATTAACAATCCTGGGCGCAGTCTACTACTTTGCGATTACTTTGGTCACCCATTTATCTACTGTCACATTAATCTGAATGAAGTTTAGATCAATGCTCTGGTCATATTTCCATCCACAGAAATGATAAGAGAAAGCTATTGACTGCAGAATACCTTTAGTATTAGATGGAAGTGTTTTAAAATTTCACTTTTGAATGAATAAGATATTGGACATAGGGATATGTATCTGATGATGTTAGCATACTTTAGGTGTGTTTGAATGTGAGTACATGCATTAAAAGATTGAAAATGAAGGAAGAGGAAGAGGACAGAAGAGATACAGAGAAGAGAGTGATAAAGACAGGGCATAATAATGATTTTATACAGCAAATGTGTACAAATCTTTGTGTTAGTGTGTCCTTGTACAACTACAGAGCACCTTTCAAATCCATTTTCCTAGATAATTCTTGAGTTAGTGCATTAGCCCCTGCTCAGTGATGCATTAGCCGCCTTATTTAAGTTCCCTACACTAATCTGTGCTGCAGTGAGAATCCCACTGAGTGTACAAGTCAGCGAAGGAATGAAGACCTTGGCTGGTAACCTCAAACTCCTGTGATTTGCCCCCGTACCCCATATCTCAGCTGTCATTCCCTGCCTCCCCGGCCCATTAGTCAACATGCCCTATTAAAAGAATATTACTATACAATACATTATATAGCGTATTGCTTGATAAAAAGACATTGATTGTGTTAATAATGGCCCTAGATAAATGCCTCCATTGATGCTGAGGATGTCCTTGGCTTCACTCAGCCTTTCTTCGGTTTCGGAGGTCCCCATAAACACTGGCTGGTCTGTGCCTCTGTGTATAGAGGCTCTCTGTATCTTTCAGCCAGCCGTGACACTTGAGGAGGATATCAAAGACAGAGCTGTTGTTCTTTTAGTCTGAGTCAGAGAGAGTCAGGGTTAACCCGGCAGTGACCAGAAATAACTTGATGCCTTCTAAAAATACGTGACAGGCCATCGCGATGACCCAGCAGTAAAAGTGACCAGCGGATGTGAGTGTCCTTGTGTAGTGTTTGTATTTGTGTGTGTGGATTAAAACCGCAGGGCGAGGAAGTATAACTACTGGATAGTCAATTTGCTCTGCGACACGGAGGCGGGAGGGTGGGACTGCGACAGCAACCCGCAGCCTGTCCGATTAATTAGCACAATTGGCATGAGCTCCTTCTCTGCCATGGGGTATGTGGGTGTGTTGTGCTGGCAGCTAAATGTTGACCTCCATGTTGTGGTGGGGCAATATGGTGGGATATTGGAGGGGAGCAAGTGAAGTATTGTGATGGTAGTCCTGAGACATCCAATACATAGTTTTCTTGCTGTGTGTAAAATCAAATATTTCATAATAAAACAAAGTTGTGTTTTAATTCTGAACATTCATTATTGTGCCTTTGGGACTTTTCTAATGACGTTGCTCATTTTTGTCAATGCACCTCTGCTTCCTTTCATGCTAAGTTATCTTCTTCTCTCGTCCTCCCAGAGCCCATGCGTGCATTGCGGGGCCTCGTGGCCACAGACATCCAGTCCAGGCAGTTGTCCCTGCAGTGGGAGAATCTGGCCTTCAACCTGACACGTTGCCACACCTACTCAGTGTCCCTATGCTACCGCTACACCACGGCAGGAGGCGGCGGAGGCCACAACACTACTGTGCGCGAATGCCTGGCAGTTGAACACAATGCCTCACGCTTCACGCTGCGTGATCTGCCACCCTACCACGGCATCCATGTCCGTCTGTCACTGGCCAACCCAGAGGGAAAGAAAGAGGGCAGAGAGGTCACCTTCCAGACTGAGGAGGACAGTAAGTCTCAGAAGGAGGTTACAGCCACTATGGAATACAAAAAAAAATTGAAAAGTATAATTAGAAAACAGTAACAGTTTTGGTAGAAATTGCCACTTAAATGCTAAAACAGGCCTCCCAGTTTATTGAGCTCAATTAGCTAAAACCCTACAATAAGTTCCCTCAACATTAATGACGTAAGAGAGACAATGTTAAGTTTTTGAATCTTAGTGGAATGTAGTCTGTGGTGCTATTCAACTATATTGCATAATACTGAAAAATGTTTTTGTTAATAATCCTGCCGTTATTGATATTAATAGGTTGGGCAAAATACTAGACCTGTCAGTACAGATTAGGTAATAGAATCGTAACACAATTATAATTGTAATAATAGGTAGTTCAATTTAAGAACACCATTACAATACAGCCATCAAAATGATTTTATAGTTGAATCCAATCCTCTCTGAAAATTTCAACAAAAACTGAACTTAATAACCTTCTTGAAGGTAGAATTTATTCCAAGGCTGTTGCATTGGACTGCTTTCATATTAGCAAAGTATATTGAATAAAATGGTAACTGAGAGTATCCATTTGCAATCTTTAGTACTTAAAGTTTGCCTTTAACTGTTACTTATGCCTTATTTTATAAAAAAAAGAGAAATTACATTATATATTACAAGAGCCTGGTGTCTCTACAATAAAATTACTAAGATTTATATTATTTTATAATGTGGGGACACATAAATATGGTATCTACTCAATGCCTCACAGTTTTATTGTCACAAAATGGCCTGGATTTCCTCCACAGTCATGTTTCTGAAGGTTTTATTCATCGAGACCCAGATCAACATTGTCATATCGGAAATTATTATCACATGTATAACATTAGATAGCTGTTATGGAGGAGTGGGGCCCCTGAAATGAACCAGAATGTTTCCTAATGTTTAACAATTCTCATTGTAAATGATTAAAAGGAAACTTTCAAGACACTTTACTACCCACAACCAGAACCTAACTGTCATTTTTAGCTGATGCTCTGATGGTTTATTCTGAGATTTATTAGGTGTTTCCCATCATAAATTCAGTGCACCACATATGGTTAGAATATACAAATCCATATATCAGTCAGTTTTTGGTTTACATGTGGTGAATTTGCTAAATATTTCAAAACATTCAGCAGAGACGGTGACCATCTGACCGAGGCTGAACCAGGATATAAAAGATCCTTTTCATTTTTAGATGGAAATAACATAAAAGGGAAAATATTTTGTCTGAGACTCTGGCAACCTTGAGATAGGATTTTGTGCTTATTTCTTATCTCCCATTATTCTTTTGTACTGTAGCACATTGTGTGCATGGCGGCTGAGGGAGAAATCAGTTCTGCTGTGAAGAAATCAAAACAAACAGTACAGAGATATACAGTACACAGAAAGCCATAAAAAGAGATCAAGAGAGGGTGAGAAAGCAAGAGAAAGGGCTTTTTTTTAAAAAAAAGTGTTGAAAGATAAATATGTGAATATATGCACACACGTCAATTATGAATGCTTTTCCCAAAAGCCTTAATAAGCAACTCTGTCCTCTAGAACAACTCAATTCAAAAATAACAGTCTACTCAGCTGTTTCACTCTTTCTTTAGCCTCAGGCCTTAGTCTCACATAACAGTCTTTCTCTGTACAGCGCTCACACAAACCATGGGCGCTCAGGCTGCAACCAAATGCCACCCCCCCACACACAAAAAAGGCTAATATTGATTGTTCAGGCATTCATAGTCCTCTCACTGCCATTCAGAAACAAGTTTACCAGCAAGGATCTGACATTTTCATCAATATATTTCAACTTCGACTGACAACTGATGCAAAATTATAACATCATTATTACACTTTTTTCTCGTCTGTGTCATGGTTACATAATTTGCCAGCCTGCTGCTCTCTGGCTGTCTAAGTATCTCATGTGGTGCATTGTTCTGAGCCACTGTGACATTCATTTTTGTGATATTGACAGGAGAGGCTCACTGTAGGATTAGCACTTCAATTTAACAAACCAATGTTTGTTCTGACAATTTATTACAGTTCCCGGAGGCATAGCACCAGAGTCGCTCACCTTCACCCCGCTGGATGACATGATCTTCCTAAAGTGGGAGGAGCCCATCGAGCCCAATGGCCTCATCACCCAGTATGAGGTGAGCGTTATTAGCTAACTGTTAGCTTGGCAAACGTACTAGGACAAGCAAGGCAAATATTAGATTTTTATCAAAAACAGTATACTTCAATTTCAGTGTTATTAAAAAGGGGTTTTAAGGATGAAGATTAGCTGTTAACACCAAGTTATTTCATGCAGAGAGTTTGACTGTAGTTACTGGAGTGTAAACTTCCTCTAATCCACTAATGAGCAAGACTAAGCTGCTAACGTTAGCCAAAAATTTGATATAATACAAGTATAGCTGGCTTGAGAAATAATTTATAGTGGATGTATGTTTTTTCTGTGAAGGAAACCTGTAAGTCCAAACAAATAGTTTGCAAAAGCTACTTTTTACCCTTGAGAGTACACGCTTTGAAAAAAACAAACAGAAATACACTGGGCTGCTGTTAAAAGAAAGCTAGCCAGACATGCTTTTGCACTAGTGTTGCATCTAATATTGGAGAAGATAAACACACCATTTAATCCATTCCTTAGACCTTCTGTTGTGTTTTTGGCTTTGGAAAGGCTGCAAAGATACAAACAGACTCTCCCATGTGCACTGCTCTAAATGTGAACAAATCCAAAGCGTGACAGGCCTGCTGTGTCTAGCTATCCTTGCTAAGCTATGGCCAGACAATTGCTATATGAAGAGAGGTTTAGCAAACACTTGTCAATGTTCATTATGACCTAATGGAATTACATCTAATGAACTTCCACTGGAAGTCCATTGGGTGGACAGAAAAACTGAAATCTAAATATCTGGAACCTCATGACAATCAGATGGAATGGGTGATGTTTTGGGTTTCATCACCTAATGAACATCTTGAGCCTTATTTTCATACTCAGACAGCAAAAACTACAGCTGGCACTCCAAGTTACACTTTAAAATGTTGTGGCAACACAGTTTTTTGCCTCTAACATTGGTATGGTCCAGGTTATTTGTTTAATCACCAACCACTCCGCTTCAGTTTATATTTTCCTCACCCAACTCTTTAATACAAGGTGCGCTGTGCCTAATTCAATGAAAATAGCAGCACTGCCTGGGTTGCTCTTACTGACCTTGTGCACATTGCCTAATGCGTAATGCTGGTCTTGTGCCTATAAAATAGAGCCCTGCGTCATTAATAGATAACTCACATGCCTCTGTTGTGCTGTAGGCCTCATGTTCAGCAGGATAATGATTTTGGATTTGCTGTATACCTCCTGTCTTTCTATCCTCAAGTCTTCTTTTCTTGGCTTTACTTGCAATGTTGCCTCAAGGATATTATTAAATAGGATTTGTGGTTTGACATATATAGTGGAGGCTGCACAGGATTTTTTACTCTGTAGTGTGTTGATCTCCTTCAGCTGATGGGGAAAGCTGTACATAGAGCTGGAGAAATCCTCTTCATTTCTCTCAGATTAAACCATTGACCACGTTGCCAGAGCCCATCTACTTCCATGCTATCCTGCAGGCCCTCCTCACTGCTCAGTGCACTGTTGGGGATCTTTTATTTCTGCCTTTGTAGAGGAAACACAGGGGTCTTGATGGCTTATAATTCTGTCTTCACACTAAGGACAGTAGGCGATCCCCCTTGTTAGCAAAATGACTAAAATGCAACATCCCTGGTTAGCCTCCCACAATCCTGTAGTAGCAGGGAGGGTGCAGGGGTAGAGGGGTTCACAGATGTTATTGCAACTTTTTCTCTCTGTCTTACCCTTCTGTTAGTTTAAACAGTATTCTAATAAAAACTCAATTCTGAACTTTGTTGTGACTTTTTTCCTCTATAAAATAGTGTCATCTTCATATTCAAACTGACAAGTAGAAATGTGCAGTAGCAGAAGTAGATCATAAAGACGCACTGCTGCCTTTTTTATCGCTATTGTAATTCTTTGATCATGCAGTGTCTGTGTTGATTAAAATAGACCCAAAAACTAAGTCACCTCTGCAAAAAATTATTTATTTTTATTTTTATTTTTCTCCCAGAGGGTTTTTGTTAGTTTTAAGTTTGGTTAAGATAATAGTTCTTGAACTGTGTGTAATACATGCATGTGAGCATATATGGTTTGTAGAGAGTTTGTACTCATTCTCCAACTGAAGTGAATCTCTTTCAACTCTAATGTATATCTATGTATGCTCACCCATTTCTGGTTGCAGTAAAGTCTACTAATTTAGCTCTTGACTCTTTCAAAGAGTATAAGTGAAAATTCTCATGAGAGCATCATACAGGCGAGGCAAATCACCTCTCAAGGAAAAACTTTTACTTTTAAAAACACTTATGCAGAGCAATTTTTGAACGTTAACAAGAGTAAATTGAACTCATAAACACTTAGTGCTATTGATTTACTCATATTTATTTATTTATTTATTTTGCCTTGTGGTGTCTTCAGTCCTTGGCTTTTGAAAAGCATCACTCAGTGAGACAATAAGTAAAAACCACTCATAATACTTTTTGAAAAACTCCAGGTTCCTTGTATCACTCTGGTATAACCTTGATAATGCCAATCAAGTTCTTTTCATCTAAAACTATGATCCCACTGATTTTAAAAAGCACATGTAACTTTAAAGTGAATCACACCAATCAGACATTAGAATGACAGAGCCAATTCTTTGCTAAAGATGAATACCAAAATGAATTAGAAAGACATTATCCGATACATTTTTAGAGCAGTTACACATTAGATTGTGTAACACATGAAATCATCCTGTTTTTCTTCAACAGATCAGTTACCAGAGTATTGAGTCATCTGATCCAGGCATCAACGTCCCAGGACCTAGAAGAACTGTGTCCAAGCTGAAGAATGAGACCTACCACATGTTCTCCAACCTCCATCCTGGAACAACATACCTAATCTCTGTTCGAGCCCGCACAGTCAAGGGCTTTGGCCAGACAGCCCTCACTGAAATTACCACTAACATCTCAGGTATTAGGACCTCTGACAGACTTGAAGTTAGGTTAGTGTAAAATGTGCCATGAAAAATTGTACAATAGAAATGGAAACAGACAGCGTCTCCATGTTGAGGCTGCTACATGTGCCATAACTGCCTATCACTGATGCAGAATGCAGGCACAACACTGGAGTTCACCCACTGCGTGCTATTATAAGTTTCCAGGGCTTCTCTCTTTTGACCTCAGCATCTTTCTTCTCTCACAGAGGCAAAACTACTGCTCCCAGAGTGTAAGAGCTATTTTCCATTGCCTCTCCAAACCGGTGACACACTGTCATCTCACAGTCCTCGGGACATAAATTAACTCGTAGGGAGCAGAGAAACACAACAGAGGGGACACTGCTGTGTGTTATGTATAAAGAAGGATGCAGTGCATTGTTGGGACCGAGATGTCACCTCTGAGAGTCTCAGAGCTTATTACTGGTGATAGAAATCCAGCCTCAGTGTTTCTATTTCCTTTTAATGATGCATTTGCGCTTGTTAAGGGATGGGATTACACCTCTTAGGAGTGCACAAAACAGCCACTCCCACCCTGTTTTGCTCACACACTTACTCATGCCTCTTGCCCCTATCTCTTTACAGAGGGGGCCTGGTTTGTTTAATTATAGATTTAGTGCACAATCACTGCTTACTGCCTGTATGTCAGGCAGAGCTTCGGCACAAAGCCAGACCGCAGATGGAGTCCAAAAGTCTTTGCAGATCATCCTCAACCTCCTCCACTGGCCCACAGTGCAGAACATTCACTTGCACTGAGCGTCTCTTAAATCTGCACTGACAGCTAGCAAACATTGAACACCTTTAACAGCTACTACTGTCAGCATCTTCAAGCAATACCCACCGCACAGTATCCCAACCATGCACATTTTCTCATTCCCATGCACATACACACACACATACACCCAGATGAGTGCACCAGTGTGGCTGATACACAATCATCCTTCAAACAGACTCTATCTGGCAGCAGGCGTCAAACCCTGTTATAGTTCTACAAAACCGCAACAGACCTTTAATGTCAACAAATAGACATTCAGTTTTCCTTAATGATGTCGGCTCTTTTCTGCTGCGGTATTAGCAAACCGCCTTTTAAATGTGATAATCATTGATTCCTCATGAATAGTTTGCTCTCCGTCCCTTCACTAATTGACTAATATTAAAGAGAAATGTACCAGCACATCTCCAGGGAGGAGTACGACTTTAACCAAATCCTTTTAAATGAAAAATCCATTCAATTTAACCTTATTCTCATGACTTTTAATTGGGCTTATATCAAATGCAACTAGCAGAAGATTCAAACATTGTTCTGAAAAAGAGGACATAAGGTATTGGTGATATTAGCACTGGTATTTATTCATATGGAGGGATGGCTCTGTCAGTTTCACTCACTACTGAGGGGCTGAATATTATGAAGAAGGAGAAAAAAGGAAAAGCTGTGTTTAAACTGAATAAAGTGGCCTAAATAAAAGCTAGGTAATGTTATGTGTGAATGTTTCTTGATTATCTATTACATTAAGGTGTGTCTCTGTGCGTCCTTAGCTCCCACTTTTGATTACGGAGACATGCCATCCCCCCTCAGCGAGACAGAAAGCACAATTACTGTCCTGCTGCGCCCCGCCCAAGGGAGAGGAGCACCTGTCAGGTAAGTAAATCATCTCAAATCCATTTATTATGAATTTTTCATGCCAAAAGTGGCTTATTTTGGGTTCACATTCCCTCTGTGTCCAGTACATACCAGGTGGTGGTTGAAGAGGAGACAGGGAAGAAGGTGAAGAGAGAGCTGGGCCTTCAGGAGTGTTTCCCTCTTCCCATGTCCCATGGTGAGGCGCAGGCCCGGGGCACACCACATTACTACACTGCTGAGCTGCCGCCCAGCAGCCTCCCAGAAGCTAGTCCCTTCACCGTGGGCGACAATCACACGTACAACGGCTACTGGAACAGCCCGTTGGACCCACGCAAGAGCTACCTTGTCTACTTCCAAGCTATGAGCAACTTTAGAGGGGTGAGTGATTGTAAATTTTTATGGCAGTGATGCAGCAGACCTGGCAACACTTGTTTTAAGAGCTGTAGACAGAAGTGTTTAGAATAAGTCTGAGCCAGTGTTGAGTGATGTTAATGAGTATCTGCATTTACTAATGTTATGGTTGGCGCTGTAGGACAGTTGGCATTGTCTGAGCTTACAACCCTTGAAAGAGTGTTTGTGCTGTGAAAGAGGTTGCCGGATGAAAACATATTGAGCTGGCAGTGTAACCGTTTGGAAATTATGTATGTTTATACCCATCAGCTTTGATTCTTTGCAAACAAAGCATGTCTGAAACAGGGAATTACTCGCATGCATTACTTACAGCTAGCAAAGCTGTGATTAACTGGAATTACTTAAAGTCAAGAGCATACTTCATTTGTATTTCTTTTTCAATGATGTCCTATTCCATCCTATTCTCTTCTTTTTTGTCCCCTACCTCATGTCAGTCATTTAGTGGTCCCATTATTGTTCTTATCTAGTACTCTCTTTCTGTATGCACAAATCAGTTGGGTATCTTTAAAAATAGCCAGTAAATGTGGAGACCATGGTAACACAAAACCACGATTGAAGCCTTTACTCTCTGCATTTGTGTCCATACAACAAACACTAATGTGAATCATGATTCTACCCCTTGTTAGTTGAAACACAGTACGTTATTTGTGCTTCCATCCATTTCACCGAACACACGAAGCCCTCCAGTCTCCAGTCACACCCAGAGGACGCCACATTACCTTTTCTAATTCCATTACAGGAAGAGCTGCTACCTGGGTGAGGCAATTACTTAAGGATAATTGGGCACAGGTGCAGATGATCAGAGGTAGAAAGCTGCTGCTTTAATATTCACTGACTGTGGCAATGAAGCTGAGAAATGTTGCCGTAGGTAATGCAGCCTTCTGTGATCATCAACTGAGAATAAATACATGCAAGCTGGGTTCCTGGTCTGTTTGACTCTCCAAGTCTTGTCAGTGGTTATTTTGTGATTACACCCCCCCCTTTTTTTTGCATTGGTCATGTGTGTGTGTTATAAAGTCTCATGAACCAAGCTGGATGGTTCATCCCCACCAGCAGCATCTTTTTCCAACCCAGTGGAGAAACACACGGAGGGACTGCAGTGTGAGCACTTCACACAACTAGGCTTCTAAGCATGGGATTAGATAGGGGAGGCCTGGCTTTACCGGCGGATGGGATTAGGTTTTGTTTTGTCTGGCAGGGGGCCAGCACCCATGACCCACAATGAGTGGAGCCAATCACACAGCCAGCACTGTCCCCAGTCTTTCAAACACTGCTGCCTTTGCCTGGAAATGCGGTAGCAGTCACTGTCAAAATCTGGGCATCAGTCCTGTGTTGGTGCTGCAGCACTGAAACAATTCCTCTTGAAGGACCAGCAGTGTGTTGGGAGGCTGGGAGGGCAGGGAGTTAATTTTCATGGCTGCACGAGGAGCTGCATTCACGCAAAACAAAAAAAATTATTCCTGCATTCACTTAACTACTCGTTTTTTTTTCTCATCTCCATCCTCAGACTTCAGTCCTTTTTCAGTGCAGAGCCTTTGTTGTGGATGTGATGTTTCGTCCTTCCTAGCACGAGAAGCTTAAAAGCTTGTAGTTAAGCTCAATTTACTCAGTTCATCACTGTTAAGGGGGGCACTTATTTCTGGGCATATAACCAGTCAACAGCAAAGCGGAGAAGAAATGTCACAGCAGGGCTAAGACAACATAAACTGATGACTGATCTGAAGCAGAAAAAAATGCTAAATAGATAAAATAAAATAATGAAAAAGAGCAGAACATAGTAGAAGTTACAGTAGATAATATTACTTTAAACACCAATGCTCACTTTTCCTGTCACTAGTTTTAATTATCAATGTTTCTGAGTTATTATTTTTCACCTCACACAGCCTTTTGACAAAAGTAAATTCCAAGTGTTAATAGGAAAATCTATTTAAACCAGGGAGCAGGTGTCAAGTTTTGGCTCATACAGTCTGCATGGACTGAAGGGTTCTGTGATTGCTAGATGAGCTTTGTGCTATTTAGTATTTTCTTTTGTTTTTGGTCTTTCTGCTTATCCTCCATGTGCAATTATACATTTCAGGTCTTTTACATCTTAGCACTGAGCTCACTCTGTCCCAAAAATGTATGGCAAAACAGAATTTTTGCATCCTAAATTAGATTTTCTCAGGAAGCATGAATACATTCAGCTTATGCATGTGCTGTGGGATATATTTATAGTAGATTTTGGATGTGTACAGAAGAGGGAAGCATAATTACCTTATGCCCACTCATTGTGGGAGAAGATAAAAACTGTACCTGCTCTTGAACTAAAAGGGTAGCATTCATCTTCTAAGAATGAAACATCAGAACACAGCTTCGTATTTCTTGGATTAAACATTTGCTGATAAAGGTTTCTGCTTATAGAAATGATGATAAGGTTAAACGCCATGTTTGGCAATCATAAAAGTGGTTTGCACTCTGAACACCTTAATAGAATATAAACTAAATTGTCAGCCTAGTTATTTCACCATTTAATTATACAGCACATTAAATCTGTGTGTGTGTGTAGGTGTGTGTGCGTGGTTTGTTTAAGTTTGTGTTTGTCTTGGCTGTCTTTTTGGAAGGATAACTTTGCAGCTCATCCTTTTCAACAGTGGCAGCAGTGGGGATACTTTGAAGAGTATGGGACCCATAATGTCTGCCATTTACCCATGCTAATTATCTGCAGAGTGGCTATCAAACCTCTCTAATTGTTTTGATTGATTCATCTAAAGAGGTACTTAAAAGACTCTCGATATAGGCTGTCGCTTTTCAGGCCACAGCACAGTCGTTTCATAACATCTACTCTTACATCTCTCACCTTCAAACGCACCCATCATGCTCACACACACTGTAAGACCTTTGGTGTGTGTCGTTAGGTCCTGTGTCACGTGTTGGCATTTGTGTTTCACATCTGCAGCTGCCAGGAAAGAGCAGCCCCTCTGGCTTCACTGGCACAGCACAGCCAGACGTGTGATGTGTGTCCCGCAATCTAAGGCTTGCCAATTAACTCTTCTGCTGAGGCGGCACACGATTATTCAGACGTGCATGTTACAGAATTCAATTGTATTCATCACAACAGCCTATTTTTTAATCAACTACAGTCAATAGATGTAAATGCACTCTTTCTTAATTTGCAAAAGCTTGTAATGATTGAATGCGCAATGAAATTTCAAATGTCTGTCTCCATGAAGTCGCAGATGAATCAGCCTTTTTTGATGGAGAATATTTCCTATAAATGAGTCAGTCCTGCAATGGCTCAAAGTCACCAGTCAGCACTTCTATAAACTGATGGAGTAGAAATGAGATATTAAGATATTAAAAAGACAAAATAATCTGATTGACATGAGCTGTGACACTGTTTACAAAAAAAAAGTTCGTAAGCTTTTCAAGTAAAATTGTGGACTGGCAATGCACTTTGACATAATATGACAAAAAGATTATTTATTATATATATTTATTGTTGTCCTAGCAAATCTAAATTCTGTTTACGATGTGTCATCCATCATACATTTTGAATGCGACAATTCACCACAAATAAACCTGCTTTTTTGGATGACTGGGTTTTCTAATAGAAGAACACTTGCAATACATCCATAGCTGCAGCTCATGAGAAATACTGGGGGACTTATTCGTAAAAACAAGACTAGAAGGTTAAATACTATCCACGAATAGTAAACATAGTTCTGTCATTCCATAAATCCGAGCGGTTGGTTTGTGGGAATGAGATGACAGTCATGTTTGTCTACAGTTTGGGTTTTTACTCTCAGATCAAACCACTGGGTTAAGAGCTTGTTAAAGTGTCTGTCAGCATGAAATGGATTTTCAATTTTAAAAAAGCAATTTAACTGGGGTTTGAGGAAAGCGCTTTTTGGTAATTTCCGAATGGGCAAATTTGCATAATTGTCCCATAAAGCCTGAATTAGCATCTGTAAATCTTAATTTGATAATGCATCTCCTTCCAGAGGTGGCAGGATGGAATTGGATTACAGTCTTGGATCTCATTAGTGCTGTTTGACAAAGGTCCTTTTCATAACACCGAGATGTCATCAGCTGAAATTTGAATAAAATTAATTCCTTTTCATAGTGGTGCACTGGTCTGAAACCCTCCTCTTAATTATGCCCGCTCCCTTTCAACTCTCATCTTTTCTCCTTCAGCAAGAATCTCCTTGTCAAACCTTTCACAACAGCTCTCAGATTTGACATAATTTGTAATCTTATGTCCTGGCTAGGACTCTTGACTCAGATGTAATTTCTTTGCTTTAGTCTAAATCCTATTTTCTTTATTTTATCTGTGTCTCTATCATAAAGTAAATAATGCTTTTAAAAGATGAGGAGTGCAACCCACTCATGTTCAGCCATTTAAATATTGAGTCAGAGTGTAGACAGCACTTTGGATGCAGATGTGGTCCGAGGAATAAAAAACAATGAGTTACCTCAAGTGTTTTATGTGCATTAGTGGAGTAATATCATGTTTTAATGTTCATTCAGAATGTGTTTTTATCTGCTGTGGGCAGATTTTTAATGTGATGTATGTGTGTCTCAGCTCAGCATTTAATGTCATCCTCTTTTCCTTTATCGCACCCCTTTTATGCAAAAATGCAAAGCATCACTCTCTGATGTCAGTGTTTTCTTTCTCTTTCAGGAATCCAGAATAAACTGCATCCGCATCGCTCGCAAAGGTAATTCAGCATGAATATTTCTCCTCCTGTTAGAAAACACTGTGACCTTGAAGGAATCTTCCTGCGTTGTGTCTGAGTGCTTTGGAAAATTGTTTGTCTGTGTTCTAAGATGAGAAATTAAGGATGTAATTGTGACAGTATTTTTTTGGTTTAGTCTTCATTGCACAGTTATTCAGCTCTCTCTCTCTCAAGTACAAAGGTGGGGATCTAGATGCATTTTTCTCAGACCGTCCTGGTTGTTTAGCAGAGGGCCTCTGAGAAAAGGGCAACATGGAGGGAGGGGATTAGAGGTCAGGCTTTCATCCTGTTTGTTTGAGGGCAGACGCTGGGACACAGTGTATCAAAGGCAGCCTCTTTGTTCTCATCAGCAGCCCACTAGATGGCTACATCTGAGGGCTTTGACCTCAACACAGTCCAGAAGGGTCCTCCAGATCAAAACTTCCAGATGGAGCTACCTTTTCCTATCAGTATGAGAAAGCCCTCCCCCTGCCCCCCCTCCTCCTCTGTACCTCATCTTTTGGATTCAAAGGGACATGAAAAGGGCAGGGAAATTGACTCTAAGTCCTGATGGCAGGAGAGCCCCACTTCTATAGTACGCTGTCAGACCGCGGTGAATAAAAGTCATGTATTTATAGTTATCATAGCAGCGCAATAGTAGGCAGAGCCTTGCAAGTAAATTGTCTTGGTGTTTTTTTTTGTTTTTTTATTCTTGGTGAAGGTTTTGTGAGCAAAAAAAAACTAAAGAGATGAGACTCTCCTCAAGCGTAAAGCCAAAAGGCAAGGTTGAGTGTCTCACTCCATCTTCCCCACACAGACACCTGGTTGGGCATTGATTAATTAGGCTTTCTCACAGCAGTGGGCTTTACACTGTGCTCGCCTCTTTTCTTTGCAACTAAACAAGGAAATAAATACAGAATTGCACAAAAGAGCACCAGCAGTCAGAATGGTTTAATTCGAACAAGTAAATAAGAAATATATTAACCAAAAAAAAAGAAGGATGAAGAGAAGGGAAGATAAGAGAAAAAGAGATGAGAAAAAGGCACAATGGAAAGTCGTTACTTAACAATTGCTAGCATTACATCATCCAAATGCAGGATGATGTAACAGAAAAAAAATCCTGAAAGGCAAAACTGATAGAAAAAAAAAAATCTCAGGTTGATTTCCAATTTCAAGGTGCCACAGGTCAGAGGTTTTTTTTTTCTTTTTTTCACCGTTTGTGATCTCCATGATCCTTCTACCATTAACATAGTCTCTGCATCATCGGGCTCTAAGCCGTTATTATCAAGCAGCCCATCACAAGCAAAGTGGTGGCAAATGATTCTGGCTTGGATAACAAAGCTGGAGATTACATTTCAACTTCCAGGTGACAGTTTAATTAAGGATCCACTGGCAGGCTCGACACAACAATAGACTTCCATTTCTCCTCTAAGTGCCAATTTCCACCATCAGGCAGCTGGCAGGTGCATGGATTCATGTGGAAATCTATTTCATGCTCCTGTTTGGCTTAATAGAAATTTCAAGGCTAAATGTGGCAAAACTGTCTTATCTGTCCAAAATGTCAGAAAAGTGAAATTGATTTTTAAACCTCCTCATCTGCATTTTTAGCCAAAGAGGTCCTGTATTTTATGTGCACATGTAATTTTAATCAAGGTCACAACAGAAACTAAACAGCGAGTGCTGAAGTTTGTGGCTGCTTTTGAATGGAACAGATTAAGAGTAAGTCAGGCTGGTCTGTGTTATTGTTATTAGCTCAGAGACACAAAAGCATCTTTGGACGATATAGTCTGTCTGTGTTTGAATCCTTTTTGATTCAGTCTGTCTAATCCCTCTTTTACCACTCCTGCAAACTAAAGCACATATTTCAAATGTGATGACTATGAACTGAAAAACACACCTAAAAAAATGTCACATTTTTGGAACAGCTTGTTAGGATTCAAAAAGCTGTGTTCTGAGAAGTTTCAGAAGGAACGGTTCCTTTCTGATATTAAGCCAATGACTCATTTTTCTCTGTTCAGATACGCCAAACTCCACCATCATTGATTAAAACATGCTGCCAAAAATCCTTTCATCTTTATTTTTTATATGATGAGGGTTCTGAAGCACCCAGGAAATGCCCATGGCTGCAGATAGTTGGGTAAAAAAACATGGCTCCGTTTTCATTTTCACTGCCCCAGATCTGATTCTTCCTCAGCAGGCTGCAAGATAGAGCTCTGTCCCCAGGCCTGCTCTGACTTTCTGCCGCTCTCCAGATAGGTTGTGCTGTTCCAGTAGGCTCTGAAGGGCTAGTTTCAGGGCTGTCAAGGCCTGGAGGACAAGCTGACACACAAGAAAAACTAGATCAGTGGGCCCCTAGAAAACACAAAGAAAGGTCCACTGCTTAGCACCATTTACATAAGTATGAAGCTTGATGCCAGAGAAATGAATAACCTGCTATTATGATAACAACCTTTCCAGTAGCTCACAGACACAGGGGCACCTTGACTTTGCACTGTAGGGGTTGTGGGGATGACTTGTGACTGGAAAAAAGTATATTTTTTCCATTGAATAGAGATGCTCATCAAAGATTTAGTGCATGAACCATAGCATGAAAATGTGCCACTCATAACAAGGTGCCAATACCTGAATTTTCTGCACCAGTCTGATACTCCGTTATTTTGTTATTTTTAATGCACTATCAGCGGATCAGTTCAGGTATTTGAATTAATAATTGAAAAAAAAAGAAAGAAAAAGTTATGGAACATCTTTTTACATGATCAGTGAATCATTTCTTGTGTTTTTAATCTGCTGTGTTTCTTGGCATACAGTATCAGCAACTGTCTTAAAAACTGTCACCTCTTCTACACCGGTATTTAGCAGTGTGTTTGTTTTCACATCTCTGTCCCTTTTTTGTAAACATCAGTAAGAATTTTGAACAGTCTAAATAGCTGGTTGCAAACCTTACTGACATCCAAAATTTTATTCTGCTTGCCAGCCAGCCATTTTGTTTGTCAGAGCACAAGTTGTCATTATGCATCTCTGAGGGCTGCAGGTTGGTTGTGTTGAACAACATGGACAATGGCTGTCTGCCTTGCTTAAGGCGTCACTGCTTTATTTTGTGTCTCTTTCATTTTTGCCGGCTATTTGAAAATACCGCTGTTATTGAAATGTGGCATTGGCATTAAGAAGACCCTCGTAATTCAATGGATCTCCTCGAAGTATTCAGGATAAGCACAGCGAACGTCTGTATTGCCATGTGAAAAAAGTGCTTTATGAGGAAGAAAGTTTTGTTCACATGAATGATTCATTCCTCATAGCTGTGGATTTTCAATTTATATTCACATAAAGGCCCTCTTCGCTTTACACTTCCCTGTGAGTCGTTGGCACATTCCAACCTCGTTCCTTTATATTCTGTATTTCAATTGTGCCTGTATAATGTGCACCTGTTTTTCTGCTTCCAGCGGCCTGCAAAGATCATCGCAAGGCTCTGGAGGTGTCCCAGCACTCTGAGGAGATGGGCCTGATTCTTGGGGTGTGTGCTGGAGGTCTGGTAGTCCTCATCCTGCTGCTGGGCGCCGTCATCGTCATCATTAAGAAAGGGTAAAAGTCTGCTGTTAAGTGTTGAGCACAAAACATGCCTCATTATGCAAAATCACGCCACATCTCCCACATTGTTTTTCCCTTTATGTTCTGTTTTTGAACAGTTCAGTAATTGTTTTTTATACTTGCTGAACTTTCATAAAGGTCATGCTTGTTTAGGGACGATGCTGGACCAACATCCAGAGCTGAGTTGTTTTCATTCCCTTATGGTGCACCAGAGGGACCAAACAACTCTCATCTGCAGAGCCTGTCTGAGTGTGAAGTATTTAATTAGAGGTGGATGCAATTCAATTAGCCACTTAATTACACACCCCAAGCAGAGGCCTGACCCCTAAATGAGATGATAATTGGGAGGGAAAAGGTGTGCTTTTAGAGATTATTAGCCAATGATCCCATATGTCTACGATAGATCATCTACACCTCTGTTTCTGCATTCATTTAGCAGCAGTGGGGCGGCTGTAGTTCAGGTCTGTGATAAGGGTTAACCTTCCTCACTTAAATAAGATTTATTGAAATCCAAAGTGCCTGCAATGCCAAGTAGGAAGTTACTCAGAGCTCCAGCGATCATTAATAAATGGCCGACACAGCGGCTAAGCTATTATTGAATAATGTTGATTTTGAAAGTCACCAATACTGTGCACATCAGTCCGGGTTCCTCGGCTAAGCCACCATGAAGTTCGCTCTAAGAGAATTGATTGCTAAATTTGCTGTGACAGGAAACCTTGTGGTATGGTCCTTGAAGTGTAACACTGAGACATATTCGATAGGAGGAAACACACATTTTCCCGCTTGGCTACGGTTTGGTCTGTCAGCACCTGCTTGGTAGGTTCGCACGTGTCACATGCCGTGGCCTGCACAGCTGAGCTCATGAGAGGATTGTTCTCATTTTCACTGTAATCAATGCATTCTGCCTGCAGCTGACATTGCTTTCATCTTACATCTCTTCTTTCTCTTGATTTTTTTTTCTCCTTCTCCTGCACTCTTTCCAGAAGGGACTACTACTCTTACTATCCGTAAGTGACTCCACCTCTGCTTTTCCATCATTTTGTGATCCATCATGTACATGCTTGTGCTCTGGCTGTCACTCATAAGTTATAGAGGAAAAACAATTAACATTTGGTCTGTGTACACACCTCTTTTCTCACACTATTTCTATGCTTTTTTCTTTTTGTTTCGCCATATTATTTCTTGCTAAACATGACGTTCTCTCTCTCTCTCTCTCTCTCTCTTTCTGTCCATTACAATCTCTCCTGGATTGCAATTTCCCTTCCTTCTTTTTCTTTACCCATTAATAGGAAACCAGTGAACATGAATAAGACACCCATTACCTACCGGCAGGAGAAGAGCCATATGGGCTCCATGGAGCGCAGTTTCACAGACCAGAGCACCCTTCAAGAAGATGAAAGAATGGCCCTTTCCTTCATGGATGCACACACCTGCGGCACACGCAGTAAGACAAATACACTAAGACTCTCACATACAATACAGTGTACACAAACCTACCAGGCTATGACAACTACACAATGCAATTTCAAACTTATTGCACATCATCCTCCACTTTGTAATCTTGTTGTCTTGTCACTCATTCACTCCATAAATGTCTGAATCATTCCGAAAGATAGTTATCATCCCTTGTCAAAAGTATTCTTTGGTATGACTTTACCCTGAGCTTTTCACTGCCTTCAACTGAGGCACAAAGAGTCTCTAAAGATTGGAAAGAAAGAGAGAATGGCACAAGTGAAGTAACATATTTGAATGGAACGATTTGTGATTCTTGTCAGGACATTTCATCTTGATCTCCGTTCCAATATTGTCAGTCTCACAGAGAGGGAAAGACAGATGTGTTTACTCTGAAGTTACACAGATCTTTGTCTGCTTCTCACGTCATCCAAGACAAACCTGCTGTCACAGCCACATGAGATCTATTATGAAGACAACTTTTCACACACAAAGTGTGTTTCAAAGTGGCCCAACTGTAATATTCTGTATGCATTCCTTTATGTTATACCATACATATTTGGAAAGTAGAACTAGTAGTGTATATCAGACCCAAAATGAATGTGCCAAGAGTTACAAAACTTATGTAAAGGAAATTTTTTTTTTTTTAAGTTTGTCCGTACGAGTTACATTTCAAGAGTCTGTGTGTATTCTACAGTACATAACATTCAGACAGATTTCAATTTGGAAAAGCAGCAGGAGCACCGGGGCTGGAAGAAAAGCAATGATCAGCTTTGGTTGGTCGGGGAGAGTGGCAAAACAAATTTTAGCTGCCTAAAAGAAAAAAAAAATCAGCTAAAGGTATTTTATGTTTAGAATTATTTTCCAGCTTAATTTGCCCTCAGACAGCTTATTGTGGGTAATAAATACCAATACCGAGTATCTCATACAAACCTACTTCAACACACCCAAAGTGTCTCTTTTAATGTTCTGTTTTATAACTTGTGTTGTACATGAATTTTTTATACTAGAGTCTCACTGAAATTGCAAATGTTTCTGTGTCTGGCACAGGTGATGCTCGTAGTTCAGTGAATGAGGCCAGTAGCCTGCTGGGAGGCTCCCCGAGGCACCAGTGCGGGCGTAAAGGCTCTCCTTACCACACAGGGCAGCTGCACCCTGCCGTTCGAGTGGCTGACCTTCTCCAGCACATCAACCAGATGAAGACTGCCGAGGGCTACGGCTTTAAACAGGAGTATGAGGTGAAAGGGCGCTATTACACCCCTCTCTTACACTCTTACATAATAAGACAACAAAGACAACATGAAACAATAAAGTACTGCTGCTCATACTCAAGTGCCAAGTACAATGGGCTGTTGTAAAAGAGAGGTTTTAGAACAGCATTGCTCCAAAGAATGGTATTCACAGTTTTTACGCTGTAATTGTGTTTCTAAGTGACCAACCTTCACTGTAAATTCAACAGCAGGGTCGTAATTGGTCCATTTGTTCCTTCTGCAACATATAGTGAGTGAGAGAAGTAGAGGTAAGAACACTCAAACTGCAGTGATATACATAATCCAATGTCACAGTTGGAAGCTTTTTCATCTTTACTCTCACTTTCATGCTGTAAATGAGTAAATGGTGTTGTTACCTCCATATTTGTGCAGCTTACTGGAAGTTTTATTTCTTTCTTCACCAAGGTTGCCAGTAATGTTTTAGCAACTCACTTCCATTGAGGAGATAGATGTTTCCTCAATCATGTCTCCCACTTTTGGTGGAGTATGTTGTCTATATTGTGCAGAAACTGAAGCAGAAGCCCCTCAGAGGAGTTAAGGATGTAAGAAGTGTCATTGAAATAGAGTCAGGGACATCGAAACATGAGGCAGGTCTGCCTGCTTTTTGCAGTAATTCACCAGGTCACTGTCTTCATTTCTGTATATGAGTGGTGTCTCATGGTACTTCCTAGAAGCAAATTTGTCAAATCCTGAAATCAGTTATAAAACTGATAGCCTTCAGTTTATCCATCCGTCTTTATCATCTATACAAACAAACAGTCGTCCAACTGATGCTGAAGCCTCACAAGAAAGCTACTTTTTCAGACAGTGTTCTTGACGGTGAGATTACAGTGTGGAGACATCCTCTTTCAAACATTTCCTAGTTCTATCATGAGATCTCCTGTCAAACCAGTTTACCTGCAAAGTTGTGACCAAACACCTTTAGCAGTTCCCAAGAGCTTTTCTCTGGAAGAGCAGCTGCAGCACAGCCAAGTTTCCCCTAAGTTTGTTTAGCCAATTGCCCCACTAAGGTCAGCCACTGTGTGGAAAACAAAACTTATTTAACCTCTTGATCTCATTCTTTCATCCTCTGCTCAGAGCTCGTTGCCATAAGGGAGTTTATAACAAAGACAAAAGACAAAGCTGTGCTTTGTGGGTTAGTTCCCTCCTCAGTATAAGATGTGGTAAAATTTCTACACTATGTACTTCTAAGCCTGGTTAAACTGGGCACCCCTGATATGTCAGAGAAAGGTGGCTGGTTAGAAAGACTGCTGGGTTAGTTCCTCGAGAAGTAAAGCATTGTTCTTGATTAAGCTACTGTACTTTGTGCCCCAGGGAGGAAGGCAGGTCAATACCGAAGAGTGGTTGGCCTTAATTGGCAACATCATCCAGAGGGGCAAAGACTATTTTGAGGTACTTTTGATCCTCACAGACAAACTCTCTGTGCTGCAGAAAGTGCCTGGAGATTCTGGTAGTATTTGAGTCTGATTCTCGGTAGAGGAAGGTAAACTTGTAAACTTGAAAGGTTTCTATGATGGAAGAGATTGATGCCCTGCAAGAAACAGCCCAGAGTGTGTCATCCTGACCACAGAAAAGTGGATCTCTACCTGTCATAGATAACTGACATGTCACTGAAAAATTGTTTCTCATTTTGGTGGAATTTGTGAAGAAACTTGCAGAATATCTAATGGGATCTGCTGTGTGAGTAACTGAGTAGGTTTAATATCCCTAAAGATAATGGAACCCACAATATAAAAGAACATACACAAAAAAACTGATGTGGTCCACAAATGACAGACACCCAATGCTTGTTAAATGCCACAGGGCAATTTATGAGCGCAACAAACCTATAGACTTACAATCTCATGGCCGAGTCGAGAGTCTTCATTGTGGGCTTTGGATTCTGGCAATTATATGTCCTCGTCTCTCAGCATTATGTGATTCTAATGGAAACATGTAAAGACATATCAGTGGTGTTAAAGGTTATGTCTCCAATTTGTAGGCCAGTGTGGCTTGTCCTGTTTAGAGGATATTATAATGAAGTGCATAAAATGATTAGTTCAGGAATTTTATTGGCTTTTAATCAGTTGGAAGAAGGATCATGTGCAATTACTACACAGGGTGGATAACTGCTAGCTTCGAGAGGCTATGTTAGCTGGAATGGGTCTTGTGAGAGTGGTGTGGGAGGCCATCAATCCTCCTCTGACATCATCCATGCGCCCTCCACACCACCCACTGAAATTAATTAGCTGGGTTATAAAGGCATCTGGATCACACTGTTGCTGTGCATAATGAATAAATCATACTCATTTGGGCCCAACGAGGACTTCTGTCATGATGGCAGGCCTGATGAGGTTAAACGTCTCTGGAGGTGCGCTAGCTAGTGAATCCCCTGTCCACTGCTAACAGATTGTAGGGTAGCAAACAGATGAAAGAGGAGCTGGGAGGGGTTGAGACAGAAGGGAAGAGAGATGACAGGTTACAGAGGGAGAAATGTTAGAAAAGACACTCTGGACTTCCATGGCCTGTAACCTCCAAATAACCTCCTCCCAATAGCAATATTAGTATTTACCTCCCCCTGCAATATAAAATGCAACCTAAATGCTCTATAATTTGTGAAGGTAACCATTTAACTGTGATGCATATGGTTCTCTTAACCTTGGAGACTGTAAGACGTTGTTTGGGGCGACTTCCCATATGTTCTGGAGTTGAGATCATCACAAAGAGAAGGGTGTAAAGATCCTGCTGATCTGTGATGGCCTGATCAGATGTTCTGTAATTTTGTGGGTGATTGGTGTTAGTGATTCTACATCCCTTTGGAAGGAAATTACAACTAATTTAGACATGCAATGGTTATTCAGGTCATTATCCAGATACTGTTCGGAATTTGCTTGCGATGCCATTGTTATTTGCAAATCACTGGAGTTTACTCGGCAAATGACCCTTTGGATGGTTCATTCGTGCACACATGCACTGCAGGGTTTTGGTCCTGAATGAAAACTTATGTACACATTTGTTCTCCAGAAAATTGCTTATCGCCCTCTCTCTGTTGCCGTGGTTAGTATCTCTGGTTGTATGTTTCAGGGCACATAAAGAAGGGCCAAGCTCTCTGAATAATACCTCTCCCCAGTGGAATGATAGTGACTGAGAGTTGAGATCACACCCTGGAGGGAAGTCCGTCCCGGTCACCCTCGCCCTTTGGCATTCATGAAAAAGAGAAAACATCTTTTGTCTCTGGTTCATGGTTTTCCCCTCTGGTACTCCGCTTGTAGACTCATTAAACTGTCCCTCACGGGCAAAACACACTCCACTCAAAAAAATCAATACACACTTCTTTGTTATTTTTCTCTCTGTGCTATAGTATGTGTTTTGATGGAGTGTCTCACTCCATTATGAAGGAAAATGATGAGGAGTATCATATTACACTCCCCTGGCAGGTATAGGCTTTTTATTTCCCCAAAGAATACCTATGTTCTGTAAAACAGGGATCAAAAATTTACAGTGAGTTGTAAAGGGGTTTGTATTTGTGGCAGCAGCTGTCACTACAGTCATATAACCACTGCAGAAACCTACGAGTAAACAACAGCGGAGCTTTACTGGAGAGCTCAAAACTTTCATTGTACCACTTTGTACCTTGAGGCTAAGGTTAGAGAGGATGATGAACTCATTGATTCAAAGTTTAGCTGCAGCTGGGGCTACTGAGTTACCGCACTTGCACTTTTAAAAAAGCAGCAGACATATCATGGTAGCTTAATTCAGGCTTGTTATTTATTATCTGTTTGACTGGAAATTTGTATTTAATTTTCCTGACGATAATTGATTACATCTCAGACATTTTTGATAGGACCTTGAGTGAATGTGGCAGGATTATAAATCAAGTCACTGTTTTTGACATACTTGAAATTATAAGGAGGAAAAAATTACAGGTCAAAGCTAGGTGACAAAACAGTTCATCTTGTTTTACTTGTTTTATATAATCCTCTTAACCAGCCCACCTCACCAATCGCTGCCAACAGCGGTTTCTAATCAATCTTCAACGGGTCTGTGTTGTTTCCTTCCCTCCCCTTCGTTATGCTGCCATCCACTTGTTTTTTTTCTTCCTGTGTTCTTCGTCTCCCTTTTTTCTATTTTCTCTTTAGAGGGCTGAGAAGAGTAGTGGTGGGAGCAGATAATCAAAGAAGGCTCAGAGGTCTAGAGTCAAAAATACAAGGGATGGAGGAAGAACAAAAAGGAAGAGGTGGGCAGGGAGACAAGTGATGAAGAGAGGTAAAAGGAGGTAAAGAGAACAGGGGGATTCAAAGTGAGAGTTAGATACCAAGAGCACTTGGAAAGAGGAGGAAAAAGTGAGACGGAGGGGTGTAATCCCAGGCAGGATTTGGCTGGTTCTTGGCTCTCTGTGGGGAGAACTGTGTTGTAATCCCCTGCTCAGCATGCAGACTTGGGCAGAGTTTCACCAAATTCCCCCAGTGGCTGAAAACCACAGGGGGTGGACTGGAATAGATGTGTGTGTGCGTGTGGTTTTTGTTCATGGATCTAAAGGGGCTGTTTGCAGGCTTAATTTGGCCCTACAGTGGACGCTTAAAAGTGGCTTATGACGACGTGTGAGAGTAAGCGCTCTCCAGTGCATCCATGCAGACAGGTGGATCATAGGGAATGAGGAGATGTGTTCCTGAGTGTGATGTGTTATAATACAGCTGAGCAGCCATCCACCACGCAGGAGATAGACAGCTCCTCTGCTTTCACTCTAATTGCCAGACATTTCACCATGCAGTGGTTGCTATAGTGTAGTTTAAACAACATTACGTCATCTCATTTTTAAACATTTCATACAACACATCAGAGGCAAGCATTCGGTTTTCTATCTTTTTCTGTTTTTGTGTCTGATTACAAAGTCAAAGATTACAGATTTGATCAACTGTTGCTAGCTGGCTAATTAAACTAGCATAAGCTCCAGGTATCTTGAGCTGACTCTTAATGTTTCCAGCAGAGAAAACACTGTGATAGGAGTCAAATACAAACTTGATTTTGCTGTAAGACTGAGGCTAGTTGTAAATGCTAGGATAAAAGTTAGCATCCTGACAGCTGAAAATGTAGCCTAAAGGACAGAGAAATCAAAAAAATACATTTGCCTTGTAGTGTTAGGCTAGCTAGTCCTAGTTTTATAAATAAAATAATACAAATAGTAAGACTTACCTATTTTTTAAATTCTGACATACACTTGTTAGGCTGCTAGCCCTCTTGTGTGATTTTTTTTTTACATTTAATGTTAGAAAAGAAATAGCCATTAAGGTGACTAATAACTCATAAGTATGGCAGTGGTTGAGGTTACCAAAAAGTGTTTCCTGCACCAAATCAAATAAAGAGGAGCTGCTAATGTCAGCCAAAACCCCTGCAGCACTCACAACCAGCTTGTACTGCTGTAGGTCGTAGCTGTCATGCCAATGACTGGTTGGAAAAGTCAAACACACTCTTTAATGCATTCCTCACAATTCTGCTTTCAGGTTTGGGGTTTTGTAAAGGATAAAAGAAACCACCCTTCAAACTCTTCAAATTAGAGTAAAATATACTGCAATTTACTGCAGCCATATGTCCAACTTTTCAGCATGTTGAGAAAGCCACAGTTTATGACAGACCAGCTGTATCTAGTAAGTTTGCTACTAAGCAATGAATGAATAAAATCACTGTAAAGTCAATTTATAAGTTAAAGGAAAACTGTTACCTTCTAGCTTCTGCTATAATAACATTTATTTCACTGATTATTCTGATAGATATACAAATCTCTAAATCAGTGGTGTACACAGAAATTTAATCAGTAGGAAAATAACACCTAAGTTAAAACTTTGTCTTTTACCCCTGCTGCTGAGGGGTTTCACAAGAATAAGTGCTAACTGGTGGTCCATGTCTCACGAGGGCTCAGAGAGCAGACAAAGACAATATGATACTCATGCAGTGTTTTGTTTAATTACACATTATGCATAAAGCACCAAGCCTTTTCTGAAGTGACTCTTAATTTCCTTAGCTGTGCCTGAAAGATGTGCTGATAGGCTTTTATCATGCTAACGAGGAAACACAATTTTCTTTATCACACATAAAAACAAAAGAAATGATGTGGTGAAGCTTTGATTAATGTTTATCTAAGATATTTGAATAGTTAATACAGAGAGGCCCTGTTTTCTGAAATCTGTGCCATTGTCTTTATCTCTGCAGAGTTTCTTTGATGGCTGGGACTGCACAAAGAAGAAGGACAAGACCAAAGGGAGGCATGACACCTTGTTGGGATGTAAGTCATCAGAACTCATTTAATCTTGTATAAAGAAAAAGAATAAAAAACATTGTGACATTTTGTTTTGTTTTTCACCATTGCCTTGCAATATTATTTGTGCCTGTCTCAGATGACCGCCACAGAGTCAAGCTCCACCCTCTCCTGGGGGATCCCAACTCAGACTACATTAACGCTAACTACATTGATGTAAGTCTAATCCTGTTTTTTCTGCCTCTGTTTGACACGTTTACAAACAGTTCCTCTATCTCTCACACCCTGCAAAGCCACAGTCCATCCCTCTCATTCCTATAAGCTCACCAGTCTGCTGGCCCACTTTCACCTGGAGGCTCTCATCCAATCAGCCACTCTTCCTGTTGGCGTTTTGCCAAATGCCATGGTTGTCAATTGCTTCACCGAATCCCTGACCTAGACGTACTCTGCTATCACTTTTATTAAAACAGAGTGGAATAAATGCTTTTAATGCCTTGCAGAGGAGATGAACCTTTCTGTAAGTTGCCACAAATCCCCCTAAATTAAATAGACATGATTGATTTTATCCAATCTCTGGATGGGCCGGGAGGAGATGATCCTCTGCACTGTTCACCTTAACTGTCTGCCACACATGCAGCGTCACAGTGACATTCTCGCTGATCATATGAAATGCATTTATATGTTGCTAATGTGTCTCACACAGTCTCATTCATATGTGTTCCCATTCATAAAAAACTAGATCAGGCTGTGTTGATTCAGAAAGCAGAGGTGCACGTTTAAGGTTGCAGCAGTGAAGTTATGAAGAAAAGAAATCAATCCAGATTTTGAAAAAAATTACAGCTTTACTACCAGATATATACTGTAGATAGAACCTTGTCTTTTGGTTCCCCTGTGAATTTTTTTGTCACGGTCTTCAGTTTTTGCTATTCTTTTGAGTTATGTCAGGCGAAGTCTGGCATTCTGATATGCTTTCTTTATCTCAAAAGATTTATTTTGCATGTCTTTCATTCTGACTACTGTAAAGTAAATATGAGAAGTTGAGGCAAACTGATGTACTCCCACTCCTGTGTGAGGCTGATAAGAGGATGAAAGATCCTGTCTGTGTGTAAATCTTTGGAAAGAATGTAGTAGAAAGATCACTGATCTTTTTTCTTTCAGCGAGAGAAAATTAATAGGTGCATAAATCAGCCTGATTTTGGGCGGATTCTTCCTTTAGGCTAAATGTTTCATCAAAAATGTGCAACACTACAGGACTTTTTTTCTTCTCTTTTATTTCACTGTAGAGAACGGGCAGTGGTGAGATGCTTTTAGAGAGTTCATTACAATAAAAGAGCATTAAAAACCTGGCCTGCTGTTAGGACTGTAGTTATTCTGAGGGTCTCCATTAGTGTTTAGGGCAAAGAGGTGCAGGCATTAGAGGGAAAACACCACTCAGCAGCCACTACAGTGTCAGAGTCAATGATATTACTCCCCGACAAGGTGGACCCCGCAAGCTGAATAGTAACTACTTAGCCGCAGCGAAGTATATTTTGGACAGCCCGGTGATTATTTTACCAGAGGTTAAATGGAAAAGTTTTTCCTCCCTCTGGAGCACTGTTGTGCTTTCAAAACAGAGGTGAGGAAGTGTAAGCTCTCTGTTTCCTATTTCTCTGTCACTTAATGCCAGAGTTTTTGCTTGGCTCTGGTGTGTGTGTGTGCGTGTGTGGTTTAGCACTTTGCATATGTTTGACAGCCTCCTGCGCCTGCTGCAAATGTAGAGGCGGCCAGTGCATCATGGCTGTTGCTAATTTACATTTTGTCTGCTTCCAAAGAGCAACCGGGTCGACTGACAGGTGTAGCATGGCCACGCAATTTGAATCACTGACACTTATAGACAAATACAAACAAAAACACACGCACGCACACTGTCACATTGTTGAATAGCTTGTTTACATACACCTTTAGTAAAAATAATAGTAATGTATTACTTTATATTTTTCCCTGAATAACCTCTTCCTAATCAGTTTCTTATGTCTTAGGTGATAGAGTCCTTGTGATGTCAAGGCAACATTTAAATCCAAATCCATTTATTATATATACATGTAGATAATAAATTTGCAATTACCTCTGACTGATAATTAAATTGCATGAACATATAATAACTATATATCAATAGTGAAACTCTGATGATTTTGTAAAACAAATACTGCTTACAGGTCTTGGGAAGCACATGAAAAAAAGAACCTGAAAAAACGTTTTGTGGCTTGTAGGATTACTTGCGGGCACCTAAGGCTGTGTGGAACTGAATACTATAAGTTAAAATAATCAAAAAATCTGGAGCTGAAGAGTTAAAAACCAGACCAAACCTGTAAATCCCACTCCTCATCCATGCTTAGTAACTTGAGCCACTAACATAACTCACCCCAATAACCAATCCTGCTATCAGCTGTCCAGTTGCATTGAGGGTGATGTAGGCGCCTAGCTTTGGACAAAGAAGGAGAACGTGCTGATTAAATGTTTTTTCTTGATTTTCTTTTCATTTTGAGACAATGGGACAATGTTATAGGAGTGCAATGCTAAATCAGCGAAGAACCCCTTTAGTACTAGAAACCAAAAGAGTAACCACTTACATTACATCATAACTCTTTTTTTAAAGATGTTTGTCACAGACACTTTTATTAGTTCATAAACAAGCCCTGGTCATAAAGTTGTTTCCTGTGGTGTTGCGATGCAACATGCAGTGAAATGTAAAGCCTACTGCCATATATTTAAAATGGTGAGCCAGCCATTTTCTTATTAGCAACGTAATGTATGTGTGAGACACGGAAGGATTTCTCTTTTCTACTTTCTTTCAACAGAAAAACACTAATACAAATTCAAACATAGTCATTTTGATCTAAAAAACTGTAACTAATAATTTTCAAAACAGGAAAAGCAGAAAAAAAGAACATTAATTCCCAGGTGAATTGAGAGCTTTAACATATGGAGCCCAGTCCTTCTTTCATAAACACTAAAAAAGACACTAACACACAAATGCGCACCTCTTTCCACCTGCCTGTAATCATGACTCCTACTTACCAAAAGCTTCTTTCATTAACTAGCCTATATGTCTTCTTTTTCTACTCCCCTCCCCACTTCCTCGACCTCGGACCCTGTAGATTCGGATTAACAGGGAAGTAAGTACTTCACTGCTCGTTCTTCTGCCTGCCATCGTTCTATTTTTGCTCTTTTCCCCCTTCTCTTCCCACTTCCCTCTTCTCTTTCCACTATCCTCTATCCACAAATGCTCAAAGGTCAATGTGTCTCAGGTTTGTGCACATTTGACTCAAAAAAGAAGGAGAGAAATTTCTGCCCTTTAAGCTAATGATTTTAAATGAACACGAGAAGATGTGTTCTCTATCTATAAAGGACCCTGCTGTCTAAGTTAGCTCTCATAAGTGGCCAAGACTTAGGAAGTTTAGTTGCTATAGCGACCGTCTTAAGTGGAGGAGTAGCTACTGTCATCCTGTTTGGGGAGGGCCAGAGGAATTGTGGATAGCAGGCCGCACAGCACTGGTCATTCATCTCCATTTCAAACATGCCCCCTTTTATCTGAGTGGATGCAATTCAGTTTAGCAATGTGGAAAGACTCGACACACTGTATTGGGAAGATGCTCTCTGCAAAAGGATAAAAACTGTTATCAGCACAGATTGCGCCATCGTACTGATTTGATGAGAGCCGGTGGGCTCGGGAGTTAATTCAGATTATTCCTGACCCGCCTCCTCCACTCCACAGAGTTATGTAAGGTAATTAGGGAATCACTGATCCTTCCAGCTGCTCCTCTCAAAATAACAATTAACTGCAAACCACAACATCCGTGTGGTTTTCTTGGGGATGTGTCTTCAAAACAGGTGTCTCCTTTATCTTGAAAGGTTAGATTAGCAGTGCTTATTTTCAAGAGGACTTCCTTTGAAAAGTTAGTTCATCCTTTAAGTCTTCATGCTTAAAGGTCCCTTTGTTGTGTTCATTCCCCTCAAGGCTTTAGAGGTGACATCTCATCGCTCATTCATATTCACCTCATACTCACCATTTAAAAATGTCTGTCATCTATATCAAAGGCTGTCACCTCCCTTGATATAAAGGCTCTCAGAATACTTCACTGTACATGTCAGATTTTGCCTGAAAAGCCGTTTATGTTGGTAATGGTATCATGCATTTATTTGAAACCTGTGTAAGATATTCTTTCTCTCATTTGACTTGAGAGGAAGAATTTGAGAATGATCTTTGAAGAAAAAATGTGGTTTTAGTTTGGGAATCTGTCAGCTGCAGATATAGTATGTTTTGCATCCTCAGAGGAAACTGATTTGTTTTTATAGGACAGCATCTTGTCAAACTGTCACAGGGACTTCAGTCATTTTTCAGCGAGTCCGACTCACTGTAGAAGTCACTTTTTCTAGAGATTTATCAGTAGCTTCTCAGTCGCAGTATTTATGATGTGTTGCCTCATCTGCTTCAAACCCTTAATGGATTCTCTGAGTGCTAAAAGGTGATCTGAAGTCCGTAATAGGTCGGAAAGCGCTGTAAGAAGCACAGGAAATGCAATACACATTTGCAAAGTGTGGGTCAGTGGGAGAACAGGATGCAGAGACGAAGGGGAGGAAAAGGGTGAGACAGAGAGACACCCTCCCATACAGCTGTGCCTGAGGCGCAGATGGCTTACTCAGCATGTCATTCCTCTTCTCTCTTTCAGGGCTACCATCGATCCAACCACTTCATCGCCACTCAGGGTGAGTATCCCGGCAAAGCAGTAGTGTTTATGTGCGTGAGCGTGTGCATGTGCACGCAGGACCGTGGATGCTTTTTTGTTGCGGTGTGATAAACTGAAGATGATGCAGCCAATGAGCCTACTCACAGTGCAGTCCCTTGCCAAAACCATCTCTCTGTCAAATCCAAAGGTGATAGTGTGACTACCAACCCGTGAAGGCTGCGCTGGTGATGTCACCGAATTAATCATTAAAAGGAATGAATAATTAAGCAAATTAATTATAGCTTCTCAATCTCAGTGACATGTGCAGCGGCGTGTTCATTGTTGGAGAGAAAACCTTTAGTTCACGCGCTGTTGCTCAAATATAAAGCTGCTGTCTGATGGACAGTAGGACTTTGCATGTGCAAGTGTTCAGAATCTCCCTCCGATGCTTCTAACCCCAAAGGAGTGTCAGTTTCGAGGGAGCTCCCATCACAAAGTCACTCAAGGTCTACTCATCTGCTTATCTTGCACCAGCACCTTCCCCTCCCCCTCTATTGGAGACACAAAGAGATGAAACTTGCAAGAAAGAACGAAAAAAAAAAGACGTCAGCAGTGTTTTTTGTCTCTCTGAGCATTCTTTCCTACGTGATCCTGGTTTTAAAGTTGTATCTCGCCTCCTAAACGTCTCCTCCTCAGATGACAATGAGTGACTGATGCTCCTCCGGGCTTTCATCATCAGCTACTGCTGTTGTTTTGTCACCCATCACCCCTTCACTTCTGCCTGGAATTCCCAATTACTTTATTGATGGCACAATCTTGAGAGATCAGTACCCTGCAGTCTGAGGAAGGACACTTAGGTCACAATAATACTAGATTTCACAACAGCGAGACCTTCTTTATTGAGAGGATAGGCTTTGATGCTGACTCTTTTTTTTGTCTTTTTCTCTTTTATTTCTTCCTGCTTCCCACTAGGACCCAAGCAGGAGACTCTGTATGATTTTTGGAGAATGGTGTGGCAGGAAAATTGTTTCAGCATCGTCATGATCACCAAGCTGGTAGAGGTGGGCAGGGTAAGTGATGTGCCTGTACTCTCTTGTTACCCCTTCTTGTCAGACACTCACCACAAGGTAACATTTAGCTGTCTACAGGAAAGACTTTTTTGAATTAATATATATGGATCTCACAAGACTTGCTGTGCAATTACAAGCAGCCTTGGGACATACTCTAAAGCCAGATGAGAAGATAGAAACCACCTTCATGTCTGTAATTATGAACTACAGCTAGCAGTCAGTCAGCTTAGCAAAAAGACTAGAACTTCATGTTCTGTGCTAAGGTACTGTAATAAAATCCACCTACTTACCTACTTTTTTGAGCACATTAAACACAAGAGAGAGAACATGTTAGTAAGTGATCTTGTGAAAGTACATTAGTGCATTTCTCAAAATGTGAAACTATGCCTTTAAATTTCTGTATGTTTTTTCTCCTGTGAAAGATGTCACTTTAAGTGAGTCTAAGGTCTTTCTGTGCACATGTATTTTTAGAAGATTGCTACATGAATTATCCCTTATTTGTCTGTTTAGAAACATCATGAAATTGTGTTGGTGTTCCATAGGAATTTGCATTATGAGTGTAATGATTATTGAGCCCATAACGTGTGCTATAAAGTTACTGTGATGCATAAAATGTCTTCTGAGTCACTTATCCATGGCTTCCGTCCCTGTATATGCTCTGCATGACTACAAGGGTATAAAGGCTGTACTATAGTACTGTTATTTTCCACCTCACATAAGTACCTGTAGTATGTGAATTCTAGTTTGAAGCACCCCATCTTTTTCAGTCCAGGCAAGAGAAATGTATTTTCTCTGTGGATGGTTTAAATGACGCAATTTTTCTAGCAGTAGCCCTGCATCCAATTTGGTTCCCCATCCCACCAACTCTGGGAACAGTCAACAAATGAGAACCCATCCTCGTGGCTGAATCCAAATAACACCTCCATTAAATATAAAAAAATTACCTCCTTTGTGCCTGCTGTTGGTGAAAAAGATTGCTGCCCTCCTGTTCATTATGCTTCCCACCATTATGTGATCATTGTGCTT
The DNA here is from genome assembly GCA_029814665.1 of Acanthurus lineatus. NCBI lineage: Eukaryota > Metazoa > Chordata > Actinopteri > Acanthuriformes > Acanthuridae > Acanthurus > Acanthurus lineatus. The sequence goes on from JAPZDV010000025.1 coordinate 14,656,001, forward strand.
TTCTTTGCCCTCTGAGGTGAAATATCTGTGGAAGAACAGCTTGTTTTGCTCCTCCACAACATTCAAGGTGTAACTGCTGTACTTTTTCAACTTATAACATGGTTCAGTTAAACCAGCAGATTAAATACTTACTATTTAATTAATTGATTTAATTATAATATTATAATCACATACTTAGAAATTTTATTGACACTGATATTTTATATTTTAACTTAGAGTATTTTTTATGTCACTATACCTTCATTTTAGTATCTTCTTATGCATTCACTCTGAATTTGATAAGTATTTTTATAATTATGATGTATTGAACTTCATAGAAATTTAAATTGAGCAGATGAAGGATTTTAAGTGACATTTTATCCGAGAAATAAATTTTTGGCAAGCAAAAATGAACGAGACACCTTTGTTTAACATTTTGACCTTGTAGTTGGTGATAAAGTTGTTTTTGTAGTGATCTTAAACATCTTACTGCATTTTTTAAAAGCAGAGAATGCACTCGCAGCACATTTCATGGAAGTAAATCATGTGACATCGTAATATGTAGGAATCTGTAACGTGCCCTTGTCAAAGAAAGAGGGAGATTTAGAGAAATTGCTTTTAAAGAGGGAGGCGTTTGGATGTCTAGATTGGGCACTTAAAGCCTGAGAGGTTTAAGATGAGGAACTAAAGTTGAGGCCATTTTTGTCCACTTTGAGTCCATTGAATCATACTGTAACTTAAGACCCCCTCCAGTGAAAATCAATTTTTTGAGCACCTCAACATGTCTATCTGGTGTTTTTTACATTTATCAGGGCAACTTAGGTTGAAATTAGCATTCACTGCTGGCTGTGAAAACTTAAGTGTAGTAATGACAGACTCAAAAAGGCAGATTCAGTCCAGAAGGGTTTCATAAGTCACAAACCTAGAAACCAAAAAACGAAGGAACCTATCTCATCAACATGTGTGGGAGTGGGAGAATCAGTAAATGTGAAAGGTCGCTACAGGGAATCGAACGGCAGACAGTCGGAGGAGAAGCCAAGGCTAGATTGATCTACAAATGATCGTTATTAGCTAATAGCTGACAACTAACATAGTCCAGCCATGGGGTCAGGACACCTCTGACTGTTGCTTTCTGAGTTTTGAAGAATGATGCATAAAATATATTTCTGTCCTTATTTGCCCTCTTGTAAGCAACTGTCTATGATTGGTCCTTTTCTTCCTCCTCTCCTTCTCCCCTTCTTCCTCAGAAGCATCTGGTTCAAAAATGTTGCCATTGTTTATGTTATATAGCTAGTCAATGGCGGGAGTGGTTAAAGAGAGTGGTCGCTGACCATAGGCACCATAGACCTCATAGATATTAATAGTTTGTTCCATACCTAATGACGCCAAAGTATTAGTGTGACATTTAAGCAATTTTAAAACATTAATTAATTTTTATCTTGCAAAAAAATGTCTTGATATAAAATTTCTACTGATAAGACATTTTACAGCTTAAATATTTGGCAGAAGAGGGTCGTTGAAGAATAGAAACAATAGACATATAGGTGCAGTATGAGTGACAATAAATCGATTTGTGTATGAGACATACTGTATATATGCGAGATGATACATTTTCCACCATAAGCAACTGTTACATTTTTAATACAACAAGACTGCACAGTGTTTTTAAAACACAGTTGAAAAAGCAGAGATTTTTTCTGTTTTGTACTGAAGCAAAAGCATTAGATCCAACCTTCACAACACTCTATCAAAGAGATTAATTCATGATATACCTCCTGCAGTTTTGTAGGTGCAATTTCCAGGAATGTCAACCTGAGGTTTTACTCTGTTGCTTCACTGTTTTTAATCAGGTGAAATGCTGTAAATACTGGCCTGATGACAGCGAGATGTACGGTGACATCAAAATAACTCTGCTTAAGACAGAGACTCTGGCTGAATACACAGTTCGCACCTTTGCCTTGGAAAGGGTAAGTTAATCTAATATTTACATCTTTGCCTACCCTCTTTTCCATTTCTTCATATTTGTCATAATATTCTTGAAAGTAGAAGTAGAACATTAATAGTGGGGATTAGATACTTGACAGGATTTCCTGCTGATGGGTATGAGGGCCACATGTTAAATTGAGGGGAATTAACACCAGCAGCTACGTGAGTGCCCCTGCTGTCTCTCCAACATAGCTGTTACACTGATGTGCCCCTGTTGGTCTTCATCCTGTCAATCTCCTGGGGGATCTTTCATTGGAAGGGCTCAGAGCACTGCGGTGACAGTGGCACAAACACAGCATTATCATCACACTGTCACATTCGCTCTCCATGGCAACACGCTGCTGCTTATTTAAATCGGCAAGAATTCTGGAGCTGGTGACAGCTTGTTTTTTCATAGCTATTTTCATTTCTTTTTTTGGATTTCTGTCTTCAACAAATCTTTGCTTTGCGTCGCTTTAGTTTGTCATCTCTGTACAGAGGAAGAGATTGCTGTGTGACTGCAGCAGCCTCCCAGTAGAGAGGAGAAACCTCCCAGCCCTCCCTGAGCTCAGAGAGCCTCAGTAATTCCTTTCCACATGTCTGTCACACTACAGCTGCTAGCATGTGATGCCCAAAGGCCTGACTGTCCTAGAAGACCTAACACCCCACGTAAATAACGTCTTGGTTGTCCTCACTCTGAACCTAAAATCTGTCACATCTATCATGGAGGGGACTGTCTATGAATGGATGGGAGCACGTTGTGGATGAAATAGGGCCCGTAGGCTGATGTGGTTGGGATGCAAGTCATATAAATGTAGTGTTTTACATGTACTGCTACTGTGTTTTTGTTGACAGAGAGGATACTCAACCAAGCATGAGGTGCGTCAGTTCCACTTCACATCCTGGCCAGAGCACGGGGTGCCCTATCATGCCACTGGACTGTTGGCCTTTATAAGAAGAGTAAAAGCCTCCACACCTCCTGATGCTGGCCCTGTGGTGGTCCACTGCAGGTAATGTGATGCCAAGCAAGTGCTGTAACCTGTAGTGCTTGTGAAGCACACCAAATATAATTGTTATTGCAGATATGACTAGTAGTAATAAATAGTAATTAGTAGTAATTAGTTTATATTTTATCATAATTTAATTCTTTTCATGAGAGTGTTAGCTAAAAAAACTGCATTACAGGACAAGCATACTTGCACGTACCACTGTTCTTTTGCTGCAAAGATGCAAAAACAATGGTTAAAAATACTTAATGCTAAAAAACTGTACCTCAATTTGTGGCTAAGGGCCTGTCATGAATATACATGTATACATAACCTCAATTTTTTAAATTTTTCTTGCCATTAACTGAGCAGAGATTCTCTGAAAGTGCTGTTAAAACATTAAAAAAATAAAAAATAAAATAAAAATAAACATACAAATAAACAGCTTGTAAGATAATAGTGTAATAATACCCAGCTCAGTGGCACATGTGTGGAACATGTGAGCACATAGCCTGCTCTTTTGCCTGCTGATGCTAGTGCTAGTTGGTTGAGTGACACTTTGTGGTTGTCCTTCAAGAGTCTTCCATTCTCTTTTAATCATGTAGTGCTAATAACTTGGGCTCCTATAAAAATTAATTAACTTTTTTACTAACTCAAAGTCTGATGATTTAAGACTGTGCACGATTCCTCACTGAACATGTCCTTTGTTTGGTAGTGTGGGGGCTGGCCGCACCGGCTGCTACATCGTGCTGGATGTCATGTTGGACATGGCTGAGTGTGAAGGCGTAGTGGATATCTACAACTGCGTCAAGACTCTCTGCTCTCGTCGCATCAACATGATCCAGACAGAGGTCAGGTCAACTGCACAGCCAGTGAACCACATTCAAACATATTCGAATATTTTAAACCTGTCTTACACATATACAGGAAAATATTACTGGTAACATTATGGTAACATCTTTCATTGGAAAACTGCAGGAGAGTCAGGTTTTTAAACATTTGTTTTCTCTCCTGTTGTTTGGAAACTCAAAGAGCAAGGGGGGTGTATTATTATACCCTCCCTCTGGGACTTATGTAAAGGTCATTGCAATAGTTTTACAGAAAAGACTCACATCGTCTCCCAGTGTGCTGCGTAGGCACGTGCTGTAGATGTGAAGATAATTTGCATATTCACCCCTTATTATGTAAATCCAACATTGACTTGGCTTTTTATTACATTTGTAGTTAATTGCAGGGGTGCTTTAATCAAATGCACACCCCATGTGTTTGTTTGTTTAAAAATGTTTATTTATTCCAACAGCTTTGATACACCACCAACATTATAGCATGTTTAATTCAGAGCAAGACAAGCTATAAAAAAATCTTTGCCATTTCTCGTATTGTTTGATTATGTATTTGCATCTCCATATGTTCTTAACCTGCTTTTGTATGAACATGCCTCCTTTGTTATGTCTGTTTAGCTGTTTGCGCTCACAAAACACACTCTCGCTAGTGATCTGAAAACCTTGAAAATACAAAGGCATGTCCACAGATGTGCACACGCACAGCAGCATTTAATCGTGCTTCCTGTTGTCCTTTCAGGAACAATATATCTTTATCCACGATGCCATCCTGGAAGCCTGTCTGTGTGGAGAGACGGCCATCTTGGTGAATGAGTTTGCAGTCACTTACAAAGAGATGCTTCGAGTTGATTCGCAAAGTAATTCCTCTCAGCTACGGGAGGAGTTTCAGGTCAGTCTTTTGCTGGACAGCAACGTCATGACCTCAGTCAATATCTTAATTAATATTTTATTCATTTTGTTAAGTTAAAATAGTTATAATATAAATAGTTAAAATATGCAGCTATAAAGATCTGGAA